>LPNX010890493.1:328402-339545 GCA_001517045.1 Pseudotsuga menziesii | reverse complement strand
GGAATGGTGGGCAAGCCAAATACACCATTCTTTCTCAACAAATGAAGACTATTATAATTTAGATGACCAAATCTTGCATGCCACAATGAGCTAGATGACATGTTACCTTCTCCATGCTGAGAGAGGTAGGCATAGTTCTGAAATCTTCCTGATGAACCCTTGAGCTTCAGCAGCTTCCCATCTTCATATCCAGTCATGATGACTTGGTTGTCAGAGGACTTTCTTATTTCAACGATTCCATCAAACATGTGGATGGAATGGCCTTGCTGTCGAATCTCCACCAAGGACAGCAGGCTTCTCTACAACTCAGGAAGATAGAGAACGTTCTTCAACAAGAAATCAGGGAATCCATGCATCTTTAGTCGAATGGTGCCCATTCCCTTTGGTTTAATACTTGACTTATCTGCAAAGTAAACTATGCCATCTATTGTTTCATTCAGTTCTTCAAAACAGTCTTTTCTAAATGTCATATGTGATGTTGCACGAGTATCAAGAAACCAACAATATTTATAAGATGAAAGAGAAGTCATTTCATTAAATCCAAGATTACAATGTGCAACAATACAAGAATCAGAAGATTTACTAGCATTTTGGTCATCTATCTTCTGGTTATGCTTATCTTTGATGGAATCCTATGAAGCCCAACACTGATCTGATGTGTGCCCACTCTTTCCACACTGCTTGCACTGCAAATCTGATCTTTTGTTTCTGCCCCCTTTGCCTCTGAAATTTCTTATTCCTTGTCCTCTCTCTTTGCCACAATCTCCCTTGGAAGGGTCTTTGGAATGGTCTTTGCCAGCTAGGGCAGCACCAATACTAGATGCCAAAGAGTGCATCTTTACAACTGTTAGTTTACAATAATAAACTTGATATGACAAAGAGAAAAACAATAACCTTGAAGGTCTACAGTCTCTGCCAAGGTGTACAATGCAAGCTTCAGGTGAGCATACACAAACTTCTTCAATATGCAATATATCAATCACTAGCTTCAAATATACAACCGCATTCCTTTTTATATAATGTGTGGAGGCACTAGAAGCTAATATATTAGTGTGCAAATGATATAAGTGCACAAAAAATCAAGCACCAGACTATATACCCTGCAAAATCAAGTGATTAGCAGCAGCAATTATCATCAGCAATTCTCTGGATCGCAACAACAATCTTCACATTCAGCTCCACGCAGCTCTACTCAAGCAACTCTTCAAATTGGTCGCAGATGTGATATGCTGATAGGTATTATGTAGTCTTCAATATATGATATAAATCACATAAGAATGTCTCAAATCTGAGCATCCATTACACAGTCTCAAATCGCAGCATGCATTATATCAGTCTGGCAGAATACATTATATCAGCAGCATACATTATATCAGTCTTCATTATATCAGTTTGGAACTAGGGAAAAACTAGGGTTTTAGGCACTGAACTGGAAAAAATGTTGTACAGCGAACTTCATGCAGCATCAACAGCATATCTTAGTTAGCATATATATATATCAAGTCAAATCCCAAAAGGGAAGTCTTCATGCTCTCGTGCTCACGCTCTGCGCAAATGTATGAGTTCTCCACGCAGTTCTCCACCCAGTTCTTCACGCAGTTCTCTTATTCCAGCGCAGTTCTAGTTCGGTCTTCACTTAAAAACTCACGCAGCATATATATGATCAACGCATATATATATACCAATCCTTTACAAGGCTCGAAATCACCGGTCCAGTCTCCACGCAGACTTCAGCAGCAGCGAATACACTGATAGGTATTTTAATGCAGCATCCATGCAGTCTCCAACGCAGCTGTTCAATGCAGTCTCCAGCATAAAAGATATGTTTTATGCAATATGATATCAATCACAAAATAATGACACAGTATTATATAGCTAGCTCAAAAGAAGCTATCTCAAAAAAATATATGAGTCACAATATAGTGTAACAGGTCACATTCTTCAGGTTTGGTATCATTCTTCAAGTCACATTCTTCAGGTTAACAGGTCGCATTCTTCAGGTTCTCCACGCATTCTATCAATGCAGTCTTCAATACAAGCTTCACGCCGGTCTCCTCCATGCAGTCTCCTCCAGGTAGGTCGCAGCACAAAAAAGATGCAGGCTCCACGCTCAGCCTTCACATCTCCACGCAGCAATCTTCACATCTCCACGCAGTATGTAAAACGTAGTATATTATCATCGAGTCACAGGCTCATCAACACAGTATATATATGCAATCACCAGTATATTATCGATCACCAGTATATTATCGACAGTATGCAATCACTTGATGTCCAAGAAACTAAATATCGTAAATGTTTATAACCAGAAATGTTGATCTAGGGTTCGTGACATTCCAAAATAGACGCAGCTATCTACTAAATGGTAACTTTGGCATGCTGCTATGACTGGTTTGAGGAAAGGAACACTATTCCACAACGCCTTCAGACTTCAAGGCAATCTCCAGAATAGCACAGAATACTAGCAGCTGTCTCTCCTCGCAGACAATCACAGGTCGCAGAAACAAGCTGGAAATTTATTCGGCTTGACATGGCATGGAAATTAGGGTTTTTGGATTCCCTAAGGGAAATATCTCACCTCGATGAGTTCAGCAAAGACTAGACGAGATTCGAGGCCAGGAACTCGCTGGAGAAATACTGTCACAACGGCCGAGGAGTGCAATTAGGAATTAGGGTTAGGTATAATAATGTTCTAGCAGAGAATAGACTCAGACAGAAAATAAACGCACATAATGAATGCATGCAGGGGCAGGCTGGTGATGGGCAGGAAGCCTGAAGGAGTAGACTAGCAGGAAGAATGCCAGGGATGAAATGCAGCAGGCAGAAGTTACGGCAGGCAGGCAGCCTTGCTCTGATACCACTTGTTGGTAATAACTCCCGATTAATTAACTATTCCAATGCAAAAGCCTATACTTATACAAATCTCATGGCGGTTGGGTTTCACCTTCCGCTCAGCCTGTTTGGCTTCCTATCTATTCATATTCCTATTTTTATTTATTTACAATAATCCTGACGGATTATTCTAACAAAAATTATACCTAAATATAGGCCTAAAATAATGATTTACAATTCCTAGTTTTTGACAATATTTTGACAATTTTCAAGCTAGTAAGCACATAGATCTTTAAAATCGTGAATGAATATCTAAATATTATACAAAATGGGTGTAATAAATTTCTAATATCGATTTTTTTGGATTCCTAAGCTAACCAAAACAAAAAGCATCATTCAAAATGGTCAAAAACTAAGGATTTTATGTGGAAAACATCAAGATCTTGTGAATTCAAAGTGCGGGAATGGACGCCATGTAGGCTTAAAAAAATAGAATCCCTGGTGAACCTAGACAAGATAAAGAGTGTGTATCCATAAGTATTACGGTCTGTTGGAAAAACAAAGGTGCATCGACCTGCTAAACTTGAGAATCTTGAAGATCCCCAAACAAATTCTCCCAAATTTGATGATATAAAGGTCAGATTAGGCTGGATTTAGGATCCTAAATTGAATTAAGATGTATAATTATATAAATTAGGAATTCATAGAAATATATAAAGGAAATTTCACCAAAAAATGTGGAAAATTTCAAGAAATCAAGAATTAAACCCCAAGATCCTTAGTATGGTCGCCATTTTGTTGGTAGAGATTGCAGCAGGGACTTATCTACAACATTATCTATAATTACTATAGGTGGTTGAGTCCTAAGTAGCATAAATACATGCAACAATTTAATTTTTTTTAATATTCCTAAGCATTTTCTAATAGTAGAGAGGGGAGGAAGAAAGTAAAAAACCCCTTGAAGCATGCCACTTGTAGAAGGTCCCCTTGCTTGAACGTCCATGCCCTTTATACCTCGATTAGAAGCTTATTTGATAGTTCGTTATCTCTAGCTCTACCTCTATGCAATTGAAAAACTTGAAATATATCTACCAAATATTGAATTCAAAACTAAATTTAACATATAGATTCATGCTCAAAATTGGGGGGAAACTAGAATTGCATCCTATTGAAAATAAGAAGAGAGTGATTACAATCCAATTGTGGAGGTGAATCCCTTATCCTTTCCCTTAAACCATCTTTCTGATGATAGATAGTACCTTATGATGATTGATAAGAAGATAATTATGGAAACAACTATGATGATGACTCTGTGATGATGAATGGACCAGATGTGTTGATTACTGTGGAAGAGACATAATACCTTCCTAGTTAAGAAGGACTGTTGATGTACTTATAACTTTAGAAGATATTTTGATGTATATTATCATTGTAAGTTGTTTTAACCTCATCAAATATGTGTTCACCCCGTCTCAGGATTTCTTTATTGTGTATAGAACTTGAGGTAAAACCTCCGTTTTAAGTCGAGGAAATAGTCCCCAGTGTAACATCATGTAATGTATTTTTGGAGTCTCTCTAGGAGAATTCAAATCTGTTAGTGTAAGAGGTCAGCACCAGTCATGAAATAGGTCATTCACTTGAAAATTATAAATAGGGAGGTTCCCTTTCTCATTTATAAACACCTCACACTCGCTCAAGTTCACATGAGAGAGAGAGAGAGACAAACATTAGAGGAAATTTAAAATCAAAATCGACTTTCAACCCTAATTCAAATTCCATGTCATCATGTGTTAGCCAATGAAATTGATTTAAATTTGAAATACCGTATAGGTCTTAAACAAAGTTTTAATATAAATTTGGGGATAGGTATCATAAAAAAAACTACTATTTTTGTTCATATTTTCGACATATCTCCTTGTGTTTTTACTCAAATTTCGATCGAGAGAGCTCATTGGATGCGGAATTAAATTTTGCATCCAACTAGTACCCACTCAGCATACTTTTGGCGGTCCCTGCTACCCCAAAAATAATAAATACTTGAAAAGCGTGATGATGTTTTAACTATTATTTTATTATTTTCCTTAGGAGACCCATTTTGAGTTGAAATTTCCTTTAATGTAGGAGAGATAGATAGCTACTAAAGACTTCTTATTACTCTGTTTTTTCATCTTATGACACATTCTTTGTGACTGTACTATTTTGAGGAATTTTACAAGGTTTTCTCCTTTACGGTTTCCCCGGTGAAAATATTTGTGTCTTGTGTATATGTTCTATATTATGCATATTGCTATACTTGTTATTATTTTAGATAAAGATCCTACCTAAGCTAATAAGATCTATTAAAACTAATAGTTCCATGGTAAAGGGTTTCCCCAGAAGTAACACCTAGACAACTATTTGGTCTTCAAAGGGGATTTTGTCAACCTCTTGCAACCATTTGAGGCTACAATGATGTGGTTCCTTTTACTCCTAACAAATCTAAAGGATTAAGTGTAATGTTTTGCATATTATTCCAACTTTCAAAAAATATTAACCAGTGACTCACTTTCCATAAGTATGAATGGGTTTAAAGGATGTTTTAAGGGTGGATTTATGTGAGCAACTATGTGATATTCTATTTTTTCAATGTTAGTTAGAGTAAGAATATCAACTCTATTTATGTTTCTTCAATGATGTGAATTTTGAGAATTTGTTTGATCTTGTTCTTCTCTAGTAACATTTGATTGGGTCTACAAGTAGTTCATTTTCCAAGACACAAATGTGTGGTTCATAAATATTATTGCATAATGTAGTGGGGCCTTCAAACTTGGGTAACTTTCCTTGCTTCCACCTTGATGGGTGGATTGACAGATTAATGAATCTGAAGTTTAATAAAATAAAATAAAATTCAACTATATCGAAATACAGTCAAACAATCATAAAGGAAACTTGACTCAACAAAAATCAAAGTGTCCACACATCTAAAAAATTCTATGTAAATCCACAAGAAAATCTATTTCCAAAGAACCTAAGTTCATTGAAATTCTTTATTAGAGGGCCTTCCAAAACTCGTATCTCCTGAGAGGCATTGAGTCTCAATAATTACTAAATAGTGAAGGTGTGAGAAACAATTACACTATCCTTCAATCATCAAAGGTGAAAGTGTTATCTCTTGGATACTCACCCTTCGAAGGAGATAAAACAAACTTATGTCTATCTTAGGTATTGCAAGTTTTCCTCACTTACAACATCCTTTGTGATTCCCTAGGAAAAAAAACTATGGTTACCACTTCACAAGAGGTGGTTGAGTAGGATACTAGGATAACTCACATAGACTAGATATATCAAGAAATTGATTTCACCTCGAGCACTTGTCATTTAAATGAACTAATATATTGTTCTCATATTCAACCCAAAAAAAAATGGGGGGGGGGGGGTACTACCTTTACTAATTATGATTGACCTCGTTCTTAACACATGTGTTAGAAGCAATTTCTTGTCATGCACTCTTTGCTACTAGTGGATTTTATTTCTCTTCACTCAATACTACTTTCAAAATTATGTGGCTAAGTAGGTGTTAACTCTCTAATTTTATTACAAGGCCCTAGCCTAATTTATGTTGGTGATATAAAAAATAATGTTGATATCTTTTTAGTTTAAGTGTTGATTTTAGGGTATTTTTCTTAGTTTCAAGGAGTGATGGTGAAACTGGTGGTGTTTCTAGCTCAAAATGATGAACCAATCAAATGCACAATGGTCACTACACTTTCCTTTATTTCAATGAACTTCTGTGCTATATAATAGTAATAGGTTATTTGAGATTCCTCAAACATGCAAATTGCAAAATAGAATCACTATTATGAATTTGAAAAAGAAGTTTTCTAAAGAAGTGATGTTTTATTGTCACAAATTTTAACTTATTATTATCAAATAAGTTTCCAATTTTTAGCAAGGGTTCAAGAAGTTGGATTTAAACATAATACGTGTTCCATTTTCTTCTTCTATCATTGGTTGGAAATGGAAAATGTTTGAATGTTCAATGTTTTTCTTATTTCTAATAAGTCTCCCAAACCAATGTTTAAATGTAGCGTTATGATTCAATTTTGATTTTACAATTTCATAATTTTCTCTCTCCGAATGTTAAATTGTATGCTATAATTCAATTGTTTAAAAATCAATGCAAAATTCTAAGCATCTTTTGAAATTCTAAAACTGACAAGCATTTACACTTGAGATCCACTTTCTCTTTCATAGAATCGCCTGAAATCGTAAGTGAAGAGGATACTCACGACTAGAAAATATGCTTCAAAATTCCAAAATATGCTTACTACAATTGATATCTCTATTTCACATGCACAATGTCACCTCAAAGTGCGAGTGAATAGAATACAAAGGGCTTCAAATTATGCTGAAAAACAATACAATACTATTCCACTTGAGATCCCAATTTCGCGTTCAGAAGATCATGTGAAAGTGCGAGTGAAGAGGATATGTAGGGATTGAACAAAAATTATGAAAATAAATTTGATAATTACAAACAAACAGCTGTAATTATTCTTTGATAAATTCAAATTAGTCTATCCAAAAGAAAAACTTTACTTGATCAAGCCATTTTATTATGCTTTGGAGGGAATATTTTTTGAATTTATCTTAAGTTAGAGGTCCAAAATTTTGAAAACTTTAGTGAATTTTGTTTAAATTATGTTTCTAAATATTCCACGATATTTATTTCATGTTGTGTGCAAGGTCATCAAGTTCATGCAAATCAAAATTCCATGGCCTAACGGTTCATGAATTGAAACAAATTTTTAACGTTTTTCAATTTCTTGACAATTTTCTTATGCAAACAAGTGATTCAAGTGGCCAAATAAGAAAAATTCAGACATTAATAGTGGAATATAGGATTTAAATGGTAAATATGTCCTAAACATTCATATCTAAGAAATCTTAAAAAACTTGAACAAAACTCAAAAAATTACTAATTAAAGTGATTTTCCTAGTTTTTTAAGGAGGTTTCTAAGACTTCCAAATTCAAGTTAAATTTTACCTAAATTATTCAAATATTTTCCTAATAGGTACTAACATTCCTCCCATCATCTAAAAGTATTCAAAGTTCAAAATCATCCCTAAATATAGGCCTAAAACAATGACTAGCAATTCCTAGTTTTTGACAATTTTTACGCTAGTAAGCACACAAATCTTTAAAATAATGAAAGAATATCCAAATATTATCCAAATTAGGTGTAATAAACTTCTAATAGATATTTTTTAGGATTCCTAAGCTAACCACAACAAAAATAATCACTCAAAATGGTAAAAAATGGAGGAATTTATTCCCAAAACATCAAGATCATGTGAATTAAAAGTGTTGGAATGGACGCCCTACGGGCTTAAGACATAGAGCATTGTTGGCACACATAGACAAGATAAAGAGTGTGGATAAATAAGTATTATTATTTCTTTAGACAATAAAGGTGCATCGACCCGCTAAACTTGAGACAATTGAATATCTTGATCGAATTCTCTCAAATTTGATGATTTAAAGGTCATATTAGGCCGATTTTAGACTCCTAAATTGGATTAAAATGTATAATGATATAAATTAGGCATTAATAGAAATATATAAAGGCAAGTACGGAAAACAAATTAGGAAAAATTCAAGAAATCAATAATTAAACCCCAAGATTCTGAATATGGTCATCATTTTGTTGATAGAGATTGCAACAGGGACTTATCTACAACATTATCTATCATTACTATAGGTTGGTGAGTCCTAATTAATATAAATACATGCAACAATTTAACAGTTTCTTGAGATTCATAATAATTTTTAAAGAGTAGAGAGGGGATAAAGAAAGGAAAGAACCTCTTCAAGCATGCCACTTGTAGAAGATCCCCTTTCTTGAGTATCCATGGCCTTTAGGTCTTGAAGCTTACTTATTACTTCCTTACCTCTACCTCTACCTCTATGAATTTGAAAAACTTGGAAAAATTTGAAATCTATCTATGAAAGCTTGAATTAAAAACTAGATTTAACACATAGATTTGTTGGCAAATAGTTGGGGTGAGTGAGTTGCGCAGCGTCACGGCAGTTGAGCAAGCTCACGCGGTACCGCGCAAGGGTCGTTTAGTGTGATAAGTGGAGAAGTAACCAATTTTTGAATATTTTATGTATATGTGGGCCCAATTTTGTTGTAATACGTCAGTATCAGTTAGAAATTGGTTAATAGTGGACCCTTGAGGTGAAGGCGTAAGCCTATTTATAGATCCATTTTGTAACGATAAACATACATGATTTTGGCATTGCATATAGCGCACTCTGTGCTAGGTACTGTTCTATCTTGACTGTGATTTCATCTATGTTAGAATAATCAACCCATAGTTAGCTAACTTAGACATTAATTTCATTATTTTTGTCTTATTTGCCTAGTTCTTGTGTCCCACCTTGTGCAAGTTGTCATTTACCTATCCATAGTGGTCAAACTTGCCTTATTTGACTCATGTAGCACTTGGGAAACCTCAAAGAATCAAATATACTTTATTCCTGGCCTCCTAAGTGCCCTTCTACTTTTTCTGCTTTATTCCCTGCTTTTTTCAGTGTTTTAAGGCAAATGGAAAAGCTTGACTAGGTGAGGTTGACTAGTTTTTTTTCCTACACATCCTCCACTCTTTTCTCCTTGTAAAAGAATGTATGAGTTTTAATTCCATCACTCTTTATATTTCCTAAGCACTTTTTCCAATTCGTGAGCTCCATGACTGATTTGGGATCAGCTTTTTGCACCTATGGGGGATTTGCTTATTTTTAGTAAGCCTGCTTTATGCTAGATTCGAATTGCTCCTCATGCATTCAAATCCATTATGTAATTATTTAATTATGCAACCTATTATGTTATAGGGTTGGATATTGTACAGTTATTCAATACAGTTTAGTGTTCAGCTCATTATTCAGTCTCTTTTGTGAGTGATTTTGCATGTTCAATTGATAATTATTGTGAGTAAAATTAATCTATCACTGGGTTCAATTTATGAATGGTATCAGAGCCATTGTAGATCGATTTCTCTCCTTCAAAATTGTTTTGCAGGTTCAACATCAGTGACTAGGATCCTTCTACTGACAGCCGGGACAATTTCTAAGCTATGGATCAATCTCAGAAGATCATCTTGACTCCCTTCAATTTCTTTGAATGGAAAGAAGAGATGGAGATACTGTTGAGAGGAAAAGGCCTCTACAGGGTGACTATGGCAATAGAAGCAGAGCCTAATGTAGCTGCAGAGAAGATTAAATGGTACAACATGAGGGATGAGGCCTATGGTCTCCTGTGTTTGAGTATTTCCAGAGACCTCCTTTTCCATCTTGATGTATTGAAATCATCGAATGAAGTACAAGAGAAGCTTACTAATCTTTTTGGAAAGATAGATGAGATGAGGGGACATCAAATCGAAAATGAACTGATCTCCCTGAGTCCCAGTAGTTTTGAATCTCTACAACTCTATTTCTCCAAGTTCAAAGCACTTGTTTTGTAGCTGAAACAGTGTGGGATTGAAAAGAAGGATGATCAGCTGGTCTTGGCCATTCTCTCAAAGCTTGGCCCTGACTATTCAGTGTTTTTTTTACCTTCTATGCCACAAAACTGACAGCTCGAACCTAGAAGATGCCTAGCCTTGCAGATTTCATGGAATCTCTCACATAAGAAGAGGACAAGCTGGTGATGATGGGCACCATCAAACCATCCAAAGATCAAGATCTGATTGCTATAGATTCTAGGGTGGATTCAAAAAGAAAAAAGAAAGCTAAAAATCCACCTGAGCAAAAGAGAGACAAGAACAAGTCTCCAGAGGAGCCACAAGGTTCCAAGAAGAATAACCAGAAGAAGAAAAACAAAGGAGAAATGAGCAAGTGCGCATACTGCAATAAGGGAAATCACACTGAAAGCTCTTGTATGAAGAAGCAAATAGACATGCTGACCCAAATCCTAGAGAAGAATGGCATCTCCCTTCCAGACAGCTCAAAGAAGAGAGAAGGAGGATCAAGTTCAGATGACAGAGAGAGAGTTCATGCATTGGTTTCTGGCACATCAAGCTCACCCAGTTTTATCATTGATTCTGGAGCTTCTAGACACATGGTTTCGACCAAGGAGGAATTCTCCTCACTTGACATGTCGAAGGGACCACCTATAGTACTGGGAGATGACTCTCTCACTGAAAGTTTGGGCAAAGGGAGGATTGATCTTGATCGTGGTCAGTTCAGCAATGTGTTGTATGTTCCTGGTATTGCCTCCAACCTCTTATCAGTGTACCAGATGACTCACACTGGGTCTCCAAAGAATGTCAT
>LPNX010890493.1:273195-328263 GCA_001517045.1 Pseudotsuga menziesii | reverse complement strand
TGGCCTCTTCAAAGTCTTTAAGGCTTTGGTTGAAAACCAGTCTGGGAGGAAACTCAAGGTCCTCAGATCTGAAAATGGTGGTGAGTATGTCAAGTCTAATTTTATTAATTATTTTGTAGATGAAGGTATTCAGATGCAGCATTCTATCCCTTACACACCACAGCAAAATGGTGTTGCTGAGAGGAAGAACAGATCACTGAAGGAGATGGCAACATGCATGATGGAGGCCAAAACATTACCACCAAAGTACTGGGCCGAAGCTATCAACTGTGCAGCCTATATCCAGAATAGGGTGCCTCACAAACAGCTTGATGTTATGACTCCTTTCGAAGCATGGAGTGGGCACAAGCCAGATGTGACCCATTTTAGGATTTTTGGCTCAAGGGCTTGGGCTATAATTCCAACAGAAAAGAGAAAGGCTTTGTAGCCCCAAAGACAAGAGTGTCTATTTGTTGGATAATCTAAAGATTCAAAAGGGTACAAACTGATAAATTTGAGCACAAATAAATACTTCATCGAAAGGTCTGTTCAGTTTCAAGAAGAACCCCTTGCAACAGTGGAAGTTGGAGAAGCCTCTTCACCACCTGAACCTATGAAAGTAAGTGAAGAGTTTGTTGAACATGATGATTCTGATTTGTCTAATGGATATGAGTTTATTGCGGACCCTAAAATACCTACAAGGCCAAAATGGGCAGCCAAGACACTACATGCAGCAGGAGAGCTAGCCGGGGATCCCAATGACCCAAGGAGGACTAGATCTCAATTTGAGAGTGGTTTGTGCATGAAGGATCCTATGTTTGCTGAAAAATGCTATTTTATGGTGGAATATAATCCTCAAACATATTAATAAGCAGCAGGATATCTAATATGGCAAGCAACCATGAAGGAAGAGTTCATCTCACTCCAGAAGAGCAACACATGGGAGCTAGTGGATCTTCCCCCAGGGAGGAAGTTAGTTCAGTGTAAGTGGGTCTACAAGACAAAATTTGCTGCTGATGGTTCACCAATGAAGTACAAGGCCATATTGGTAGCCAAGGGCTACTCACAGGTTCATGGGACAGATTACAATGAGACCTTTTCCCCAGTGGCAAAGATGGATTCCATCAGGCTAGCCCTAGCCATTGCAGCCTCAAAGCAATGGGAGGTACATCACATGGATGTAAAATGTGCCTTCCTAAATGGAGATCTCACTAAAGATATATATATGCAGCAGCCTCAATATTTTTCTACTAACCCTTCTCTTGTGTGCAGGTTGAGAAAGTCATTGTATGGGCTAAAGCAAGCCCCCAGGGCTTGGTATGCCAAGATCGATAGCTTCTTGCTATCACTAAATTTTATTCAGTGAAAATCAGATCCAAATGTCTATTTGAAGTTAATTAATGGTTCATTAATGATCATTGTGTTATATTTTGATGACCTCCTCATTACAGGAAGCTCAAAGGATGAGATTGCTTCCTTAAAGGGTGCAATGAGCCAAGCCTTCTCCATGACAGATTTGGGGCTCTTAAGTCAATTTTTGGGGCTTGAGATTGCTCAAACCAAATCTGGAATCAAGGTGCACCAGTCCAAGTATGCCTTGGATTTTCTAAACAAATTCAAAATGAAGGATTGCAAAGCAAGTAAAACTCCTTTCCCTTCAGGAGTGAAGCTGGAAGAAGCTGATTCTTCACCTATGGTAAACAATACACTGTATAGGCAATTGATTGGATGTTTGTTGTATCTGACACATACTAGACCTGATATATTTGATGAAGTAAGTGTGGCTTCTAGATACATGTATCAGCCTCATGAGATCCATTGGAAAGCAGCCAAAAGGATCCTTAACTTTGTTCAAGGAACAAGGACACATGGGATCTTCTATAAAGCAAAATATGATCTTGATTTGATTAGATTTACTGACAGTGATTGGGCAGGTGATAGCACAAACAGAAATTCCAAATTAGGATATGTTTTCATGCTTGCAGAAGGGCCAATCAACTGGTCAAGCAAGAAACAGAGTGCCATTGCACTCTCATCGACAGAAGCAGAGTACAAAGGAGTTGTTAATGCAGCAACTCAAAGTTTATGGTTGCAGGGATTACTTGGAGAGTGTGGCTTCGAATCAGAGTACTCAACTACCATCTACTGTGATAACCAGAGTACCATTCAAATCTGCAAAGATCCAATTCAGAAGCAGAGAACCAAACACATTGAGATCCATATGCACTACATCAGAGAGCTTGTGCATGATGACACCATTCACCTACTCTTCTGTTCATCTTCAGAACAAGTAGCTGATATATTCACCAAAGAATTTTGTGAGAAGACCTTAAGCAATCTCAAATCACTGCTGGGGATTGCTGATCATGCTGTGAAGCATGAGTGAAGACAAGATTTCCAAAAAAAAAATTACAGTCCATGTTTAAGGGAGGATTTTCCCATGTGGTTTTTGCCTCTTTCCTTGGTTGTATGGACATGCAGTATGTAAAGGGTGACTAAGCCTTGTTGCTAGGCCCTATAATTTTCTGATATATTACTCATAATTCAGGCTTAAGGGGGTGTGTTAGAATAATCAACCCATAGTTAGCTACCTTAGACATTAATTTCATTAATTTTGTCTTATTTGCCTAGTTCATGTGTCCCACCTTGTGCAAGTTGTCATTTACCTATCCATAGTGGTAAAAATTTCCTTATGTGACTCATGTAGCACTTGGGAAACCTCAAGGAATCAAATATACTTTATTCCTGGCCTCCTAAGCACCCTTTTTCTTTTTCTGCTTTATTCCCTGCTTTTTTCAGTGTTCTAAGGCAAATGGAAAAGCTTGACTAGGTGAGGTTGACTAGTTTTTTGTCCTACACATCCTCCACTCTTTTCTCCTTGTAAAAGCTTGTATGAGTTGTCATTCCATCACTCTTTAGATTTCCTAAGAACTTTTTCAAAATTCGTGATCTCCATGACTGATTTGGGATCAGCTTTTTGCACCTATGGGGGATTTTCTTATTTTTAGTAAGCCTACTTTATGCTAGATTCGAATTGCTCCTCATGAATTCGAATCCCTTATGTAATTATTTAATGATACAACCTATTATGTTACAGGGTTGGCTATTGTACACTTATTCAATACAGTTTAGTGTTCAACTCATTATTCAGTCTCTTTTGTGAGTGATTTTACATGTTCAATTGATAATTGTTGTGAGTAAAATTAATCTATCACTGGGTTCAATTTCCACATTTTGGGTTTCTTTTGATGCACTCTCTAGTTTTGGAGAAGGATGGTGTAATGTGGTATATTTGCGCAAGACTAATATAAGATGTGCTGAGTATGGTTCAATCCTTATCTATTGTCTGTTATGATGCAGAAGTACCGCTTTTTGTTATAATGATGCAATGTGATTTATGTAGATCTATTATGATGATATGATTCTGCTTCTAATATAATGATGTGAGTTAGTTTCTCATTGCTCTGTTGATGGGATCTGTTAAATCTCTATGACTAATTAGGGTGGTATGATGTTTCATGATTAATGCTATGATAAGATAGGGTGATTGCATAAGTCATGGTTTTCCCTAGTCGGATCCCTATGTCCTCCTTCCCTAGAGTCAGAAAATCAGTTCTGACAGCTCTCCCTTGAACACCTTGAGTGAGACCTTGTCTACCTCGTAGACATTGCTGGGCAGGGTAAAACCTGTTCAGGCTGGTTCTCATGGGGATCACGCTGCAGGGCGTCGACAGAGTCAAAACCCTTGTCGACAAGGATTTGTTGGTGGGTTTCCCCAACAAATGGTTTCGTTGCTGGGACCAATTTGCAACTAGGAGGGCAATATGTTCTGTCTTCTGACTCATTTAGAGATTAAGGAGTGGTTTGATTAGAAGTTGTAGAAGTTTACTGAAGCTAAAAACTAGAACCCAAAATTGTCAACAAGTCAATGGATGGCTAGATATATCCATGATGGTCGTCATGAGTGGTACTTTTGAAAATTTCTAGTACTCTTGCATGAATGTTTGACCAAATTTTGTAAGCAGAAGATGATTTTCCAAGGAGGAGAGCCGATATCCTGGACCCCAGAATTGATCTAGGTGCTGCACAAAACTAGAAACAAGGCGTCGTGGGAAGTTGAGGTATGGTTGGATAGTATCTTAGAGGGATACATCACTGAATTTGCTATTTATACTAATAAATATTTTAGATAAGCAGAAAGGGAATTTTTTAGTGGACCTCATGGCCAGTTCTTATTATCACTACAACTGTCAATTAAGAAACTAGTCTGTGAAAAGGGCATCCTAAAGATGGACCAAGAGTAGTGGACCTCTAGTGTGTGGGGGATGTAGGCACTGCGACTGAAAGGGGGGGGATGCATAAGGAAATAATGGGTATATGGGCATGATTTCTAGTGAGAATATAAAGGTCGTTGAAGAAACAAGTGGTTGTATGAGGGGAGGAGCAAGGTTTCGAGAAAAAAGGTAGAGGATGGGAGAAGGTCCTATAAAAGTTGAAGTGCGATACCGTGAAGAAAAACCACATGGGAAGAAGTGAAATTTATATGACAACAAGGATATACAATCCTAGGATACACCTATAAGAACGATAGGATCGAACCCCAGCAGTAGCATGCCTACCCCTCTGCCCACTACTCCACCACAAGGAAGGAACGCGCATTCTACGTCAACTTTCCTGACGTGTCAACAACAGTATAGTAATAGAGCACCAGCAAGAGGAAGAAGGCCCAGGATGGTAGGTGATGAGATGAAGTTGCCAATATTAAATGGAAATGGCACTGATGATCCAGAATAGTACTGGTTCTTACATGAAGCTATCTGGACTACTCAACAAACCACTGATGATGATGTCAAGAAAATTCAGCTAGCCACTACTCTAAGGGGGCGTGCATTCGAATGATTTATGAGATTCACATGGGCACCTCAGGGAGGTACAACAAAAACATTGGATAGGATTAGGATAGGTCTATTTGAGGATTTTAAGAAGCTGAAGTCTGAATCTCAGTACATTACTGAATTGAAAGAGATCACATAATTCCCCAATTAAACGATTTGGGACTTTGATCAGCGATTTAAGACATTGATGGCTCGGGTTATTTTTCAGATGAGTGATGTTCAGCACAAAGAATGGTTCATTGCAGCACTTGTCTCGCATATTTGACAACCATTAATGCAGCGAAATATTGCGACACAGAGTGAGGCTCTGGAGACCACTATGAAGCTGGAAGAATCACCAGTAGGAGAAAATTCCATTGGAATCAATCAGATTGAGGCACAACTGACCAATATAACGCTGCAGCTGCAATACATCAAAAAGGACAAGGAGAATCATGATGATATTTGGTGTACTGGTTGCCATGTTGGCGGACATACCAAGGATACATGTCTGACATTTTGAAATTATTTGCTATCAGGAGCCCCTAATCCATTGAGTAGTGCTGGTGCACCATGGTGTCGTATCTGCCAGGTCTATGGGATCGACAAAAGAACTGTGATTACATGCAGAAGATGGTTACCAAAGAAGAGAGATTATACTATACATTTTGTCGGTTAGTTGGACATGATGACACGAACCGTTGCGCTTATGATTTGCTCCAAGAAAGGACATATGATTCATACTTTTTGAAAAGGGAGGAACCTCGAAAAGCGTAAGCACCACCACAAGTAGTGCAACCAGCAGTACAAGTACCATACACACCGCTGCCTCAATTGCATTTCATCCTTGTGAAACTTTAGCCACAGTTTGTAGCACAACCCTAGTTTGGGCCACATCCACAAATAGTTGTAGAACCACAATATGGGCCAGGTGCAGCGAGCATAGTATAATCAGCCACAAGCTATGCAATATGTTCAGCAGCAATTTCCACAGCAGAAAATGGCTCAACCATAGTTCCAATAGGGAGGAACCCATGGAGGATTCCATGGAGGATTTAGGGGTTGTGGTAAAGTCTTTGGTCGAGGAAGTGGCCAAGGTCAAGAATCCATTCATTGTTATACATGTGGGATATTCAGGCACTATCAGAGAGAATGTCCTCATGCGCAGTGTACATACTATGCATCCATCGATCATAATGTCGAAAATTCTGCTCAGTTGATCATGAAATGATAGGCTGGCCATATTCCCCAGTTGTAGAATACCCAGAATCAGAATCAGCCTCTGTTCCAGGTAAAAAATAAGCCACCCCTGCAAGGTTAGATCCCACCACAAAATCAAACCCTGACTCAGTATCCACCTGTTGGCCTGATTTTCTGACCTTAGGCCAACTAAGGAGATTAAGCCCACACAAGTTGCTTAGAGCATCTCCCAGTGTGTTTGAAATGCCAAAATCTTGCAGGTTATGGTCCTGCTATGAATTGAATTTTCCTCTTAAGGAGAATTTAAAGTTCAGTAAAAATTTATCCTAATCTTGTTATTACCTAAGCAAACCCTAGAATTAGTTTTATAAGACCTAAGTTATCTTAAAATGATTTCTTAAGGAAAGTCTTCAAATTGTTAGGGTTTTGCTTCAAATATTTTAATTCAAATCCTGTTTTAAGTTTTACAAAACTAATTCAATTCTATTTATCAACAGTTAAATATAAACTATAATTTAAAATAAACTACACTAAGACTAAAATTAACTAGTTATCCTATCTCAGCTGAGAGCAACTTGAAAACTAAATTAATTATCAATTAATGATTCAAATAAACAAAGAGATAGACAATAATGTTTTAAATGAAAATATTTAAATCTTTATCATTAAATCACTCTTCTAAATATGCACAACAACAAAAAATTAAAATAGATAACTACTTTTAATTTCTCTGTAATGTTCTATTAATTAATAACTAATAATAAATACCAAATATTTGAATAAAAGATTATATTTATTATGAAAACATTGTAAAAATACAAATGAAATCAAAATAAACATGAAATATTTTTATTACTAAAATTCCAATTCTCAATGCAAATATTGATAAATCAAATTCAGTAATATTTTACTCAAACATTAATATTGTGTAAACAGAGTACTATTTTGGACAATGAATACAATTATAACACAGTATAATTGCACAAAAGCATAATGAGAAAGTGATATTTTGAAATATATATATAAAGTTTTCAAAAATAGTAACGGACAGTGATACCAGTTTGCGAACCTAAGTCACAATCCTTCTCCGAAGGAAAAACTCCAGCAAAGAGATTAAAACTAGAATTGACATGATATTTCAAATAAGTATATTTCTCTGATACTCCATCGACCCTCTTTACATTGAGCTTACTAGCTTATATAATGAGACTAGTAACTCCTTCTTGTTTCTATGTAACAGACATGCTAAAAATATCACTTCAGTTTCTAATAATTACTATAATAAAGACAATAGAAATCCTATCCTTATTCAGTTGCATCGAATCTTTTCCAAGAAGGCACCTAGCAGATAGATTTATCCTATGAAACAAAACTGTCAATTAAATGACTATCCTGTATCATCTCCTGCTCAGATGCATTGACCTATGAGGTGGCCATCTTGAGTATCCTATTCTTCCAGAAGCACCAACAAATGCCAATGGTGAGAAAAAATAGCCTATATTCTTTACAGCATGTAAGCACCATGTACACTTGTAACAAACGAAATGAAATTATCCTTAAAATCATGTTAACAGAAGATAAAATAAAATAATATAAATTATAAGAATGCCTGCAAAATCCACTATTTTGTAGGTGTGCTCATTAAAATATTTTATTACCTATAAAAAGGGAAATAAACCAACATAACTAAAAGAGAGAAGATATCAAGTTCTTTTTTGTAAATTGATTACTATTCTTGCTTCGGAAAGTTTAGCTTTGAGCTTTATAATCATCAACTTTTGTTGATTTATTTGCTTGAGAAAGTGTTGGTTGGTGTTTATCATTGATTTCGTGGCTTTCTTATATCGATTTTTATTCAGGTTCATATATTTCCATCTATTAACCTAGTCTATTAATTCTATCCTAAACATTTTATTTTCTTCATCCTTTAAAGCTGCATTTGCTTGACATTCTTTTAATTCCTTTTTTAAATCTGCGATTTTGGTTTCATATACTCGGTCAAGTACCTGTTGAAGGGTTTCTTCATCCTGACCATGAAATGAATCATCGGATTGAGAAGAATTAAGATTATTCAAATCCTAAATAGGTGAAGGAATGCTCATGAACGATGGTTCAAGACCAGACCCACAAGCATCCATAAATGACGGTGCTATTTCAAACTCACTTGGATCAGTAATCTTTTTAGATAATAGTTTTTCAAGATTTTCCACTATGGGAATAGGTTCATTAATATGCGTTGCCTCAATAATTGAAGACAAAACATCATCCTCTGGTTGAACAACAATTGGCTGAGTATTCTGTTGAATGGTTACAGGTATGAATGATAGAATAGTCATGCTATGCGTGACCTTGCGAACACCTGCTTGATTGGGTTTTTTAAATTTTGGCTCAATTTGATCAACACAGAATGATTTAATAGTTATACCTTGTATTGATTCACCAAACCCTTTATCCAATATTGGATTTCTATGAACCAATTGTTCATTGCTATAAATTTCAACCTTATCTGGATGAGACTTCTCTTCCATAAACCTATTTTCCAAAAATACAGATTGAAAAGGACTATCATCTTTCGAATCTTTAAGGTTTTGCTCAATATTTTCTTCAACCACCTTAGACCCACTCAACCTTCTTATTTTTTGTCGAGTTGTAGGTCGAACTGAAGGCCACTCCTCATTTTGGCTGAAACCATTTTTACTAAGGAATTGATCCCAGGTGACATTAATAAAAGACAATTGATATTGGACTAATACTTTCACTAAAACATGATGGAAAAGGCTGTGGTCCTATTCAACTATAGTACTTTGGACAGCAATTGCCATTTTTTGTAAACTTTTAAACAGAAAATAAGGAAGATTTAATTTTTAACCCTTGAAAGCCATTACAATCCTCAAGTGATAAAAATGAACAGATGAAAACCTTCCATCGCATGTTATATAGCATACAATCATAGGAAAAATCATTTCCCACTATGGTTGAAGATATTTAACTGGATAACCATTTTTGTCATTGAATCCTTCAGGAAGAGGGAGCAAGAAACTCTTCAATTTTTCCTTGTTAACTTCTTTCATTTTGAACCACCGCTCACCTCTCTGTGGCAAATTTGTATCCTTAGCAATGAAATCTTCAGAGATTTCTAATCTGATATCACCCACATATGCTACATTTTCTTTAAAAGTTAAAGCGAATCACCGAGTTACTTCAACATTATGTCCACTAAAAGCCCTAAGAAAGTTGCCCCAGCCAATTTTATCAAACAATTGAGAAATATCTGGGTTAACATTCAAAATTTCTGCTCCATTAGGTTCAAATCTATAGAGTAAAGCCATTTCCCAAATGTCTGGTTTTTCTTTCACATGAGGAACGTACCCTGTCGTGAAAATGGAAGGAATGGGTATACAGGATTCGTTTGGCATAATGAGAGACCCTATTCAACTCACATGAAATTCCAAACTTGTGTTAAGAACCAATACCCTAACCGCCAAAGGTAGATTCATGAATGGAACCACTAACTAACAATCATATCTTTGCATTAAAATCAAAATATTTCATAAATGCAATCTCACTTTGAAATCGTTTTAGTACAAAACATAGTACCCAGTTATCAATTCATAGTATGAAAATCAACAAGTGTAAAAATGTACAGAAACATGGCAGGTTCATTTATCTCCATCTTTGAAATTTGTCATGATCGAATTGATATGTGGAAACTAAATGCAATATCATCTTGAGCGATAGGAAATCTATTATGCATGAAATCATGATGTGATATTCGAAATCAAATAATTCATGAATGTTATATGACTGTCAGATAGGGCGATGAAAAATGTGGACACATCAGATTCAAATATTCACCACATATTAAAATCCTCATGAACAGATGTTATCAAATCAACCATTCATATCCTAAACCATAAACATGACTATCGAACTATAATAAACAAGGATTATACATGGAAGGAAATCGTGCTTATAACCCAGATGATGTGAAGTTTTCATTACAAGTAATGATGTCTTCTAGGGTTTCGTAATTACGACTAAGTAGCAAGATCAACTCTAGATAATAATTAAACTACTCAAAACCATATTTATACATGTAATTGATTCAAGGATAACATAATATAGTTTTGAATGAACTCATGAAATCCAAATTACCTATGACCTAATATGAAATATAATCCAATGGAAAACTTATAAAAAACTAAGCACTAAATCAAAATTCAATTATTATGATTATATCACAATGAATATTTCAAAATGATATATACAAATGAACTTTAGAAATTTTGTGAGACATATGTACACTTTCAACAAATTGAAAAATGACATGGTATTAAAAGATCAAGTTTTATGTAAAAAATATAATATTAGGTTTAACATCAAATATTTCAATTAATTGATCAATCCTAATCGTAAAAATTATAAAAAAAACTATTAATAATAAATACCTTATGAAAAGAAAACAATAAAACCAAATTTGTAGCATATTCAAAATATATTTTCATTTTAATCCAAAGAACTATTTAGCATACTATGCTTTAAATCTCATGAATCAATATATAATTAGATAAATTGATAATAATAAAAATTGATTATATATAAAATTACAAGATTAACAGTTGCTAATTTATTAAATTTATGAAAGTGTTTCATAAATTTCTAATATGACTCTTAACTCTTCTGAAATTGAGAGTACCTTCAGAATCAAAGATTCTGAAGACACTCTTATATATATTTTTATAATAAATCATAGAAGAGAACTGATCATTTGTATTCAGCATAATAGAAAAATTGAGAGGGTTGTTGCCTGCCAATACCACCCTAGGCTCAGAATATACCAAAGAATCAAGCTACAAATCAACTATTGAATCAACACCCAATGGGAGCTTAAGCCCACAACTTGCATCAAGGACCGATAGTTGCAGCAATCCATGCAGAACCAAGGATGAAGGATGATGATGTCGGGATTGTCACTCATGCTGGCATGACAACTGGTGATGATGGACTGTTAACCCAAAAAATCCCTCACTCAAATCTACATGGCCTACACAACCCAAGGACACCCATTCACGATCCTCCATTAGAGCCCCACACCCTCAAAAAGACTTAAGGATGAAGAAAAGGGCTTAGAAACCCCAAAAAGGAGCCTAAATAACTCTCCTAGGTGCAAAAGCCTCCAAAAAGGGGATAAAACCCCTCAAAGGAGCCTAAAACCCTAAAAGGAGCTAAAGTTAGGGTGAAAGGGGATACAATCCCCAAAACATTATAAAAGGAGTGTGGGGGGTCACTCTCAAACACACTCCTCTCTTGCATATTGTTATGATTCCCGTGGATGCCTTGAGACCTCTTTGCCTCTCAAGCCACCCACACCCGCTTCTCTTGCATTCACATTCCCCCATTGAGTCATAGCTCCTCCTCCATTGCTGAGTGAGATAGAGAGGTGCTTCCTTCCAGCCAGGGCATGGTGGCCCATTTCACCAAAGGAGAGGTATAACATTCTTTGCTTATGTGTTTTGCTTAGTATTTTAGTTGTTTTCTAACCCATGCCTCTTTGTAGGTTTGATTTCTAACATGGTTTTGCACGTTTTTAGTTTCTAATAGTTGTTTGTAGGTTGCTAAAGCTAACCCTAACAGTGTTTGCAGAGGGGTTTCCATCCATTCCATATTTCTCTCTTCTTTCTATTTCTTTTATTTCTATCCATCCATTTTTACTGTATTTCCCACACGCAGGAACCTACCCTTTTGTCCTATAGATAGAAGGGATCCATTCCTGCCCCTGTAGCAAGTAGAAATCCCTACTACAGAACTGGCGACCATACCAGGTTGATCCCAGAGGATCCCTGGTTCAGTTTTCTTTCAAATTTCAAGTTTTTCAGTTTATGCCCTAGTTTTAGAAATTTCTTGTCAAATCTAGCTTAGATCTAGTTTATTTCCAATTTTTATTGTTGTCGAAGCCTCTCTAAGGAAAATTTGAGTTAGTTTGGCCACAGTACAGGTTATTGTCGGCCGGATCTAACTTAGGATCAGAAAAAATCCAAATCTGGGGTAGGTCACACTTATTGGGCCTGAACAGGGGATGAGGTTGCTCTTTTATGCCTCATAGGAATGACCAGGTCGCTCTTTCCCCCCCAAAAGGTGCGACTTCACTCAAAACAATTGATCGCTTCTGTCTGTGAAATATGTGTGACCCCCTCGCCCGTTTCTAGAAACATTTCATGACCCCCTCACCAAAATTGACCCGGGACATGTGGTCTATCAATCAGAGATTAAATTTCAGTTTAATAGGGACTGTCAGTGCAGCTCAGCCACCTCTATCTAGCACAGTAGGTCAATTTTAGTTTCTATTACAATTTACTGCAATTTTTTGTACAAACAATGTGTAAATTCCAAACAAATTTTAATGGCTTAATGAATGTAGCTTAACTAAAATCGACAATAAAATTAACAGTCTTGCTCACCCTTCCTCTTCTACCCAGTAATCACCCTTTGGGGTATTCTAGGATATGACGAAGGGAAAGCTCGTATAGTCCTAGTCCCTTCATTGAATATTGTTATAAACCATTAAAACCGGATGACTTGGAAGGTAGAGGGTGTAGAGAAGGAGGGATTCTCATGACACTAAGAATCCTCCTTGTTGACCAACCTTGCATCTGATAGGTGACCTATGGATCTACGGATGGGCTTAGTCTCATTGTATTGAGAGGCCAGCACCTTCTCTTGGTTGAAGAGGAATATCAGTGTAAGGTAGTCATCTAGTTAGGCCATCAACATTTAGGGTTAACAATGTATCTGTTCATAAATTTATGATTATTCAATGCTTTCACAACAATGATATGAACTCTACCACAATGTGATGAATTCATAAACCATTTGCAGCCACCTAATACCAGGAAGACAAAAAAACAAATACACCATACCAAGTAATCAACCCAACTCAGTTCATGATGCTGAGAGAGCCTTAAAATTTATCAATTTACACTAAGTTCTAATAAATATGTTGTCTTTGAGGATGTAAGTCCCTGACTACTTCAACCATGGGAAGTACTTGGGATCTACCCAGAAACTCATTATGAGGAGTACCATGGGGACCCCAAAGTAGCTAGCCGCTGAGAGGAATTTCCAAGCGAAATGGGTAATGACCCCCACCGATTGAGTAGAAACGCCCATGAGGAAAAATCCAAGAACTGTCTTCTAGCAGTCTTGGTGGCTGAGTGACCAACTATAGCCAATAGGAATCCATTGAAACTAGGGTCCAAACTTCATTCCCATTAGTTCGATAAACATCTAACACAATTGATCCCAGATGCTCTTCCTCACACCTAAGAGGCGAACCACCACCATTCAGGACATTAAAATGACACCATCAAAACTATTCTTAGGGATCTCGCACACCATGAGAATGCCACATAGCCTCTGATTCAGATTCAAACCCATACCAGTCTGAACCAGACCTCCATACTACACCATCAAGCCCCATGGATGGTGCCAACCTGAATCCATTTTCTGGCATAACCATAGCAAGTGGACCCATGCCCACACCACAACCAGTCACCAACAATGCTATAGGTTGCCCAAGCACACTCATGCAAACTATCATTCGTCAGCTACCACCACCCATAGGGACCAGCCAAGCTGGCCCACTTGCAACACATGAGGGAAGTGGCCACTATGGGTGGTGGTAGCTGACTAATGATAGTTTGCATGAGTGTGCTTCCACACACACTACCCCTCCTGCCACACAAGGGGCAGTGGACCATCCACTTACATTGTTCCTACTGTCATACATGGGGGCAATGTCCCCTCCACCCACACTATCCCTCCCACCACAATTGTTGGCATTGGCCCATCTACAATGGCACAACCAATACCCCCAATTATGCAGGTACATTATGCACCTGCAAACCCCACCACCATCCCTTCCCCATCTCACATCAACCTAGGGTCCAATCTGCCTTTCATGGCTCATCTTAACTTGCCTAATTTGGCTCGATTAACAAAGGACCCCATTCACCATCAAGCTTTTTGGCCTCCAATGCCAACTAAGCTTCCATTAGACATCCCCAAGTTTGAAGGCAAGGTAGGGGAATGTCCCCAAAACCATATTATGACATTCCATATATGGTGCTCATCCAACAGCATCATAGACAATTCCATCAGGCTAAGGATATTCCAATGCACCCTTACACCCTTACAGGTGCCGCAGCCAAATGGTACATTGAGCTACCACAGGCCAAATATCCAAATTTCAACTCCTTAGCTTTCATGTTCCTCTAGTATTTCCAACTCCCCATTAGATATGACGAAGGGGTGGAGATCCTGTTATCCTGTCACCAAAGCACTGCGACACATATAACCAACCACATCCATGAGTGGCGATGACGTCGCAGCTTATGTAAAATCCAACTCGACAACAAGATCTTCTTGGATTAGTTCCTTAATACCTTTCTCCTGTCCATAGTGAAGGACATCGCATCCGAATGTCCCCAATCCTAGGAGGAGGGAATACTGAAAACCCAACAGTTTGACCTTATCTATTCTCAGTCTGGATATCAGTACATCGTCATTCCAGATGCCCCCCATCCAAGCACCTCCTACCGGGATGCACTGGGGGAATCCCATGCTGCAGACATCATCATAGGCTCGGTCTCCCAATAGCCACAGCACCATCTAACACAACCTGCTATTACACCAAAACCAAGCAACACTGCTAGTGTTGCTTACCAAAACCAAACTCTGGACTATGCCAAAATGATGTCCAAGTCTAGAGCAACAACTTCCTATGCACAACCTACACCATTGCAGTAGGCTTAGGCCATGGCTTGGCCAACACAATAGTACATGGTGCAAATGCCCACATTTGTGGCACCACATCCAACCCGAATCTACTATGCACCAACAATGCAAGCAGTTTAATCCCCTGACCCCCTCCACCCTCTCTGTTGGTACAAGTGTTCGTACAACAAAACCGTCCCAACCAGCCTACCCCCAACAATCAACAAGGGCAAGATAGAAATAATCGGCCCCGAAACCAAGCCAATAATCAACTGCAGGGAAGAGGTTAGCAACGAAACCCTCCCAACATTGTCGTGGAAACCTGACCTGCCCAAAACCCCCCATGACAAAATGCACCAAGACACAATGCCCCATTGCACACAAACCAAGCATGCACACTCTATGAGGTCTATGGGCACTACACATTCGAGTTTCCCCTCATGGGTTGAGCTAATTAGGCCATTTAGAATGAGGCCCAATAGACCACCAATGCTACGAACCAATACCAACCCAACTTGGCACCACAAGGACCTCCTCCTATGGTGCTCCAAAACCCACTACCTGTCTAAGGGTTGGTGTAAACCACACCCCCTCCCCAACCCAATCCCAATGCTCTGGGGGAACCTCTCACAGTCAAAACAGGTGTTCACCACCTGCTAGCCATGACGACTGAAGAGGTCAACTTACAAACTATACAGAATCAGTACAATACCACCACCAAACCCGCTGAAACATCAGTAGCATCTATGTCCAAAACAGTCAACCTACCTCTTCAGTTACCCCCATTTCCCTGCCCTCCCATATGCTGAGTGGCTAACAACACCATAGTTATAGATGCTTTTAGCTATGGCATTGTGGATGATTTGGCCCAAACACCAATGGCCATGTTAACTTTGGAGGTACTCAAAACATGCCCAACACAGAAAAAAGCGTTACTAGCCACCCTTGGGGCCATAGACCTCTCTGGCTCCAAGTTGATCACGTTTGAAACGGAGAATGGAGAACCACACATGCCATCGACCATGGCCTTCCAAATCCTGGTATCTATCCAGAACTTGGTTGTGCATCGGTGCATAGTAGATGAGGGGGCATCTACGTGTGTTATGTCTACCCTGGTTTGGAAGAAACTAAGATCACCAATTCTGTAGCCATCCTCCACAACTCTATAGGATTATTATGACCATCCCACTAAAGCCCAAGGAATCCTTCCCCATGTCCCCATCACATTAGCCAGGAAGATAGTTCTGATTAACATAGAGGTTTTGAACGATCAACTGGACTATAACCTTCTCCTCGAAAGAAGTTATATGTATGCCATGAGAGTAGTCGCATCAACTGTCTTCTCTCTCATGATGTTCCCCCAAGAAGGGAAGATCATGATGGTTGATCAACTCACTTATCATGATCCGTAAAGGTTAACGACACCCACCAATGTTATCCCTACCATCATTACCATTGAGGCACAAGGGATGACCTCACACGCGAATGTTGTCCCTGCGATCAACACCATGTTTGACAACACACCAGCTTCCCCATTGTTGAAGGTGGGTCCTGGGTTGTTTACTGATACCACCATGATGGCTCATTTCCCCTTAGTTTCACCACCACCAACACCAAACAAGACTGCGGAATTGTGCATGCTCTCATCCAGCACCGCTGCACCCAAACAACAACCGCATATGCAACTCCAACCGCACCCACAACACCATCCACAGCCGCAACATCAACAGCAGCCAAAACATCATCCACATCCACAACATTATGCGCAGCTACAACCACAACCTCATCCCCACATATAACCATTAGGGAGTTATCTAGGATCCTCTCCAGTCTATATAATTCGCTTCCTCTTTCCCCCATGTGGTGTCATGAGCAAGCCAGTAATGGACACCCTAAACCTACCCAACTTTACATTGGGAATTCCCATGTGGTATCTTGATCCACCAGCTCAACCACTAATTCCCCAGGTAGTCTTAACCCCCATGCAACCCATTGAGGTCGAGTCTCATCCTCCACCTGGCCTGCAAAAACCAACCACTGCACCTGCACCGCCCCACCCAAAAAGGGCTAGGGCCAAGAATACGAAAGCTATTGTAGAGCTGCGACAAATCCTACCTTGCATTGTTTGCAAAGAGTAGGGCCATCTGAATCAGAACTGCCCCGAGACTCCAATAATCTGTGTGCATTTGGATGCCATGGATTCATCCGAAAACCTCCCCTTGGTTGAACTTCCAACCGCACCAACAATAAAAACAAGTCACTGAGAACAAACCATGCTTTCTCCCTCTGCGATTTGTATGGAAATTATTCGCACCATTGCCAAGACTTTCCCAAATTTTGAATGGCTTTAGATGACATTCTTCAACATTCCCTTGAATCTAAGATCACCCTGATCGAAGAAGTTCACCCCGACTTCCTTCTTCGGACACCATGTCCATTTACATGATGTCCAGTTCAATAGACCCTCTTATCTCCACCATCACTGACGATCCATCAAACCTGTCTCTTCTGTTGTTTCCCTAGCCACAACCGCAACCTCAATTGCAACCTCAACCTCAGTTACTAGGGAAATAGAGGGGTTCATTCCCATTCAACATGATCCTATTCCTTGTTCTTTTTCTTTTCCTTTTCCTTTTCCTACCATCCGAGATCATGAGTAAGTCTATCTTGGCAACCTGCAATCTATAGGATTTCACACTGGGATATCTTGTGTGGTACCTTGAACCACCTACCCTACCTCTGAGGCCCCAGGATTTGTTGACTCATGTCCATCCAATTGAGATGATGTTGCACCTACCTCCGGGTCCATCAAAGATTCCTCCCATCTCTAGGCCTTCCCCTCTTCCTCCAATAGATATTGGGGGAAAGGCCACCAAAGCCACAATCAATACCATTTACATGATATCTATCACCAGTTTCCCTTCCGTCTCATTGGCTGTGGAAGATCCACCTAATCTATCTCAGCACCACTTACGTGATGATGGAGAGATCTTTAAGACCGCCTCTGGTTTTACCCCATTCCCTTTAAACCATAGTGTGGAATCAGTTCTTCCCATAAAATACCATATTCTATCACCCCACCTTTCCAATGACCTTTGTCTAAGCAAGGGGGCATACCTCTTCGCTGACTCAGATGGTCACCTCTTGAAGAAGCCGTGTAATAGGCTCTACCTCAAGATAGTTTATGCCTGATACCACCATTATGAGTCCCTTATAGCGTAGTTTTCTCCCTTTTTATTTTTCAACATTTTTTACCAGAAGTCAAGGGCAGCACCATTAGCTGCTAATCCAAAGTCACCCGGAACTGGTTCGAGACACCTCTCACACCTCTAGTCTCAAATTTCCATCTCCTGATGAGACCATCATCTCATGTTTAACAAACAAATTTTGGGACCGCTTCTTAGAAGTTACCTCAATTTGTGAGCCATAGCATGGCAATGCAAGTGTCCATGGACTTGTACTTGCATCACTCTTTCCTACCACTACTCATGCGGGTCTTCGGGCTACCGCCCGTTAAGGAACATCATTTTTCTTTTTTGTAACATATAGCCATTTATTTCATCCACTGCACCTTATGTGGAACCCTAGACCATTGTCCAGAAAATTATTTATTTTTCTTGCATGCATTTGGCATATAACTACCTTCGAACATGCACTCACATCACATGTAGTTAATTCCATCCATCACAACTCACACACAGCTCTCCTGACCTGTGTCCGAGAGCCACCTCGGTTTGCATGCCTCTGACTCGCGATCTATCTCGCGCATGTATTGGTATGTTTGAGAGCCTTCTGCTTCGTCCATACTATGTGGATGACCTTTGGACCACTATACACTATCCTAACATGGGGCACTGCCTTTGCCACCACATTCAGTTGACCATACTGGAGTTTCGTTTAAACTCTTTTCTGACTCCTAAAAACAATGAAAAGATAGCCGAGCGTAGCTGCTTCCTTTCCCGCTCGCTAAAGCATAGGAAAGGGCATATACATCATCTCACTTACCTTCTTTTGTGGACTATGTAAACCATCAAATGAAAAGGACCACCTTGGCATATTCAAGCCAAGACTGTTCCCCTCTACATACTTTTATGCTTTCTTGGGCAGAGGGGCTGCACTTTACGAAAAATCTCACCATGGGTTGTCGTTAAGCTCTTTTCCAGCCTTCTCATTAAGAAAAGATCACCAAGAAAACTTGGTTTCATTCATGCTCATAAAATTATTTGAATGACTGTCCAGTCAGTATAGGTTTAACATTTTCCGGCCTGATTGGAATACCAATGGTAAAGAAGTCTCTCATCCCCTATAGGATGGGCAAGCTATCCTATGTATAATTTTATCCTTTTTTGGTCACAGGAGACTACCAATGAAAAAGAGGCCCCATTGGAGTCTTCTTCATTCTTTTAGACTCTCTAAAATTGAAAGCACCATCAAGCATTTACTTTCTCGGGCTCACCAAAAATCCACAAGATCGTACCATAACAATTTTCCTAGACACCATCCAACAGAAAGCATTTTGGTAGCATTCCCACTTTGGGTAATATTTGTGTAGAGTGCTCTGCAATGTGTCTTCCTTGTATCCCATCAATATCAAAAGTGTCTACCTCCTCCAAGAATTTCCCATCTGCAATGACATCCCCAGTATGTTAGCTATGATCCCATTCCCATGAGTCAATTTTGATTTTTTGCCTAGTCCACCCTGTTGTCATACTATGAACAAAGGAAGTTTGACTCTACCACACTCCCCTTGCCCATGTTCAATTCTTTCCCTCCCCCCGCATTCAGTGGGTTAGTTCACAGATTGTCTCACACTTTTCTTTTATCTCCCTCATTCTTCTGGTCAAGGAAACACCATTTCCTTGACTAGGGGCAAGTCTCCCTCTGTCAACGAAAGCAGACATATTCCATAGGATAGACCCAGATGTCCGTGTATCCTGGTTTCATTAGCCTAATTTATGAGTTCCTTGGACCACTTCAGAGGAGTCCTTAATGCCTCTTAGGATGGTTGTTTCTCACATGCTCGACTCCAACTACATGATTGCACCGTTGAGATTTGTACAGGGTTTGGTCCACACAGTACTTAGTCGAAGACCCCGGATGTCACCTGACTCTAGCACATTAATGAGTCTATTCGAGGGACCTAAACAGGTCATGTCCCTTGAGATTTTTGGGTTGCGTTGGAGACAGTGTTCAGAAGCCCCAACAGTGCTTCTATATAGATTTATGATTGATGCAGCATACTTGTACCACAGAGACTCTGACTCTCAATAGTGATTCCATACAACTATGTACCATTCCAGATCCAGCACATCATCAGTCATGAAGATATAGCATTCCATAAGAATTCCATGGGTCCAATGTACCAGATCAGCATTGTATTCAACCTCACATTGAGGCAACCATCATTGTATCATTAGTTGTATATGACCGACTCTTGTATTTTAGAGCATAGATCAAATTATTCTTTTAACACTGTCACGAGCATGGGGATTCCCACCTCATCCATATACATGTCACACATTATTTGTATCTCACCCATTGATAGGAACCATATTAATAAAAAAACCAAAAGCCACCATGCCCCAGCACCAGAAGCACCACCTCTACGTAGCAAATCCTATGATTTTCGTCGGCCATACAATGAGCTCCTACCCTCACACATCACGGGGCAATTTTTTAACCCAAAAAATCCCTCACTCAGCTCTACATGGCCTACACCACCTAAGGACACCCTTTCACGACCCTCCATTAGACCCCCACACCCTCAAAAAGGATTAAGGATGAAGAAAAGGGCTTAAAAACCCTAAAAAGGAGCCTAAATAACTCTCCTACAGGCTAAAGCCTCCAAAAAGGGGCTAGAACCCCTCAAAGGAGCTTAAAACCCTAAAAGAAGCTAAATTTAGGGGAAAAGGGTCTAAAAGCCCAAAAAAGGGGCTAAAGCCCAGACCAAGGGCTTAAAACCCTAAAACCCCAAAAAATCTATAAAAGGAGGGTGGGGGGTCACTCTCAAACACACTCCTCTCTTGCATACTATTATGCTTCCCATGGATTCCTTGAGACCTCTTTGCCTCTCAAGCCACCCACACCCCCCTCTCTTCCACTGACATTCCTCCATTGAGCAATAGCTCCTTCTCCATTGCTAAGTGAGATAGAGAGGTGCTTCCTTCCAGCCAGGGTATGGTGGCCCATTTCACCAAAGGAGAGGTATAACATTCTTTGCTTATGTGTTTTGTTTAGTAGTTTAGTTGTTTTCTGACCCATGTATCTTTGCAAGTTTTTAGTTTCTAATATTTGTTTGTAGGTTATTAGAGCTAACCCTAATAGTGTTTGTAGAGGGGTTTCCAGCCATTCCATATTTTTCTCTTCTTTCTATTTCTTTTATGTCTGTCCACCCATTTTTACTGTATTTTCCACATGTAGGAACCTACCCTTCTGTCCTATAGACAGAAGGGAGCCATTCCTGCCCTTGTACCAAGGAGAAAAATTCCATAGTAGGGATTTCTGCAATGAACCATTCTTTGTGTTGAACATCGCTCATCTGAAAACTAACCCGAGCCATCAATGTCTTAAATCGGTGATCAAAATCCCAAATCGTTTCATTAGGGAATTGTGTGATCTCTTTCAATTCAGTAATGTACTGAGCTTCGGACTTCAGCTTCTTAAATTCCTCAAATATCCCTATCTTGATCCCATCCAATGTTTTTGCTGCACCTCCCTGAGGCACTCGTGTGAAGATCATAAACCATTCCAATGCACACCCCCTCAGAGTAGTGGCTAGCTGACGTTTCTTGACATCATCATCAGTGGTTTGTCAAGCAGCCCAGATAGCTTCACATAAGAACCAGTACTGTTCTGGATCATCAGTGTGATTTCCATTGAATATTGGCAACTTCGTATCCAGTGCTACTAGGAATTGGGTGGGCTAATGATAGCATGGCAGTTATCAACTTCAAAAACTGAGTTATGGCATTTGAGAACCAGGACATTAGGGTCATTGCTCCTATGGACCCTCATGAAAGATGGTGCTATATTGAACTAGTGAAGGATGAAGTGATGAGAAGTTGGGATCAGGCATACAACATCTCCTAGGACCACATCCATCCCATTGTCAATAGTCAATATGGATGGTACAGTACAATTTCCGCGTCCTCAGATTCTGATGATGCTCTAGAAAATTGGTAGAATCAGTTGCATGAGTTATCATTCCAGAATTGTGGGTTAATTATGCAGTCTCTTCGACATGTTGCAACTGAGATGGTATATTTTCCCATTTATGAAGGAATTCTAGGACTCTGTGAGTTCTTTCAGGAATTTGGAAAGAAAGTGCTGGAACCGCAATAGATATTGGCTCTTGACGTAGCACTAAAGGCTACCCCGGCCTGCTGGTGGGTGACACACAAACAGACGATTCATGACTAGGAGCAGTGTCATAGATTGATTATGGTCTGTTTTGGTGATGTAGAGGTTTACCATGCTAGGAGATATGATGGACAGAATGACCTCGTAAGTCATTTGATCAAATGTTAGACGTTTTGGACATTGCGACCTAGAGATGAGTGGCTTCACACTTTTGTTCATACTCTCGAAGAAATGCCACGGTCCTGGTGTGTAGCAGTAGAGTTGCATAGAACCATTACCACTTGGGAGGAGTTGTCAGTTTGCTTCATGTATACTTTTAAATTCTAGGACGTTGATGCTGAGGTATGTAATGATTTACACATTATCCGTGACATAGTACTAAAAGTCACCCCTGTCGCATACCCAGTTGATCCCCATGAAAATTTCTCCGTCTAATCCATGATGATATGCTAGAACTTGTCCGGGGAACCTAAAGGAAATGATGAGAAGCAAAATGTTAATATCCCAGAGTTTGAGGGAAGTATTGGTGTCGTAACTCCCAACATACTGATGGACTCGATGAACTAGCCACTGCGCATTAGGAAAATTGACATTGGGATGGTAGAAAACCAAAAATTTGTCAATGTTGGGGACTATTGGGGCGAAGAGATGATAGCCAAAATCATAGATCTACGACATGAATTCTAGGATCTGTTTCTCACGTAGTTTTTTGAGATGAAGGGGATCTTTGGTGATTTGGGAGAAATGAAGATTCTGCTCAAGATAGATGCAAAACCAATCTGCCAGAGGCCATATAGGTTAAACCCGTAGTATAAGGATCACGTGAAAACTGAGCTTGATCAGATGCTTGATAATGGGAGCATTGAGCCAATAGAAGAATAGGAGTGGATAAGCATTATGGTGATCCAAGACAAGAAGACTAGAGAAATCCACCTCTACATCTATCTAAAAAAATTGAATGATGCATGTATGCATGACCCGTTCTTGACCCCTTTCACAGATGAAGTCCTAGAAGGTGTAGGCAGCCAGGAGGTATATTCCTTCACAAATGGTTTTTTGGGCTACCACCAGATCTGGATCATGAAGGAGGATCACCATAAGACTACATCCATCATCGAGTGGGCTTCTTTCTAGTATACCATCATGCCATTTGGGATAAAAAATTCCCCCTCTGTATTCTCCTATATCGTTGTCACAGTCTTTAAGGATTTTATTCAGAAGTTCCTGTAGGTCTATATGGATGACTGGACTGTCTACGGCTTGGATAAAGACCACCTAGAAAATATGCAATTAATGCTGGAACGGTGTCGAAAGCATTAGATTGAATTGAATTCCAAGAAATGTATTTTTTGTGAACCCTTTAGTATATTACTTGGGCACATCGTTTGCAAAGAAGGTCTGTTGGTAGATCTAGCAAAGATTGCGTTGATCCTTAGTTTACCACCACTGACAAATGTAAAAGTGCTCCGAGCAACACTGGGCCACACAGGCTACTATTGCAATTTTATCAGGGGATATGCTATGATTACTGCTCCTATAAAGAAGCTACTAAAGAAAGATGCTGCATTTGAATGGACTCAGGAATGTCAAGGAAGCTTCGACACCCTGAAGGCTAAGATGGCCTCTACACCCATAATAGTTTTTGTTGATTGGAATAAGGAATTCCATGTGCATGTTGATTCCTCTTCTACCGTGCTACGGGTTGTTCTTATGCAACCAAGAAAAGGTGACTTGGATCATCCCATAGCATATGCCAGTTGGAATTTGTTGTTTGCTGAATGAAATTACACCACGACTGAAAGGGAAGGCCTGGCAATGGTATATGCTCTGCAAAAATTCAGGCACTATTTGTTAGGTGGAAACTTTAATATGTTCACTAATCATTCAGCTTTGCAATACCTAGTAAATAATCCTGCGCTGGGGGGGTGAATCTGCAGGTGGCTACTTTTGTTCCAAGAATTTGATTTTGAAATAGTGGTAAAGCCAAGATTGTTGAATGCTGGCCCGGATCATCTATCATGTATTGAGAATGGTGAAGAACCAACTAATATTGGTGATGGGCTTCCTGATGCATAATTATTCCAATTTGAAATCGCAGACAATTACTATGGCCCAATTGTTCATTTTTTTATCTAGTGGCATCACCTCTCTAGATATGTCGATTAGCTAGAAGAAGTAGCTAGTCGTCAAAGCTTTCGATTTTTCACTCATTGCAGGACATCTCTATAAACTTGGATCAGATGAGATATTGTGACGATGCATCATACCGCATGAGCAGGGTCCCATTCTAGAGGAATCGCACGCAGGTGTTGTGCGAGGTCACTGCAAAGGCTGTTCCACTGACCAGAAGGTGCTGCGTGCTGGGATTTGGTGACCCATGTTTCATAACGATGCCACGGACTATGCTAGGAGATGTGATGTATGCCAACGGGTTGGTAAACCATCGTAGAGATACGAGATTCCACTAGTATCACAAGTGACTTTGCAACCATTTGATAAATGGGTCGTCAACTTTGTGGGTCCTATCAATCTGCCAGGTAAGCGCCCTGGCACCCATTATATTATCACTTCAACTGAATACCTCACTTGGTTGGCGGAGGCTGCACCATTCGTTGATTGTACCACCACGATAGCAACACGGTTTATTTTTTAGAACATTGTGACACTCTTTGGGTGTCCTTGAATCTTGATGAGCGACCAAGGTAGTCACTTCATCAACCAAACAATAAAAATGCTAACCAAGGAGCTTCATGTACAACATAGGTGAAGTACTCCCTACCATCCACAAGCAAATGGCATTGTTGAGGCCTTCAAAAAAAATTGGAGATAGCACTAACCAAGGTATGTAACACCAACCGCAATGACTGGGATATGAAAATTAATGCAGTTTTATGGGACTATCATACTACCTGCAAACAACTCAAAGGTCAGACACCGTTTAAGTTGGTTTATGGGCAAGAGGCACTCATGCCAATGGAGTACCATCATTCCTAGCTTGTGCATTGCCGTGGCAATGGGCATGGTGAATGGAGAGGCATTAGAAGCACATGTTGCATAGCTTATTCATCTTGATGAGGATTGTTTCATTGCAGGATTCCAGCAATAGGTTGTGAAAGATCGAAATAAGGCATGGCATGATCGCCATATTAAGCACAAACAATTTGCGAGAGGAGATTTGGTACTATTATATGATAGTAAGTTTATCAAGCATCTAGGTAAGTTACGAATGCACTGGCTAGGTCCCTATCTTGTTCAGTCTATTACCTCTGGAGGCATTGTGTAGTTGCAGAAATTAGATGGTGTCGTGTTACCAAAGCTCATTAATGGGAGTCACTTGAATCCCTATAGAATGGGGCTAGTGATGCACACCACCTAAAGTGCTAAAAAAAATAATTCCGAGTTCAACATAAAAAGGTGAGCCTTGGGAGCGAGGCTGCATAAAGAAGATACAGTTGTTGGCAATAGTTGGTCGACCATTTTCTACAGTTGCTGAGTTATGGGGTGGTTAAATTAGGTAATAAATGTAGGTAGTTAAACCAGTTGGCTGGTGGTGCTTTTTGAAGTGACCCGCATTAATGTTTGATTCGACCGTTAGCTACATAAGATCACCGATGGATTTGGCGTCATTAATACCCAATTTGGTAATAATGGTGCAGTTAGATTTGGTAATGATGGATTTAGAATTAGAGGTGATTATAAAACACCACATGGGAGGCGTTGGTTGGAATTATTCAATTGTGAGAGCCAAAGAAGAAGGTCACTTTGGTGTAGAGTATTGAGCTAAGTGTTGAGTATAGTTTGTGTTGTCGAGTGTATCTTCTGATTTTGTGGGGTAAGGGACGTTGAGCAGCCTTGACGCCATTGACATTTTGAGTGAATATGAGTCCCCTATTCAACCCACAACTGTAGAAGAGAAAGTTATGAGTATTCCCATGGGTTCATCATCCATTCCAAAGCAGAAATGATAGGCTCAGAGACCCAATCCGAGACCCCCTGAGAACCCGCAAACTCGCACCTCTGTGCAAATGCAAGGAGAAGGCACTACCCAGATGGGGTCATCAAGCTCAAGAGCTGTTGAGTATGCAGTACACTGGGGTATCTCGGTGCATGATATTTTGGGATACGTTGCTCCCATGCGTCTAGGAACTAAGCCATGACAGCTGTCAAAAAACCAGAAGTACACAACCAAGTTTCCAGCACTGCCAGAAGGGATGACATGCTCCATAGATATCATCCCTGCATTGATCAGGCTCAAGCTCGATGACCATGACTTGATTTTGCTTAAATATGTCTAGGAAGAGCCCTACAAGTCTGTTATGACAGCACCTAGTGGCCTCATTCAGTGAATTTCGAAGCCATGGGCCAGTGGCTTAGAGAAATCTAGATTGCTAGGGCTCGTTAATATGCCCCCTTTGTCCATTTGAATGTAGCACATGCATGTGTAAAGTAACTGTTGGCATGCTTACATGGAGGGATTCTTTGGCTGACTACACTGATCCCTGTTACTTTTGACTTGATTTCCAACATTACTGGGTTGCCTAAGGCTGGGGAGGACCTAGTGCAATATATTCGTGGACGAGATATGGATAAAAGGCTTGCGAAGCAGCTGAAGGATCACTTTGGGTTACAATGGGATGGTCATGCCTATCGCATCTACAGTATCAACTTGCAAAACGATGCGAATTGGTGCCAAAATTATGGCTAGAAAAGTTGTTCATGGCAATCGACCTGTGCAATGCAATTCGGGAGTTGTCTCCTGTGCTCAGAAATGTACAGAGGGAGTTCAGATGCATTGGTCATTATTTTTGTTAAATCAGTTGCTCGTAGATGCACTCATTACTCAGAGAGGGCACCCCTTTTCTTATAGTTGGATTTTGATTCTCATTTCCCTGGTTGCTTGGATGGAGCTAGAGGACTACCAGCCAATGATAGTTAAGGCATCCAAGGTTTTTTGTGGTGCCCTCTATCAAAAATTGTGGTGGGTCGAAGAACCCAGTTTCCAAACAGATTGTGTGATTCATTTCTGGATCTATTGGGAGGCATTGCAGGTGACCGCTGTAGCTATTCCAAGAATCTCTCCCTACACCATGGCCAAGTATCAGAGGATCATTAAGTTTGTTGCTGGACCCCACTCCATTCATATTCAGGATAGGAAGTATCCCAATAAGCAGTGGCTGTCATTTCCTTACAATATTACCACGAAAGATTTGGAAATGATTGCGCAAGAATGGCTGGGTGACTGGTACGTCCTAGTGAGTTAAGAGGAGTTAGATAACGAGATATCCCCAAAAGCCCCTAAAGACCCTGTCTCACCGGAATTAAGCACCCATGACTCTGACAATGAGTCATCCATTGACCCTGAAGATGTAGCATAGAGGATGTAGGAGGAGACTCACACCAAATGGTGATAGGAGTATGAGGATGCAGCGGTACTAAATTTGAATTAGAATATCAATTGTAGCGGCTTATCAAGGCCGTCATGAATTCATCTACAATTGCGACTACGGAAATCCACAAATAAAACCAAGAAGAATTTGGTACGGTAAGAACTAAGATAGAATCCATTTTTGATATTCTTTCCAAGCAACCATCGGCTCAACCTCTATTGCAGGATAGCCCATCGATCAGCACTGAGCCTCAGGTTTGGAATGTGCAAGTTCCCCCGACTACAATCAACGTGGGAAATGTAGAAGATACTTAGTAGTTGCACCCAATCCAAAATGTGACTCTAGACCTAAACAAGTTGTCCACTACAGAATTATTTGAGTTGCAGCATGGTGCTACACTGGAGTTGGCGGCACAACAACAAGCATTGAAAGTGGTTTATGTTGAAGCCTAGAATTCTGCTGATCAGCCGAAGAAGGATTCCATGGAGCCGAACCAGGTCTGTGTGCATTTGGCCAAAGAAAAATTACAAGAAATGAACATGCCCAAGGTGACACCGACTGAGATGCAACAAAAGACTGATGCGTAGATTATGGATCTCAAGGAGGCATAAGATCACCGTATTTTGGAACAAGTGCAACTGTATGCGCAATATAGTGAATTGGAGCAGGCTATCTCTGCAGCCTGTCAGGACATGTTCGACACCACTACCGAGCTCACCTCAATCGAGAAGGCCCAGTGATTGGGGCAGACCTTGGTTCAAATTTAGGACCATAACTTTTTGCTTTAGGCTCAAGCACAACCCACTACCCCACTAGAGTAGGTTGCGGAGCCTAAGGCCTCCCTTGAGGAAATTGCTACTCAGTTTGGCGACATGGAGCAAGAGGCCAAAGCTATTATGGAGGAAACCACACAATTCTAGCAAAGTATTGTTTAGGATGAGCAGCTGGATCAACTAACTGTGCAGGTGCAGGAAGTAGAGGTTCAATTGACAACTTTGAATTCAGCATGGAAGGCCATGCCATTGATGGTACAAATTACCTGGGCCGCCAAACTGAAGGATCTCCAGCAACGCACTACCCATGCCCAAGAGCACCAGCAAAAGCGTCACGAGCAGCTCAATGAATTCCAAGATCTTCATGCCCAATTGGCTATTAAAGCTATCACCACACTTTAGGCTATTCAGGAGAGTCAACAAATGGTCGATAGAAAGGCTACTGAGGAGCACCCGCTCTAGAAAATGGTGAGTAATTGTCAGAATACTGTTGCTAAAGTGCAGCTCCAAGTTCAGAATGTTGCCTAGCAGTTTGCCGATTTTAAGGATAAGACGGTCGCATACATCTTGTCAACTTGACGTGGCTCGAGGCCGAGCCACAAAATTGTGTTGGGGGCCTATTGGCAAGGGGTTGGGCCGAGTGAGTTGCGCAGCATCACGACAGCTGTGAAAGTTCACACGGTACCATGCAATGGCCATTTAGCACGATAAGTAGAGACATAACCACTTTTTGAATATTTTATGTATATGTGGGCCCAATTTTGTTGTAATACGTCAGTAGCGGTTAGAAATTAGTTAATAGTGGACCCTTGAGGTGAAGGCATAAGCCTATTTATAGATCCATTTTTGCAATGATAAACATACATGATTTTGGCATTGCACCTAGCACAGTCTATGCTGGGGACTATTATTTCTTGACTGCGATTTTGTATGGGTTTATTTTGATGCACTCTCTGGTTTTGGAGAAGGATGGTGTAATGTGGAATATTTGTGCAAGACTAATATAAGATGTGCTGAGTATGGTTCAATCCTTACCTGTTTTCTATTGTGATGCGGAAGTACCTCTTTTTGTTACAATGATGCAATCCAATTTATGTAGATATGTTATGATGCTATGATTATGCTTCTGATACAATGATGCGAGTTATTTTCTCCTTGCTCTGTTAATGTGATCTGTTAAATCTCTATGACTATTGAGTGTGGTATGATGTTTCATAATTAATGATGTGATAAGATAGGGTGATTGCATAATTCATGGTTCTCCATAGTCGGATCCCCATGTCCTCCTTCCCCACTGTCAGAAAATCAGTTATGACAACTCTCCCTTGAATTCCTTGGGTGAGACCTCCTCTACTTCGCAGAAGTTGCTGGGCAGGGTAAAACCTATTTAGGCCGGTGCTCAGGGAGATCACACTGTAGGACGTCGACAGAGTAGAAACCCCTATCGACGAGGCTTTGTTGGTGGGTTGCACCAACAAGATTCAAACTCCAAATTGGGGGGAAACTATAATTTCATCATATTCAAAATAATAATAAAGTGCTTACAATACAACAGTCGAGGTGAATCCCTGTAGTAGGGATTTCTCCCTTACTATAGGCAGGAACAACTACCTTTCGTTTATAGGACAGAAGGGTATGGTTCCTTTTGGTTGGAAGAAAACCTGCAAACAAGTGTTAGGGCCAAGCGATGAAACCCTGCATGAAATGGTTAGAAAACAAAATATGGCTGGAAGAAATCAAAGGAAAAACTACAGCAAAACATTAGCAAAGAAGCCTGCAAATAAAATAAGTTTGAAAACTACAATAGAAATGAAATAAAACATAAGTATACCTTCGGTCTTGGTGGAAATGGGCCACCATTCCCTAGTTGTGGAAGCAGCTCTCTCTTTGGGATGGAAGCTTGGCTTGTGGAGCAATGGAGAAGAGGGAGGGTGAATGGCTTGAGAGGGAAAGGGTCTCAAGGCACTCACATGAGCAGCATAAAAATAGGGAGAGAAGGAGTGTTTTGAGAGTGACACCCACCCCTCTATTTATATTGTTTTTCTTGAGATTTAGGGCTTTAGCCCCTTTTTTGGGATTTAAGCCCCTTTGGCCCAATTCTTAGCTCCTTTGGGGGTTTTAAGCTCCTTTGAGGGTTTTATCCCCTTTTTGGAGGTTTTAACCCCTATGAGAGATATTTTGGTTCTTTTTACGGTTTTTTAAGCCCTTTTTCATGTTTTTGATCCCTAACAATGGTGTGGGGGTCAAATGAGGGTCATACGTAGATGTCTTTGGGTGGTGTAGGTCATGTAGAGCTCATTGGGGGATTTTTTGGGTTAACAGATTTCCCCCTGATGTGTGAGGGCATGAGCTCATCGTATTGTCAATGGACATGATAGGATTTTCTGGGGAGAGGTGGTGCTTCCTGGGCTGGGGCATGGTGGCTTTTGGTTTTTCTATTAATATGGTTCCCATCAATGGGTGAGATACAAATAATGTGTGACATGTATATGGACGAGGCAGGCATTCCCATGCTCGTAACGATTTCAAAAGAATAATGTGATCTAAGCTCTATAATACAAGAGTCGGTCATGTACAACTGTTGTTACAATAGTGGTTTCCTCAATTAGAGGTCAAATACAATACTGATATGAAGAACTACTACCATGGACCCATGGCATTCTCATGGAATGCTATATCTTCATGACTGATGGTCTTCTAGATCTGGTATGCTACATAGTTTACTAACGGAGATTCAGAGTCTCTGTGGTACAAATATGTTGCATCAATCATAAATCTATTTAGAAGCACTACTGGGGCTTCTAAAAAATGTCTCTGATGCAACCCAGAAATTACAAGGGACGTGAACCTGTTTGGGTCCCTCAAATAGACTCATCAATGTGCTAGATTCAGGTGACATTCGGGGTCTTCTACCAAATACTGCATAGATCAATACCCAGTATGAATATCAATGGTGCGATGGTGTAGCTGGAGTCGGGCGCGTGAGACACAACCATCCCGAGAGGCACTAAGGACTCCTCTCAAGTGGTCCAAGGAACTCATGAATGAGGTTAATGAAACTAGGATATAGGGACCTCTAGGTTTATCCTCTAGAATATGTGTGTTGTCATCGATAGAGGGTGACCTGCAAATGGCCAAGGCAATGGTGTTTCCTTGACCAGAAGCACAAGGGAGATAACCGAAAGATGTGAGAAAATATGACGACTGACCCAGTGAATGGGGGAGATAGGAGTTGAACAGGGGCAAGGAATCACAGGGGACTCAAACTTACTTTGTTCAGAGTATGACGGTAGGGTGGACCAGGAAACAAATGACACTGACTCATGGGAAAGTGATCATAGCTGTAATATCAGGAATGTAACTGCAGATGGGAAATGCTTGGGGGAGGTAGACACCTTTGCTACTGATGGGATCCAAGGAAGACACATCGCAGAGTACTCTGAACAAAGGCGACCCAAAGTGGAGATTCTACTGAACTGTTATATGTGGGGTGATGTCTAAAGACACCATTGTGGCATGATCTCATGGATTTTTAGTGATCCCAAGAAATTAAATGATCGATGGTTCTTTCAATTTTAGAGAGTCTGAAAGCGTTAAGAAGACTCCATTGGGGTATCTTTTTTGTTGATAGTCTCCTGTGCCCGAAAAAGGTTAAAAGTGTACATAGGAGAGCTCTCCCATCCTTTAGGGGATGAGAGACTTCTTTACCGTTAGTAGTCCAATCAAGCCAAAAAATGTTAAACCTATACTAACTGGACGGTCATTCAGATACTTTTATGAGCATGAATGAAACCAAGTTTTGTTGGTGATCTTTTCTTGATGAGAAGGCTGGAAAAGAGCTTAACGACAACCCATGGTGAGATTTTTCGTAAAGTTTGGCCCCTCTTCCTAAGAAAGAATAAAAGGATGAAGAGGGGAATGGTCTTGGATTGAATGTGCCAAGGTGGTCCTTTTCATGTAGTAGTCTACATAATATGAAAAAGGAGATAAACAAGATGATGTAGACACCCTTTCTTATACTTTAACTAGCAAGAAAGGAAGCAGCTGCACTTGACAATCTTTTGATTCTTTTAGGAGTTAGAAAAGAGCTTAACGGAAACTATGGTATGGTCAACTGATCGAGGGGGAACTGAAGGTGCCCCCATGTTGGGACAATGGAAAGTGGTCCAAAGGTCATCCATGCAGTATGGATGGAGAATATGACTCTTGAACATACCAATACATGCACAGGATAGATCGTGGCGGAGGCACACAAGTTAGTGCAGCAGAGGCACAAAAACCGAGGTGGATCTTGAACAAAGGTCACGAGACTCTTGTATGAGTTGTAGTGGATGGACTAGAATACATGTGATGTGAGTGCAAGTATGAAGGTAGTTATATGCATAATAAATGATCTTCCCTCCAGGTGGTGGTCTGGAAACCCGCATATGGTGCAATGGATGGATTAGATAGTTATATGCTGAAAGTAAAATGATGTGCCTTCTGGGGAAATGGTCCAAAGTCCTATATGAGTTGCGGTAGGTAGGTGTGATGCAAGTCCAGGTCTGGAGACACTTGTATCACAATGTGGTACATAAACCAAGGTAACTCTTGGTAAGTGGCCCCAAAAATTACTTGTTAAACATGAGATGATTGTCTCATTAGAAGATAGAAATTTAAGCCTAGAGGTGTGAGGGGTGTCTCAAACAAGCTCTGGGTGACTCTGAACTAGAAGCTAATGGTGCTTCCCCTAATGGTGCTAATGATTTTCTCAAGTTGGAGGAGTCATTCTTCCAAAGGTGAAGTATCAGGAAGGATTTCTACCACGAGGCGGAGTGATGGGATCTGGCCCTCTATAGGGAGTATTGATTCAATGCCATGTACTAGACAAAAAGGGGTGAAACCGGTTGTAGTTTTTACGGATGTGCGATAAGCCCATAGGGCAGAAAACAACATGTGATGCCAGTTGGTTTTATGGTTTCCTACCATCCTTTGGAGAATTGTTTTGATGATCTTGTTGACTGCTTAAACTTGGCCATTTCCCTCGGGGTAGTAGGAAGATGAGTAATGGTGTTTGAATTTCAAAATGGTTTAAAGTTTAGTTCAAAGAACATCTTCAAAGTGTTTACCATGGTCTGAGACCAACTGTTTGGGGACACCAAATCATGAAATAATGTGGTTAAAGAAGAAACGTGTCACGGTTTCACTTTTGCAATCAAATGTGGGCATGGCATCAGCCCACTTAGTGAAGTAATCAACTGCCATAATGATGTATTTATGAAAGTTGGCTGAGGAAACGTTGATTGTCATGAAGTCGATTTCCCATTTGCAGAAGGGACTGACTATGAATATAGGGTGTAATGGTGAAGGGGGGTTCTTGCCTTTGGGGAAAAGAGCTGATAGCTATGACAGTGTTTGACTACATCTATGCAATCAGCAAATATGGAAGGCTAGAAGTAGCTGGCACATAGAATCTTCTGGGTGGTTTCTAGACCTGAAAGGTGGCCGCGTAGGCTCCACTATGATAGTCATTAAGGCCTATCTCAGTCTCATCATGGGTGAGGCAATGACGTAGGATGGTATCAATGCCTCAACGATATAGAACATCTCCAATCAGAAGGTGGCAAGTGGATTGATGGCAGATGCATCACCTATCCTCACAGTTTAAGTGAGCTACAAACTTCTGTGTTTGTAAATATAGAAGGATGTCCCCATACCATGGGTCCTCCATGGATATGCCGAATAGGAAATCATCAGAGAGGTCATCCTTGGGTGGTGGTGATGTGGTTAATGGGGGCATATCTATCATGAGCATGGTTAACACGAGTGCCATTGTGATTTTCAAGGAAACATATTCCAATTCGAATTCTTGGAGGACGACTACCCACTTAGCCGCACAACCTTGTAGAAGGAGATGGATTAAGAGGTGTAGCATTGGGTTGGAATCAGCCACTACATGGGTATGGTTTTCAATGATGTAGTAGCGCAACTTCTGAGTCGAGAAGACAATGGCGAGGGCCAGTTTCTCCTCAGGTGAATATCATAGTGGGGGACCTATCAGCCTCTGCCTGATGTAATAAATCATGTGGTCGTGGCGAGCATCATCTTCCTTGACTAGGAATATAGCAATGTCTTTCTCTGAGGCCGACACATAGAGAATGAAGTCTCAGGTGAAGTCTGGTGCTAAGAGTAATGGTGTAGAAGCCAGGGATTGTTTGAGTGCATCAAATTATTCTTGTGCTTGCTGATCCCAAACAAAGGGGATTTTTGTGCAGAGAAGGGGAATGAATACATGGGATTTTGTTGCATACTCTATTACAAAGAAGCGAAGGAAGTTGGCCTTGCCTTGGAGGATCTGTAGCTGGTGCTAACCTTTTGGTGAAGGGAGATCAAGGATAGCTTGAAATTTGAGGGGGTCAACCGTTATCCCTTTGTGGGATACAATGAACCCAAGTAGATGGCCTGCTGGGACACAAAAAATGCACTTTAGGGGGTTTGAGCGAATTTTCTACTTGCAACATCACAAAAATACTTGCCGCAAGTCGTCTATATGTTATGCTTGTTTTGGTAATCGAGCAGTAAGGTTGTTCAGGTACACCAATATGATGTGGATTAGGTCATGGAAATAGTATGTAATAGTACACTGGAAGGTGGCTCCAACTTTCTTTAGACCAAAGGGCATTACTTGATATGCAAATGTGCCCCATGGGGTCATGAATGCAATCTTGTAACAATCTTCTTTCTGGATCTGAATTTGGTTATATCTAGAAAATCCGTCCATGAAGGAAAAGACCTCATGTCAGGCGCATGCATCGATAATATAATCGATGAAGGGTGTTGGGAAGTTTTCTTTGGTGCATGCCCAATTTAGATCATGAAATTTTTTGCAAACATGGATGGTACCCTATTTTTTATTCATAGGAACAAGATTTGAAACCCGGGTGGTGTACGCAATGGGGTAAATGAAGCCAGTTGTGCACAGCTTCTCAATTTTACTTTTGACTACAGAAGCTTTGGAGGGATGGATGGGTGATTTCTTTTGCCATATGGGGGCCACATCGGGCCATGTGTCGATGTGGTGTTCCACAATGGATGGATTCAACACGAGCATTTTAGTGTAAGACCAAGAAAAGATGTCGCAAAATTCTTGAAAGAGTGCTTTGTAGGAAGCAACTTCTTCCAAGGAGCAAGATTCCCCCACCATGATTTAATCAACAACCTTAGGATTGGTTGAGATGTTGATTTTGATGGTTGGTGTGATGTTGTCCATGTTCCGTTCTTTGAAGGCATCTGGTTTTGGAATGGGATTTTTAAACCAGTCGACTTTCCCATGAATGAAATATTTTGTTTCCATGGAGAACTGGTCATATTGTGACATAAGTTCTTTGGGGAGGAAGAACAAGCGATAGTGCATGTCATCCCATGGGTATTCCAAGGTGGTTAAGGCTTTAAGTATCTCCTCATCATTGCAAAATAAATGAAGAGACAGGTCAGATGGACTGTCGGTAATGGTGGAGATAAGAGGTTCTGTGGAACTGGACATCATGTGAATGGACATGGTGTATGAAGAAAGAGGTGGGGGATGGACTTCTTTGATCAGAGTGATCTCATATTCAAGGGAATTTTGTCGAAGTTTGGCTAGAGTCACTTGAAATTCATATAAGTCCTGGAAATGGTTATAATAGTATCCATACAATCTGCAAAGGGCGCAGGCATGGTTTTTTCGCAATGACTTGTTTCTCACTATTGGCCCGCTTGGGAGTTCAACCACATGAAGGTTTTCCATTGTATCCATGGAATCCAAATGTGCACAGATTATGGGAATCTAAAGGAATTTTTGAGTTACATGGTCCTGTTCTTCATAGATTGCACAAGGCAGGATTTGTCGAGGTTCAGCGGTAACTTTCGCATTTTTTCCCCCGACCCTTTTTGGGTGGAGCGGTGTGGGTGTGGGTGCGGTGGTTGGTTTTTGTAGGCCAGGTGGAGGATGATATTTGACCACAATGGGTTGTACGAGGGTTAATACTATCTGGGGCATTGGGGGTTGGGATGGTGGATCGAGGTACCACACGAAAATACCCAATGTGAAATTGGGTAAGTTTAAGGTAGCCATTACTAGCTTACTCATGACACCAGGTGAGGGAAATATGAATGGAATTGTGTGGACTGGGAAGGATCCCAAAGAAATCCCTGATGGTTGTATGTGGGGATGGGGTTGTGGTTGCAGCTATGCATAATGTTGCGGCTGCAGATGATGTTGCGTCTAATGTTGCGGCTGCGGATGATGTTGGGGCTACGACTGCGGTGGGTTTTTAGGTGCAACAGTGCTAGATGAGAGCATGCACAAATACACAGTCTCATTGGGTGTCGACGATGGTGACACTAAGGGGAAGGAAGTAGTCATTGTGGTATCACCAAATAACCCAGTGCCCACATTCAACAATGGGGAGGTTGGTATTTTGTCGACCATGGTGTTGGTCGCAGGGATAACATTGGCGGGTGTGGTTAGTCCTTGTGGATCGATGGTATTGATCATAAGGATAACATTGGCTGGTACAATTATCCCTTGTGAATCGTGATAAGTTAGTTGGTCAACCATCACAATTTTCCTTTCATGAGGGAACATCATGAGACGAAAAATATTTGATGCTATGAATCTCATGGCATACATATGTTGGAATATACTAAACCCACTAATAAAATAATTAATCATTATTTGATTAATTTCCTACCCACTAGCTTAGATAGTTGGCATCCACTTGCACCTTAGAGTCAACACTTTCCATCTGTATCCTAGGAATGATTTATTTCTGATTCTAGGTTGATCTTGACCACTTTATGGCCATCCAGAATTGGTAACTATGCTTTACAGTAGATTTTGCTTTATTCTGCTTTTTATACTTTATCCTACTTTTCTGTGGATAAGGTAAAGCTAGTCAACTAGGAAACTGGCAGCTTTTGTTGCCAACCCATCCTGCATTATTTTCTCTCCATATTCTTAGATTAGCAAGTCTTTCCTTCACTCATTAGCACTCACACATGCTATTGCTAATTCGTGAGGTGCTTGGTAGATTGGGAAAGTGCTCTAGTCAACTATGGGGTTTATCATAATTAGTAAGCCTACTTTATGAGCTATCTTGATTTGTCTTCATGCAACTCCTTTTTCCTTTATAAGGATGTATTACCTATGTAATAATATCAATTATCATTTATTGATCATTCATTAATGTGTGTTCATTAATTCTTCTTCTTCTCTCCTTATGCTAATTCTCTACAATTCTATGTGAGGTTAATTGTGTTCCTAGATGCTTAGCAAGTTTATGAAATTCCTTATGCAGTCAAGCCTTTAGAATTTCTACATGGTATCAGAGCTTGAAGGTTCTCAAATTTCACGTTCTACATGGTATCAAAGATGAGGATATCAAAGCTCTACATGATATCATATCTTTGAGAGTTCATTAATTAATCCTCCTTTTTCAGATTTGTAGGTTTATTTTGCAGGTTGAACTTTGAATGGATTCAAGAGTATCATTTCCTCTTCTTTCTCCATTCACAAGCTATTCAGAGTGGAAATTGAAGATGATTTCATATCTAAAGAGACAAGGTCTCTATGAGATATCTATTGGAGCTGGTGAAGAGTCTTATGAAGAACCAAGTGACTGGTTGAATGACTGTGATAGAGAAATTAGAGCTATTTATCTAGCTATATCTCCAAGCATGTGCTACTTTATTGATTCTATTGATTACCCAAAGGATCTCTGGACAACATTGGATAGAGTTTTGGGAAAGGACAATGAGGATCCTTCTAGCTATGTGGAGAGTGCCTCTAGCTCCTCAATGATTTCTCTCTCTCAAGATGTCTCGGCCACTATAGTCTCTGATGAAGTTGATCATGAAGAAGAAGTTTCTCATATAGTTCCTATTGCTACTACTCTCTTTGATTCAAATGCTTCCTCTTTCAATCAAGAAGCAAATATTGAAGATCCGTCTTTTTCTATGTCTCTTGAAGTAGATGATCTTGATTCATCTTCTTATGATATTGTTGATGAAAAAGAAGTGACTAATGTAGCTTCTATTTCTATTGATGATTCACTCACACATTCAGTGTTCTCTATGTCTTTTATCATGGATTTTGAGATCCATATGCCAGACCTCTCAGACTTTGTGCATGCCTCTCTTCTTGATGGTGCACAACCAAGTGACTTCCAAGATGTTTTCTTAGCCAAATGAAGTCCTTATAGTGTTTTTCCACTTACCATACTTGATCCCATGTGGTTCTGTTGCTCCTCCTTTGTTCTTGGCACTCATTCTCAGAGCCTCCTTGAATATTTTGAACATCACTATCTTTCCTCCTCTCAAACTTATACCATAGAGGATTCTTTACTAGTATATTCCCATGAGTATACTGTTGTGCTTATTTGTGATCTCTTGGATTATTTGGAATCTAGATCAAACCATGGAGAACATTCATTCGCACTCTTTGATCCTATGCCTTATCTATGTTCCTACATGATCACTTCCACACATCCATTCTGTGTAAATGAATATGGAGACATTATACATTCACTTGGATAGTTATTTCACCTATCTAGAGCTCATTTCATCTCTACTGGTTCAAATTTCAAGTCATCTCATCATCTTGGAGCTGATTACAGGTCTCAAGATCTTTTAGTATTGCCTTCACATAATTGGATTTTAGTTGTTCTACATGGTCCTAGATTCCATCTTGCAGCTATCGTTGATCCAGGTGAGCATATTTATCTTCTTCCCAAGAATAAGATTCCTCCAGACATCATCATTTGTTTTGGAGCAGTAGAAACACCAGCAGTTCAGAATTTTTGGTATTGCTTTTCATGTCCTTTCTTGAGGGAAGATTTTCCCCTTGAGGTTTTGCCTCTTTCCTCATTTCTTTGGACAAGATAAATTGTAAAAGGGTGACCATAGCTTTATTGTTGGGCCCTATATGCATATATATTTCTGATTAGTTCAGGTATATCATCATAAAGTCAGGATTAAAGGGGGGTGTTGGAATATACTAAACCCACTCATAAAATAATTAATCATTATTTGATTAATTTCCTACCCACTAGCTTAGATAGTTGGCATCCACTTGCACCTTAGATTAAACACTTGCCATCTATATCCTAGGAATGATTTATTTATAATTCTGGGTTGATATTGACCAATCTATGGCCATCTAGAATTGGCAACTATGCTTTAAAACAGATTCTGCTTTATTTTACTTTTCTGTGGATAAGGTAAAGCCAGTCAACTAGTAAACTGGCAGCTTTTGTTTCCAACCCATCCTCCATTATTTTCTCTCGATATTCTAGGATTACCAAGTCTTTCCTTCACTCATCATCACTCACACATGCTATTTCTATTTCATGAGGTGCTTGGTAGATTGGGAAAGTGCTTTAGTCAACTATGGGGTTTATCATAATTAGTAAGCTTGCTTTATGAGCTAGCTTGAGTTGTCTTCATGCAACTCCTTTTTCCTTTACAAGGATATATTACCTATGTAATAATATCAATTATCATTTATTGATCATTCATTAATGTGTGTTCATTAATTCTTCTTCTTCTCTCCTTATACTAATTCTCTACAATTCTATGTGAGGTTAATTGTATGCCTAGATCCTTAGCCAGTTTATGAAATTCCTTATGCCATCAAGCCTTTATAATTTCTACAACATATAACTTCTTCCAAAGAGAATATTATAGTCCAACTGAGCATTGAAAAACTCTATGTCAATCAATACTATTTTCCTAGCTAATGTGATGGGGACTTGTGGAATAATACCTTGGGCTTTAGTGGGATGTCCATCCTAAGCCCGCATAGTAGTAGAGGACGGCTGCAGAATTGGGGATCCAAGATTCTTCTAGACTAAGGTTGACATGACACACGTGGATTCCCCCTTGTCCATGATACACCGGTGCATGACCAAATTCTGAATGGATACCGGGATTTGGAAAGCAATGGTTGATGGCATCCATGGTTCTCCATTCTCCATGTCGAATGTGATCAACTTGGAGTCAGAGGGGTCTGTGGCACATAGGGCAGATAGTAAGGATTTCCATTGCGTTGGGAAAGTTTTAAGTACCTCAAGAGTGGACATAGCCATAGGTGTTTGGGCCAAGTCATCGACGATGTTGTTGGAAACCCGTCGTATGGTGGGGTGCAAAGGAAAAGGGGGTAAATGAAGAGGTTCATTGGTTTTTTTGGACATGGATGTCGCTGATGGGTCAGCAGGTTCGGTGTTAGTTCAATACTGATTTCGTCTAGTTTGTAAATTGACCTCTTTGGTTGTCAAGGCTAAAAGGTGGTGACCGCCTATTTCTGTTGTTGGAAGTGCCCCTGGGGTGTTGGGGTTGGGTTCGGGAGTGGGTGAAGTTGCTACCAGTCCTTGGATTGGTAATGGGTTTTGGAGCACCATGGGTGGCAGCCTTGGGGGTGCTGAGTTGGGTTGAGTTGGGGCTGCCGTATTGGTAGCATGCTAAACCTCATTGTGAATGGCCTGCTTAGCGCTACCCATGAAGGGGCATTCATGTGTATAGTTCCCATAGACTTCACACGGATTGCATGGCTATTTTATGTGTAATGGAGCGTCACATTTAGGTGCATTTGGTTGCTGAGGATTTTGGGCCTGCCAGTTTGCCCCGATGTTGTTGGGAGTATTTTGTTATTGACCTCCTCCTTGTGATTATTTATTTCCTTGATTCCTTGCTCAGTTTTTTCTGGCTTTCCCTCATTGGTTATTAGGGGTTGTTTGGCTGGGATGGTTTTGTTGTGCAAACAATTGTCCCAAAAAAGTAGGCAGAGCTAGGGCAGGAGTTTGGGTGGCTTGCATGGATGGTGCATAGTATACTTAAGGAGCTGGGGGTGCTACAAACATGGGAATTTGTCCCACATATTGTTTTGCTAGCCAAGTAGGTGCATGGGTCTGATGTTGTGGCATAGGTTGTGCAAAAGAAGTTGTAGCTATGCACTAGGACATCATTTTTGCATAGTATAGAGTTTGATTTGGGTTGGAAACATTGGGGGTGTTGCTTGGTTGTGGTGGCATCACAGGTGGTGTCATATGGTGCTGTGGTTGGTGGGAGACAGAACCTATGATGCCATCTGCGACATGGGATTCCCTCGGCGCATCTAAGTAGGAGGTTCTTGCATGGGGAGCATCTAGAATGATAGTGTAGAGGTATCTAGATTGTGTGTAAATGAGGTCAAACTATTGGGCCTTCAAGATGGCCTCTTCCTCTATTTGGGGATGTTTGGAGGTGACATCCTTGGCTATAGGTGGCAGCAAGGTTTTCAAGAACCAAACTAGGAAGATCCTATTATCAAGCTTGATCTTACATACATTACGACGTCACCTCCACTTATGGATGTGGTCAGTGATGTGGGTCACAGTGTTTTGGTGGAAAGATAGCAAGATTTCTACTCCATCATCATATATGACGAGGATTTGGAAATATTGCAGGAACATAAAGGCCAAGGAGTTGAAATATGGATACTTAGCTTGTGGTAGCTCAATGTACCACTTGGATGTGGCACCTATGAGGGTGTGTTCAAACAGTCTAAGTTTGATCGAATCATCTACAATGTTGTTTGATGAGCACCATAGGTGGAACACCATGATATGGTTTTTGGGGCATTCCCCTCCCTTCCCTTCAAACTTAGGAATGTTTGAGGGGAGTTTGGTTGGCATGGGAGGCAAAAAGGTTTGATGACAGATGGGGTCATTGGTTAACCTAGACAAGTCAGGAAGGTTGAGGCATGCCATGAAAAGTAGGTTTGACCCAAGGTTGATGTGTTATGAACCAAAAATGGTGGTGGAGTTTACAGAAACATGATGTACCTACATGACTGGGGGTACTTGTGGCACAGTTGTAGACAAGCCATTGCCCCCAGGTATGGTAAGCGACAGAGTGTGAGTGGAAGGGCCATTTTCCCCATGTATGATAGGAGGGACAGTGTAGGTGGAAGGGCCACTACCCCTGGGCATGCCAAGTGGGACAATATGAGTGGACAGGCCACTGCCCCCAAGCATGCCAAGTGGGATAGCTTGACTGGTAAGTATGGGTGGAGGTAGCTGACTTATGACAGTCTGCATGACAATAATAGGACCACCTGTAGGGGTGTTGGTGGTGGTGTGAGGTATGGACATGGGTCCACTGCCAATCACCAAGCCAGAAAGTGGATCCGGGTTTGCACCAACCATGGGGATAGAGGGTACAATGTGTAGATCTGGCTTAGATTGATATGATTCTGAGTCTGAGTCAGAGGCTATGTGGCCTTCTGATGGTGTAAAGGGTCATCGAGAATGGTCTCAATGGTGTTGGTTCAAGGACCTGAATTGTGGAGGATCACCTCTTAGGCATGAGGAAGAGCGTGGGGGATCAATTGTGTCTGGTTGGTAGATTAGGTGGTGAAATATGGTAGTGATGTTCTAGATCCTATTTTTAGTGGCTTCCTATTGTATTTTAGGTGGTCACTTGGCCACCAAGACTTCTAGGAGACAATGCTTGGATTTTTGCTCACAGGAGTGTTAGTCAATCGGTAGGGGTCGTTGCCCATTTTGCTTGGCAATTCCTCTCAGTGGCTAGCTACTTTGGGGTTCCCATGGTACTCCTTACAATGAGTTTCTAGGCTGAGCCCAAGTACTTCCCATGGTTAAAGAAGTCAGGGACTTATGTCCTCAAAAACTACAAGTGTTTGAATTAGTGTAAATTAATAAATTTTAATGGCTAGCTTAGCGTCATGAACTGAGTTTGGTTGTCTTACTGGGTATGGTTTGTGTGCATGTCCACTGTATTTATGTTACACTTGGTGGCTTCTTGTATGGTTTATGAATATTTCATAGATATTTTCTGGTTTATTATAGAACTTATAACATGGGTAAGTTGTTTATGAAACCAGTAAATTATGAACAGAAAATTTAAAACATGCCATACATGAATATGAACTATGGTATACTTATTAGGTGACTGCCTTACACCTGTATTCCTCTTCAATAAGGAAAGAGTGATGGGCTCTCAACAAAATGGGACTAATCCCATCCGTAGATCCTCAGGTCACTCTCTGAGTGCAAGTTTGTTCAACAGGGAGGATGGGAACACAGTGAGGCCCCCTGGGCCTACCACCCCTTCTACCTTCCAAGTCACCCATTTTTAGTGGTCTTGAATAATTACAAATGAAGTGCCTATTACTATATGAGCTTCACCCTTCATCTTATCCTAGAATACCCTGAAGGGTGATGACTGGGTAGAGGAGGAAGGGCTAGGTAAGGTGTTAATTTCCAATTAAGAACTAAAATTTAACCTACGGTAATTTGTTCAACCTTTAAATAGATTCATTATACCATTTAAATTTATCATTGATTTACACAGATTGTATGAAAACTAAAAACATACTGCTGTACAAAAGCGGCTGAGCCACACTGACAGTCCAGACAACTTAAAAAACTGAATCTGACAGACAGATCGCCCTTTTCAAGGAAAATGTAGTGACGGGGTCACCAAATTTTCCCAAAATTAGGATAGGGGGTTGTTCAAAAACTAAAAAAGGAGCGATATGGTTCCAGAGAGGAAGTTGCACCTTTCGAACTTGAATGAGTGACCTAGCCATCCTTTTTAGCCCAAAAAGTTGAAATTTTTTTAACCTGAGTTGGGAATGGCCGACAGTAACTTGTACGGTGGCTGGACAGGATCGGTTTGGCCTTAACGAGGCTCGGATGTGAACTAAAATGCAGAAAAACATATATCTAAACTAGATTTAACAGAAATTTGATCTAGGTTAAGAAAATAGAAATGAAAATAGAAACTTGAAAAGAAAACCCAAGGATCCTGTGGGATCGACCTAGTATGGTTGCCAATTTTGTAGTAGGGATTTCTCCCTTACTATAGGCATGAACAGCTACCTTCCGTCTATAGAACGGAATGGTAGGGTTCCTATTGGTTGGAAGAAAACCTGCAAACAAGTGTTAGGTCCAAGCTACGAAACCTTGCATGAAATGGTTAGAAAACAAAATATGGCTACAAGAAATCAAGGGAAAACCTGCAGGAAAAAATTAGCAAAGAATCCCGCAAACAAAATAAGTTAGAAAAAGAAAATAAAAATTAAATAAAACACAAGTATACCTTCAGTCTTGGTGGAAATTGGCCACCATGCCCTAGTTGTGGAAGCACCTCTCTCTTTGGGACCAAAGCTTAGCTTGTAGAGCAATGGTGAAGAGGGAGGGTGAATGGCTTGAGAGGTAAAGGGTCTCAAGGCACTCACAAGGGAAGCATAACCATAGGGAGAGAAGGATTGTTTTGAGAGTGACCCCCACCCCTCTATTTATAGATTTTTCAAGAGATTTAGGGTTTTAAGCTCCTGGTTAGGACTTTAGCCCCTTTTTGGGCTTTAAGCCTCTTTCACCCAATTATTAGCTCCTTTGGGGGTTTTAAGCTCCTTTGAGGGGTTTTAGCTCCTTTTTGAAGGTTTTGGCCGCTATGAGAGATATTTTGGCTCTTTTTAGGGGTTTTTAAGCCCATTTTCATGTTTTTGAGCCTTAGCAAGGGTGTGGGGGTCAAATGAGGGTCATACATAGATGTATTTGGGTGGTGTAGATCATGTAGAGCTCATTGGGGGATTTTTTGGGTTAACAATAAATTATCCTTTTCCATAAACCATCCTTCTGATGATAGATGGTACCTTTCGATGATCAATAAGAAGATGATGATGGAAGAAAATATGATGATGACTCAATGATGATGACTGGACCATATGTGTTGATTACTTTGGAAGAGACAAATACCTTTTCTGTGAAGAGGGAGTGTTGAATTAGTTGCAACTTCAAAAGATATTATGATTTATATTATCATTGTATGTTGTTGTACCCTCATCATAGATTTTTTTACCTCCTTTTGGGATGTCATTATTGTGTATAGATCTTGAGCTACAACCTCCATTGTAAGTTCATGCAATGTATTTTTGGAGTCTCTCTAGGAGAATTTGACTCTGTTAGGGTAAGAGGTTGGCCCCATTCATGTAATAGGTCAGTCACTTGAAAGGTATAAATAGGGAGGTTCCCTCCCTCATGTATACACACCTCACACTCACTCACATTCGCATCAGAGAGAGAGAGATAAAGAGGAGAGATAAATATCTACTAAAGAATTCTTATAACTAGGTTTTTTCATCTTATGACACAGTATTTGAGACTGTACTATTATGAGGAAGTTTGTTGGTTTTTATCCTTTATGGTTTCCCAAGTGAAAATATTTGTTTCTTTTGTATATTTTATATATTATGCATATTATTTTATTTGTTATTATTTCAAATAAAGATCCTGACAAAGATAATAAGATATAGAAAAACTAAAAATTCAATGGTAATGGGTTTCCCCTAAAAGTAACACCTAGATAACTATTTGGTCTTCCAAGAGGATTTTGTTAACCTCCTACAACCATTCGATACTACATTGATGTGGTCCCTTGAACTCCCGACGAAGCTAAAGGCTCAAGTGTAATGTTTTGCATATTATTCCAAGTTTCAAAAAATATTAACTAGTGACTTACTTTCCATAAGTATGAATGGGTTTAAAGGATGCGCTAAGGGTGTATTTACATGAGCAACTATGTGATATTATATTGCTTCAATTTCAATTAGAGTAATACCATCATCTCTATCTATGTTTCTTCAATGATGTGTCAAATTATGAGAATTGGTTTGATGTTTTTCTTCTCCAATAATAGTTGAGTTGGTTTACAAGTAGTTCATTTTCTATGTCACAAATACATGGTTCATATATATTCTTTCATAATGTAGTGGGACATTCAAACTTGGCTAACTTTCCTCGCTTCCACCTTGATGAGTGGATCAGGAGATTAATCACTCTAAAGTTTAATAAAATGATTTGTTTTCTAGTATATCTAAATACAATAAAACAATCGTAAAGGAAACTAGACTCAACAAAAATCAAAGTTTCCACTTATCTAAAAATTTCTAAGTAAATCCACAAGAAAACGTATTTCCAAAGAACCATAGTTCATTCAAAAGTTTATTTAGAGGGCCATCCAAAACTAGTATCTCCTTAGGGACGTCAGGTCTCAACAATTACTTAATAGTGAAGGTATGATAAATATCTACATTGTTCTTCAATCACCAAATGTGCACATGTTATCTCTTCGATACTCACCCTCCCAAGGAGATGAAACAACCTTGTGTCTGTCTTAGGTATTACAAGTGTTTACCGCTTACAACACCATCTGTTATTCCTTAGGAAAATAAAATATGGTTACCACTTTACAAGAGGTGCTCGACCGGGACACTAGGATAACTCACATAGACTACATATCTCAATAAAGTGATATCACCTCTAGGACTTGTCACTTTATTAAAATACTATAATGTGCTCATATCCCACAAAAAAAACTAAAGGGGGGGGTACCACCATTACTAATTCTAATTGACTTCATTCTTAATGCATGTGTTAGAAGCTCTTTCTCATCATGCACTCTTTTCTACTGATGGATTTGATTTCTCTTTAATCAATACTAGTTTCAAAATCATATGGCTGAGTAGGTGTTAACTCCCCAATATTATTCCAAGACCTTACCCTGATTTATGTTGGTGATAAAAAAAGAATCTTGATAGATATTTACTTTAAATATTCATTTTAGGGTAGTTTACTTAGTTTCAATGAGTGATGTTGAAACTGGTGGTGTTTGTGACTCAGAATGTTGAACCAATCAAATGCACAATGTTGACTATTCTTTCATTTATTTCGATGAAATTCTATGCTATAGAATAGTAAGAGGTTATTTGAGATTCTTGAAACATGCAAATTGCAAACTAGAATCACTATTATGAATTTGAAAAATATGTTTTCTAAAGAAGTGATGTTTTATTGTCACAAATGATTAACTTCTTCTTTTCAAACAAGATTCCCATTTTTAGCAAGGTTTCAAGAGGTTGGATTTAAACATAAGATGTGTTCAATTTTCTTCAACTATGATTAATTGGAAATGGAATTTTTTTTAACATTCAATTTTTTTCCTATTTCTAATAAGTCACCCAAACCAATGTTTTAATGTAGGGTTATGATTCAATTTTGATTTTACAATTACATAATTTTCTCTTTATGAATGTTGAATTTAATGTTTCAAATCAATTTTTTGAAAATGAATGCAAAATTCTAAGTATCTTTCTAAATTCTAATACTGATAAGCATTTACACTTGAGATCCACATTTTTTGTTCATAGGATCACCCAAAAGCACAAGTGAAGAGGATACTCACGACTTGAAAGTATGCTTCAAAACTTAAAAATATTCTTATTACACTTCATATCCCTATTTCCAGTTCACAATATCGCCTAAAAGTGCGAGTGAAGAGGATACGTAGGGCTCAAAATTATGCTAAAAAACTATACTAGACTATTACACTTGAGATCCCAATTTCTCATTCACAAGATCACATGAAAGTGCAAGTGAAGAGGATACGTAGTGATCAAACACAAGTTATGAAAATAAATTTGAGAATTAAAAAAAAACTCCTCTAATTGTGCTTTGATAAATTCAAATTAATCTATCCAAAATAAAAACTTTACTTCATCAAGCCATTTTCTTATGTTTTGGAGGGGATTTTTTTTGAATTTATCTTAAGTTAGAGATCCAAAATTCTTAAAATTTTAGTCAATTTTTATTAAATTATGTTTCTAAATATTCCACTATAGTGATTTTATGTTCTGTTTCAGGTCATTAAGTTCATGCTTTTTAAATTCCATGGCCTAACAGTTCATGAATTGAAACAATTTTTTAATGTTCTTCAATTTCTTGACAATTTTCTTATGCAAACAAGTGATTCAAGTGAACAAATCAGAAAATTTCAGTCATTAATAGTGGAATATAGGATTTAAATGGAAAATATGTCCTAATATTTCATATTTGAGCAATCTTTAAAAAAAACTTGAAGAAAACTCAATAAATTACTAATTAAAGTGATTTTTCTAGCTTTTTGAGGTTTCTAAGAATTCCAAATTCAAGTGAAATTGAAAATAAATTCTTAAAATATTTTCCTGATAGATCCTAATATTCCTCTACCATAATATAGAAGTATTCAAATTTTAAAATAATCCCTAAATATAGGCCTAAAACAATGATTTGCAATTCCTAGTCTTTATCAAATTTTTGACAATTGTTTGACATTTTTTGCAATTTTCAAGCTAATAAGCACACAAATATTTAAAATCATGAAATAATATCCAAATATTATCCAAATTAGTTGTAATAAATTTCCAATATCTATTTTGTAGGATTCCTAAGCTAACCACAACCAAAGGAATCACTCAAAATGGTAAAAAAATGAGGATTTTATGCCTACAACATCAAGATCCTATCAATTCAAAGTGATGAGATGGATGCCCTATAGGATTAATACAAAGAGTGTCCTTGGAATACCTAGACAATATAAAGAGTGTGTATATTTAATGATTATTCTATTTGTAAACAATAAAGGTGTGTCGACCCGCTAAACTTAAGAATCTTGAATATCCTAACCCAAATTCTCTCAAATTTGTTGATTAAAAGGTAATATTAGGTTGGTTTTAGACTCCTAAATTGAAATAAGATAATGATATAAATTAGGAATTAATAGAAATATATGAATTCAATTAAAGAAAAAAACGAGGAAAAATTCAAGAAATCAAGAATTAAACCCAAGATTCCCAGTATGGTCACCATTATGTTGGTAGAGGTTGCAACAGGAACTTATCTACAACATTATCTATCATTAATATAGGTGGGTGATCCCTAATGAACAAAAATACATTAAACAACTTAAAATTTTCTTTATATTCCTAAGTATTTTCAAAGAGTATATAGGGGAGGAAGAAAGGAAATAACCTCATGAAGCATGCCACTTGTAGAGGAGACCCTTGCTTGAGCATCCATGGCCTTTAGGACTCGATTAGAAGCCTGATTTATTGTTCCTTACCTGTATCTCTACCTCACCTCTACCTCTATGAACTTGGAAAACTTTGAAAAAATCCAAATCTATTTACCAAAGCTTTAATTCAAAACTATATTTAACACATAGATTCAAACTAAAAATTGGGGGAAAACTAGAATTGTATCATATTGAAAATAAAAAGAGAGTGCTTACAATCGAATTGTGGAGGTGAATCCCTTCTGCTTTTCCTTAAACCATCCTTCCAATGATAGATAGTACCTTTTGATAATTGATAAGAATATGATGATGGAAGCAACTATGATGATGGATCTGTGATGATGATTGGACCATATGTGTTGATTACTATGGAAGAGACATAATACCTTCTTAGTTAAGAGGGAGTGTTGATGTATTTGAAACTTCATAAGATATTCTGATGTATATTATCATTTTATGTTGTTGTACACTCATCATAGATGTGTTTACCTCCTTTTTGGGTGTCACTATTGTGTATAGATCTTGAGGTACACCATCGTTGTAAGTCGGGGAAATGTTGACACAAAATCAGTTGACAGAGGTTGCCTCTTTGTCGACACCCAAACCACCATGATCTCCCTGAGAACTGGCCCATATAGGTTTTACCCCATCTAGCAAAACCCACATAGCAGATGAAGTCTCACCCAACATGTTTAAGGGAGATCTGACGGATCCAAGTTTCCGCAGAAAGAAGGAGGACAATGTGCATCTACTTGTCAACTTATCACATCATTATTCAATCGATTTAATAATTCAACTTATGCATTAACAAACCATATCATCATTCAAGAGATCACATTCTCATACTAGAACTGCAATAAACATATTGATGCACAAACAAATCCAACAGAATAACATCATTTAAAGCAGGGAAACATCGCATCATTTATAGATCCATGTCGCAAATACACATTGCATTCATAATTGAGTCACAGAAAATAGTAAAACATAAAAACAAGAAATGACACAATGATTCTACTCAACTTCCTTCATGTCATGTTAACTTCCGCACAAAACCATACCAAGATGTTTTACATTTGAAATTCAACATATACTTATAGGCTTACGGCTTTACATTCATGGTCCAGTTAGATAACTTCCTAACTAACTCTTAACATATTCTACAAAATAATGAACACTATCCACAAAATGAGGTCCAAAACTACAAAAGATGACCAAAAATACATAAAATAATCTAACTCTGAATTGCGCATTATTTTCCTCTTGCGCAATATCTTTGACCTTGCGCATCGTCGGTGATGTTGCACAACACACTTATCCCCAAACCCCTTGCCAATATGAAATAGTCCCTAGTGTAGCATCATGTGATGTATTTTTGGAGTCTCTCTAGGAGAAGTCGACTTTATTAGGGTAAGAGGTTGTCCCCAGTCATGTAATAGGTCATGCACTTGAAAGGTATAAACAGGCAGGTTCCCTCCCTCATTTATACACGCCTCACACTCACTCAAGTTTGAATGAGAGAGAGAGATAGAAAGAGGAGAGATAGATCACTACTGAAGACTTCTTATTCCTTCATTTGTTCATCTTATGACACAGTCTTTGTGATTGTACTATTATGAGGAAGTTTGCGGGGTTTTCTCCTTTATGGTTTCCTCGGTAAAAATATTTGTGCCTTGTGTATTTGTTGTATCTTATGCATATTTTTTTACTTGTTATTATTTTAGATAAATATCCAAACTAAGCTAATAATATATAGAAAAACTAATAATTCCATGGTAAAGGGTTCCCCCCCAGAAGTAACACCTAGACAATTATTTTGTCTTCTAAGAGGATTTTGTTAACCTCTTACAAAAATTTGAAGCTACATTGATGTTGTTCCTTGAACTCTTGGTGAAGATAAAAGGTCAAGTGTAATGTTTTGAATATTATTCCAACATTCAAAAAATATTAACCAATGACTCACTTTCCATAAGTATGAATGGGTTTAAATGATGTGCTAAGGGTGGATTTACGTGATAAAATATGTGATATTCTATTGTTTCAATTTCAATTCGAGTAAGACCATCAACTCTATCTATGTTTATTCAATGATGTGACCAATTCTAAGAATTGGTTTGATGTTGTTCTTCTCTAGTAACATTTGATTGGGTTTACAGGTAGTTCATTTTCCAAGCCACAAACATATGGTTCATATATATGCCTGCATAATGTAGTGGGGCCTTCAAACTTGGTTGAATTTCCATGCTTCCACCTTGATGGGTGGATCAAAATATTAATCACTCTAAAGTTTAACAAAATCATTTGTTTTTTTGAGTATATTGAAATACAGTCAAATAATATTAAAGGAAACTATACTCTACAAAAATCAAAGTGTCCACACATCTAAGAAATTCTAAGTAAATCTGCAAGACAACTTATTTCCAAAGAACCAAAGTTCATTGAAAAGTTGAATTAGAGGGCTTTCCAAAACTAGTATCTTCTAAGGGGCAGCTGGTCTCAACAATTACTAAATAGTGATGGTAGGAGAAACAATTACATTGTTCTTCAATCACCAAAGGTGGAAGTTTTATCTCTTGGATACTCACCCTCCCAAGGAGTAGAAACAACCTTCTATCTGTCTTAGGTATTTCAAGTGCTCCCCACTTACAACATCATGTGTGATTCCCTAGGAAAATAAACTATGGTTACCACTTTGCAGGTGGTGGTTGGGAAGGACAGTTGTTAGTCTAGAATAACTCACATAGACTAGATATATCAAGAAAGTGATGTCACCTAAAGGAATTTTCACTGAATTGAAATATTGTAATGTGTTCATATCACACCAAGAAAAAAAAGGGGGGGGGGTACCACCCTTACTAATTCTGATTGACCATTTATTAACGCATGTGTTAGAAGAGCATTCCTAACATGCATTCTTTGCCAGTAATGGATTTTATTTCTCTTTAATCAATACTAGTTTCAAAATTATGTGGATGAGTAGGTGTTAAATCTCCACTCTTATTCCAAAGCTGTAGCCTAATTTATGTTGGTATAAAAATGGAAACTTGAGAGATTTTTAGTTTAAGCATTGATTTTAGGGTAGTTTGCTTAATTTCGAGGAGTGATGGTGAAACTGGTGGTGTTTGTGACTCAAAATGATGAACCAATCAAATGTACAATTCTCACTACTCTTTCCTTTATTTCAATGAACTTCTACGGTAGAGAATAGTAAGAGGTTATTTGATATTCTTCAAACATGCAAATTGCAAAATAGAATCACTGTTATGAATTTGAAAAAGAAGTGATGTTTTATTGTCTCAAATTATTAACTTATTATTTTCAAATAAGTTTCCAATTTTTACGAAGGGTTCAATAGTTTCGCTTTAAACATAAGACGTGTTCAATTTTCTTCAACTGTCATTTATTGGAAATAAAAAATGTTTGAATGTTCAATGTTTTCCTGTTTCTAATAGGTCTCCCAAACCAATGTTTAAATGTAGGGTTATGATTCAATTTTGATTTTACAATTAGATAATGTTCTCCTTCTGAATGTTGAACTTAATGTTCCAAATTAACTGTTTGAAAATCAACGAAAAATTCTAAGTATATTTTGAAATTCACAGAAACACTTGAAGGATTAATTGAAGAGGATACCAACAACTCAAAAAGTTGCTTCAAAACTTCAAAATATGCTTATTACAGTTGATATCCCTATTTCTCATTCATAATATCTCCTAAGCATGTCAATGAAAAGGATGCGTAGGGCTCGAAATTATGGCTTGAAATTATGCTAAAAACAGTACTAGACTATTACAATTGAGATATGTTGCTTCTTGCAACAAATCCCATTTTGAGGCATCAAAATGGAAGGCCCATTAAAATTTTTGAGTGGTTCATCTAGCCATATCCTCCCTATGGGGACTCTCAAGTTGTAAGTATTCTTTGTTTTGGACTTAATAAATTCCTTCAATAAACCTTGTTTTTTTGGGTTTCAAGACCATTTTCAATCTTTTCTAACTATTCTTAAGTGTTTCTGATCCTCGCTTTCTGAACACCAGAAGCAAAAATCTCTTTCTTTTGGAGGTCTGTTTAATGTTGCTTTCTGATTTCCAATTTCTGATATCCAGGTTGTGGAAGGAGGAAATTTGATTGTTTGTTAAAGACTTTTGTGTTATTTCCAATTTCCAGTTTCCAATATTCAGATCTTGAAAATCAGAAACATCATTTTCTATACTTGTGATTTTGATATTTCCGACTTCCTCCTTTCTCCTTTCTAGGATCAGAAAGAGGAATTATCACGTGTCTTTTGGTCAAATGTTCATCTTCCGATTTCTAATTCCCAATGTTCCAAACGTGGAAATTAGAAATCACAAAATTTTGGACCTTATCACTCGCGCTTTTGATTTTTCTGCCTCAATATTATCCATCCATGCATACTATATCTATAGTCCAGATTGTTTTGGTCATTTCATTTGTTTTTTTAATATGATCGAAATTACAATTATTTTTCACCATTTTATCCATGTTTTTTCGCTGTGCTCGAAGATTTTTACTCTAGATTTTTCCTTGCTCCAGCTCACAAACTTACAGTTCTCTGATATTTTCACCAATAAGTATTTACCACCTGAACATTTTTTTGTTAATTTGAACCCATGTCATTGTTAGACATAGTTTCCAAACTAAAATGAGAGGTGGTATCCACCACCTCAAGGAACACTAGGTCGAAAACAACTCTTCGGGAGAAAAAGAACAAAGATCCCAACATCGGTGTGTTTACTGATACCAGTGGACATGTGTCTGATACCCTACATTTGGACTGGTCTAGAATATACACCATTGTTTACAATGACAAATTTTCATCTATCACCCATGACTAGCTTGCTTATCTAAAAATTCAAAGTTCTTCGCTCCACTGCATCACTTCTAGGCCCCCTTTTATTCTTTATACAGATCCTGTGAAGTGGGCGTTAGACCATGTGAATCTTAAGGAACAATATTTTGATGATGTTGGTGAAACCCATGTTGTGTCGTTCCACTCTAATGTGTTTTCTAGGGCTTATGCTCTTGGACCTTTCAGACAACTTTTAACATCAAAATTTCTTGATGAAGACATCTCCTAGTTCAATTATGAAAAGGTTGTCAAATCTTGGATGGATAATCCAACATTGTTTGTTTCGACTCCAACTAATGCCTACCCAATATCCTTCTTTGGGGAACCTTTTTTGTTAATGGAAGCTAATTTTTTCCGCTAGTATGGGTTACCAAATTGTTCTATGTTCAAAGCTTAGTGGGTCACCATGGCACAACACATTTTCCTTATGAGTGATTCTTTCAATTGGGCCCAGGTTCTATCCTCCAACTTAAAAGATGAAATTGAAAAGTATCAGAATACCCAAGATAATCAAAAGTCACTACAACAAAATACCCTTTTGGGGGTGGTTTTTTCTTGCAACCGTTTTGCTATATGCCCCCCCCCCCCCCCCCCCCCCCCCCCCCCCCCCCCCCCCAAAAGTCTAATTCTCAGGAATTTTGGAGGGGTTTTCAAAAGACCCCCCTAAAGGTGCCTTGCAGCGGTTTTGCTAAAATTCCCCCCAAATTTTTTTAAGGTATTTTGGGGTGGCCCTTGAAAACCCCCCTGAAAAGTCCTAAGAATTTGACTTTTGGGGACGATTTTAAAAACCCCTTGCAAAATTCCAAGAGGACTTTTGGATTTTGGGGGGGTGGGGGTTGGAAAGAACCCCTCTCCCCCAAAAAAATTCAAACATGAATTGGAATTTTTGGGGGGATTTGGAAAGACCCCCCCCCACCCCCCCCAAAAAACAATTCCAACATGAC
>LPNX010890493.1:251270-273072 GCA_001517045.1 Pseudotsuga menziesii | reverse complement strand
GTAGGGCAGTTTGGGGGGGGAATTAAACAATTTTGGAATTTGGGGGGAGGGGGTGTTTTGAACCCCCCCCACACCCCCTCCAAAAAAAAATGTCCAAGACGACTTTGGGGGGTGGTGGGGTGGTTGCAAATACTATGGAAATTCAACCCAATAGATAGAACAATTACACTCACAAAATTGCTAATCAAACATGCGAAATTAACACCAAAGGAGAATGAAATTGGAGCATAACACTAATTTGTATTGAGTAAGTGTACAACAGAAAAAATTATTAAGTAATAGGAGGCTGTAATATATAATTACATGAGAGGTTCAAATCGATAAGGATTCCATTTGAAATAGTGAAAAAGCAAGCTTACAAAATCTAGTCAAATCCCCCATAGGTGCATAAAGTAGTTTCCAAATATATGAAGATGCTCATGAATTTGCAGAGTCAAGTGGGAAAGATTAAGAGGTATGGAAAGAAAACTCATACATGATTTTATTTGTAGAAAAGGAGGAAGGATGATGTGGTCAAAAAATAGGGCAGCTACACCTAGGCTAGCTTTTCCTTTTGCCTTAAATCGGCTATAAAGCAAGGCAATTTTTTAGAAAAAGCAGATATGCACTTTAGAGAATATGGATTAAAGAAGAAATTCTAAAATTGGTTTCCAGGATGTTTCCCAAGTGCTCCATGACTTTTTTTTAGCATGTGTTGACTTCTAGGACATGTAGAAGGCAACTAGCATAGAATGTAATCTAGGAATCTAGGTAATAAGACAAAAATGATTAAATTGATGTATAGTGTAGGTAAATATGGGTTTATTATTCTAACACCCCCCCTTAATCCTGATTTTATGAGTAAATATAAAAAAAATATAGGGCCTAGAAACAAGGCTTAGTCACCCTTTACATACTACTTGTCCATACAGCCAAGGAAAGAGGCAAAAACGCAATGGGAAAATCCTTCCTTAAACATGGACAGGAAAAAAAAAAATTAGAAATATTCTCATCAATCATGCTTCACAGCATGATCAACGATCCCGAGCAATGATTTGAGATTGCTAAAGGTCTCCTCACAAAAAAATTTGGTGAAGATGTCTGCTACTTGTTCTAAAGATGCACAAAAGAGTAGAACAATGGTAGCATCATGCACAAGATGCCTGATGTAGTGCATATGGATCTGTTATACCAAAATCCTATCATCATCATGTGATAAGACCTTTGACATACCTACTTTCCCTTAATCCCAGTACTTGGAGTGGAAACCCATGTTGTTTGTCAGTTTTTCATGAAAATACTCAGCATCGCACTTTCCCCTTTATCCATGAGCAGTACCTTCCTCGCATCGTCATTTTGCTATTTTCCATAAGCGGTGCCATTGCCTATTGCCCTTGATCCATAAGTGGTTCTTACCTGAACTTCTCTATCATAGAAGGAGAAAAGCGGTACCTTGGGTAAAATGGGAAAAAGAGAAGATTCTCGAAGCTTCTAGATCATGACCCTCATGTCCCCCCTTATCCCTATCATTGTGGGTCAGCTGAGCTTGAGATCCCTCATCCTAGGATCTTAGAGGCCACCTCATCCACAAATATCTCAACCATCCCTATCCATTGAGCCTTATAAATACAAGCTCATGTCCATGTTAGAGGGGGAGAACCATTGAAGTATTGTTATGATGTTGGATTGACCACTTGGCCCAAGCCATTGGAGAGCATAGAGAGCAAAGTTGAATCTTATGGGTGTTATCACCCAAAAAGGGTTCACTACCTCATCTACCCCATTACATGGCTCATTTGTCCATTTTCCCACCATATTTCCATCAAAAACCCATAAAACCATGCAAAAAGCCTCCAAAAGGCTTAAAATGCCTCCAAAAAGGCCACAAAACCCTCTTTTCCTCTAAAAATATCCAAAATTCCTCCAAAAAAGCAAAAATCTCCAAAAAGGAATAAAAAATATAAAATAATGAGGAAAAAGAGGAAAAAACCCTAAAAAGATGAAACCCTAATCAGCAAACCTTAACCCTAAAAACCGCATGGTTTCCAACTATAAATAAGTGATGGAGACCCCTCATTTGAATATCCACAATCACAAGTATCCTGCCTCTGCCAAAATTGCTCGTGAAACCCTAGCTCACCATTGAAGCTACTTTCACCGTGAGAGCCCCTTTTGGCCCATTTCCACCATTGGAGAAAGAGAAGAAGCAGCTTGAAGCTCGGAGCCACCGACATCGGACCAGCACAACGGACTTCACCAACCTCCACATCGGAGGTAACATCAATAAAGATCATTATTTACTATTTACTGTTTTTGCTTCATGTTATTTACTTTCTACTGTTTTGCTTAATCTACTTGTTTAAATTTAGGTTTTTATTTCAGTTATAGCTTTTAATTCAAATATCATAGAACTGCTACTAAGGAATCCATTGTCCTTAGTAGGTACTCATTCGTACAAGCTAGGGCGAAAACCCTAGCAACAGTTTTGGCGACTCCGCTGGATTTTTTCTTTATTTTCGTTTTTGTTTTGTCCTTTCAGCTATCGTTTTCGGTCGCCGTAAACCGCAGTTTTTTCTCTGATTGCCGCGGTCCGACTGCGCCTTCTATCTAGAAATCCGCGACCCGACCGCACTTGTTTTCTTCAAACCCGCGGTCCGCCCGCGACTTTTCAGCCCCTACACGCGACCCGACCGTGACTGTTGCCTTCAAACCCGCGGTCTGACCGCAACTGTTAGCCAAAAACCTGCGATCTGCACGTGACTTTTGCTTTCAAACTCGTGTCCCGACCACGACTGTTGCCTTCAAACCCGCGGTCCGACCACTGCTGTTAGCCAAAAACCTGCATCCCGACCGCGACTGTTGCCTTCAAACCCGCGATCCAACTGCCGCTGTTAGCAAAAAAACCTGCAACCTGCGCGCGACTTTTTCCTTCAAACCCGCGGTATGACCGCGCGATTTCGCCCCATACCCACGATCTACGATTTGATTTTTGCACTCATTTCCGCGCCGAAACCCAGTCACTTTGCTACCATATTTCGTGCAGCCCTACAGCCTTTATGTCCCATGTTTACAGAATTGTTTACAAAATTTTAGCATTGTTTATTCAACATTATTTCAGCATTGCTTATTCAGATAAATTTTGCATGGTATACATTGCTTCATTCAATTATATTGTTATTTCGGAAGTTGCCCTGGCACTTCTCTTCTGGGTTCATAACGTCACCAGCACACAATCTGTCACCTAAATCAAGTGAGACTTAAAAAATACTTAACTCAACCAACATTCTAACCCCACTTGGGGAACACAAAAGAATTTTTGTAGTTAGGTAGGATCAAGGGGATAGGCTTCCAATAACGCCCCTTGGTTATTTACACTTGAGACATAGTTGTTGTCCTTTAGGGAACCAAAATCCCCTAGTATTTTTTGACACGGTCACAACCAGATTATCAGAAGGCCTCTCCCTTAGGAGGGTTGAAGTCGTGAGATTGGTTCCGGAGGTCTGAGTGGAATACCGAACTCCATTCAGTAACTGAAGGGCTACCTTTCACAGTTCTCGGAATATCCCTGTATAGGGAATATTGCGGTTAAAGGACCAAGTGGCAGATTTACCTTTCTGGACGTGTCATGAACGGGGTATCTTAGTTACCATTTTTCTAGGATTTGACTACCCGGTGTCCCTCCCGGTAGGGGGATACTTTAGCCATTTGACTTTCCTATTTATATTGTCTGACTTGGATTTCATCACCTTGTAGAGGATATGCTTAGTTGAGTCATAATACTACTAGTTAGGTGTTTGCATGCTCACTTACCTCCTTTTGGTCTAGTGAGTCCACCGTTTTCTATTTTTAGCAAACCTATTGCTTATTGGTATTCCGACAATTTTTTGGTTGACACTCCACCTATTGTAGCACAGCTGTTACAGTAGGCGTTTTGAGTTGATTGTTGGCCTGAGCGCCCTATTTTTTGAGCTCTCCTTCTGCACACTCGGTCGCATTAGGGTTTTTTGAGCCTTTTTGTAGTTACCTCAACTCATAGATATTTGACATCATTTATCACCATTGCTTCCCCGAGACATTCTCGGTGCCTCAGAGGCGAACCCCCACAGCACGGATCACTTGATACCACTCATCGTAGACCTCGAGCCTTGTCACTTGACTCCACTTGTCAGCGACATAGGACTCCATCACCAGATTCTGACGCCCCTTATTTTACCTCAGACTCAGAGCCTGAATCCGAGAACACCCTTTACACCGCCCCTACTAGCCCCATGGCTGGCATGAATCCCACTCCCTTCATGGGAGGGACCGTTGGTGGCACATCCACCACTACACCAGTTATCACACCTATCATGGGTATACCCTCCATGGGAGGCCCCTCTACTGTTCCCCTCACAATACCGATTCCCGCAGCGGGAATACCTATCCCCACTCCATTAGTGACTCATACCACCATTGGTGGGGTAGGTCCGACCTCCACCACCTTAGTTCCCCCATTTGGGGGAAACATCCCTCACATCACCCCTCCACTTGGAGGCATGGGCCCCAACTTGATCCAACCCACCTCCGTGTCACACCCTCCATCCAGTTTGCCATACATGGCTAGCCTCAACCTACCTGACCTAGCCAGATTAACCAATGACCCCATCCGACACAACCCTGCGTGGCCCCCCATGCCTACCAAGCTCCCCTCTGACATCCCTAAGTTCGAGGGTAAGGCAGGTGAGGACCCACAGAACCATATCATGTCCTTCCATCTATGGTGTTCCTCAAATTCCATAGTAGACGACTCCATTCGCCTCCGTTTATTACAGCGCACTTTCACTGGCTCTGCTGCCAAATGGTATATCAAGCTGCCCCATGGAACCCATGCCACCTTTACGTCCCTGGCCTCGACCTTCCTACAGTTCTTCTAGTTACCTATTCGCTATGACGCGGGCGTGGAGATCCTCCTATCTTGCCGACAGAACATGGCTACCCATATCACAGACCACATTCACGAATGGCGGCGACGCCGTAGCCTATGCAAAATCAAGTTAGATGACTGGATCTTCCTCGATTGGTTCCTCAAATCCCTCCTTCCGCTCATTGCTAAGGATGTGGCAGCCGAAAGACCCCAGTCGGAGGAAGAGGCTATCCTTAAAGCCCAGCAGTTCGATCTTATTTACGCCCAGTCGGGTTATCTTTATACCATCATACCTGACGCCCCTCGCGGCGATCCCTCCCAGCATGATCCGCCGGGGGCATCCCACGCTGTCGACGGCATCATTGGCCATCTCTCTTCGCAGCCTTAGCCATTTTCCATAGCCCGTCCTACCCTTGGCCTTGAACCTTCGTGGGCTATAACACAGTCCGGAACAAACAAATCGTATGCTCAAATGCCACATCAACACCATTCCCATGGACCCTCATGTCCACCTCAGTGTTTCGGTAATATGATTCCCGCTTACACCCCCCCGGTTGCACCTCAGCCCTACTATCACCAGCAGGCTGCACCAGCTTCTGCGCCGTCACCAGCTCAACCTCATTATTACCAACCACAGCCAGCCCCTACGGCAAACCCACAACCCGCTCCACAACACTACCAACAACCTCCTCAAGTAGCTGCACCAGTGCAACCTCCACCTCCATATTATCCACCGCAGCCCACTCCCGCACCTGTGCAAACTCAGAATCCACCTACTACCCAAGGGCAGGTTTACGCCCAAGAAAACCCGCCGCTAAAACAGAACAACCAACGCAACCAGGGCCAACAAAACCGCGGCAGAGGCCGCAACCGTGGGAACAACCAATAGATCGAGCAAGCTGATCAACACCCTAATCCCCCCGCTAACCATAACGCGGCCCCTACCAACCAAAACCCTGATCGCCCGCCCAAACAGGCTAAAAACCCCAATTTGTGAACCAACTATCCTTGTTCTGTTTGCGAAGTCTATGGCCACTACACACATTTTTGTCCACTTATGGAGCGAGTTCAACACCTTTTGGCTGCTGATAGACTACGCCAAGGACAGGCGGCTCCTCAAGCACCACCCAATCCCCCACAACCTCAGCAGCCACCTTTGGTGCTACAAAACCCCTTACCAAACCAAGGCTTAGTGAACACTGAACCATTGGCTCCACCTCCAGCTAATGCGCCCATCCAGCAAATCACTTACACGGCTCCTGATCAACCCATATTTGACTCACTAGGTACCCACCATCTGTTGATGATGTCCTCCGATGAGGTCAACCTCCAGACTTGACGGAACCAATATGGCTCCACCCCGGAAGCCCCTCCTGCCAATAACCCCGCTAACGCTCATCCCACTGATCAAGCGTTACGTATACCTCCACCTCCACTAGATGGAGCTCCCAAAACAGCCCGTTTCCCACTTCGCCGTATCAACAACAACCCCAATGCACGGGCTGCTTCTAACTACAACATTGTCGATGATTTATCCCAATCCCCCGCAGCCATGTCTGCATTAGAAGTCTTGAAAAACTTCCCTTCGCAGCGTAATACTTTACTTTCAGCCATTGGAGCTATCGATCCAAATGATTCACAGTTAATGGCATTTGATTTGGACCAATCCGAACCCCGCCTGCCTTCCAATTTATCATTCCAAGTTTCTGTCTCCATTCGGAATTTTGTCATCCATCGATGCATTATTGATGAAGGTGCCTCTACATGTGTCATGCCCATCTCCATCAGGAAGAAAATGGGATCCCCCCCTCTCCAGCAGTCCTCTACTGCGTTGCGAGCCTATGACGGCCGTTCAGCTCAACCACAAGGCCTATTGACCAATGTCCCCGTCCAGCTGGCTGGGAAAACCATCCTAATCAACATCGAGGTTATCAATGCCCAGCTCGATTATAACCTGTTACTTGGCCACAGCTACATGTATGCCATGCGGGCAGTCGCTTCTACCATTTTTTGTATCATGATGTTCCCCCATGAGGGATGTGTGGTCACGGTTGACCAACTTACTTACCACGATCCCAATGCCCCTGCGGCGCCCGAAAATGTTCTCCCCATGGTAGAACAACCTATCTCAGATGCCACCAACACAGTCGTTTCTTCTATAGGTCCCGTGCTCCCCATGGTTGAACTACCTATTTCTGATGCCACCACCTCATTAGTGTCTTCAGTAGGTCCCAGCATTTACTCAGATGCACCAATGATCTCAACCTTCCCATCTATTCCACCCCCGTCTCCTTCCACTGAAGTGTCCGACCTATGCACCCTGTCCCACATCACGCGGACTCTTACTAATCAAACACCTTTATTGCCTAAACCCCCTTTGGTACCTAGTCACATTGGTGCTACGCCCATTCATACTATTCCTTTCCTCTTCCCTCCCTCAGGAGTGGCTAGCGCCCCAGTCATGGCTACCCTCAACCTCCCCGGTTTAACCTTGGGATTACCCGTTTGGTATTTTTCGCCTCCCGGTTCGTCCCCCGACACCAGATGTCGTCCTGCAACCGGTGCAACCCATCATCACTACTAATCAACCACCTCCCAGTGTCGCTACCCCGTCGCCCTCCGCAAAACCTCCCCCTCCTCTTACCAAACCCATTGGGGGCAGAGGCCCCCAACCTTACATCATTGTCCCACCTGCTAAGATAGTCAAAAACCCCCCTGTGTTTCGTGCTCCTCCCAAATGCGCGCTATGAGATGAGTTGGGCCATGCGACTCACCTATGTCCTCAGTTACTGGCATTAAAGAAGTACATGCAAATGCTCGACGATGACCCCACCATCCCGGTTGTCCATCTAGATCCAACCCCTACGCCTCGTGACAAATCCCTGCGCACTAACCACTCCTGTGCCTTATGCGAGGTTTACGGGCATTACTCCCATCACTATCCCGATCTCCCCAAGTACAGGCTAGCTCTCTTTGATATGAACAATCCGGAACTTGAGACGGCACCACTCAATATTGAGGAAATCCATTCCCCAGTCTCTTCCCCTTCCGAAGAGGTTAATACCACTCTCTTCGAGATAAACAATCTGGATCTCAAGATGGCCCTCCTCACCATTAAGGAAATCCACTTCCCGGTCTCTCCCCCTTTCGGAAAGGTCAATCATGTTCTTTTTGAGATGAACCATTTAGATCTTGCAAAGCCATCACCCACCATTGTGGAGATCCACCCCCCAAACTCTCCCTCTTCGGAAGAGATTAATACCATATATATGATCTCTTCCGTCACTACACCCCCATCAATCGATTTGACGACCCAAACATTCCATTTGGCACGAATTATCCACCTTCCTAAAATTCTCGAAGCTCTCACTGCCCCGGACTATCCTTGGGATGAAATGCACCATCGTTCCTACTTTCTCCCAGATGAATCTTCCTCTAACACTGCTACCCAATTTACAGTCGAGTCCAAAGACTTCCTTCCCCCCAAGGTTGACTGGTTCAAAGACCCGATTCCTGCTCCTGACGCCTTCGAAGAGGGTAACATGGCCAACATCTCACCTGTCATCAAAATTGATATCGCTGCCCCTGGAGGCACCCCCGAACTCATCGCTTTAGGAGCATCTTGCACTGAGCAGGAGATAGAGGAATACAAAACACTCTTCAAAGAATTCCGTGATGTCTTTTCCTGGTCCTATACCGAAATGCTTGGTCTTGACCCTGCCATTATAGAGCACCACATTGACACATGGCCTGACGTACCCCCCGTTCGTCAGAAACAACGTCCTATTCATCCCTCAAAACTCACAGCTGTAAAAGCAGAGATTGAGAAGCTTCGTATGGCAGGATTCATTTATCCTATTGCCTATACCACCTGGGTTTCAAACCCTGTTCCTGTCAACAAGAAACAAGGCACCATTAAGGTATGCACTGACTTCTGAGACTTAAACCGTGCTTGTACCAAAGACAATTTCCCAATGCCATTCATTGAACAGCTCATTGATGCGTGTGCGGGGCATGAAGTCCTCTCGTTCATGGACGGTTTTTCCGGATACAATCAAATCCAAATCCGCAAGGAAGACCAGTACAAAACAACTTTTACTACCCCATGGGGCACCTTTGCCTATCGCGTCATGCCTTTCGGCCTAAAAAATGCTGGTGCCACATTCCAGCGGGCCATGACCTATTGTTTTCATGATTTGGTCCATATCCTGCTCGTCTACCTTGATGACCTCACAGCTCGTTCCCGAAAACGATCAGACCACCTTAATGACCTTCGGCAAGTTTTTCTGCGTTGTCGCAAATATCATATCTGCTTGAACCCACACAAGTGTGTCTTTTGCATTCTGGCAAGCCAATTATTAGGTTTCATCATTTCCCAGAAAGGAATTACTGTTGATCCCCTGAAATTCCAAGCCATCTTAGACCTTCCTTCTCCTCGAACGCTCCGACAACTCCAAAGTCTGCAAGGGCGATCCAATTTTCTTCGACGCTTCATTCCTGATTACGCCACAACCGTCCACGGTTTCTTGCGCCTACTCCGTACCCACGTACCCTTTATCTGGGACGCGCAAGCAGAAGCTGCATTCGAAGACCTCAAGAAAGATCTCACACAAGCCCCCTTGATCTCCCCTCCAGATTTCTCTAAAGATTTCATCCTCTACGTCTCGGCATCTGAACATGCTGTGTCCGGAGTCTTGATTCAAGAAGACACCTCACGCCAAGAGCACGTCATTTACTACGTCAGCCAGACCTTGTCTGGCCCACCCCTACGTTACCCATATGAGGAGAGACTAGCCTTAGCCATGGTATTTTCCATCCAAAAATTGAGACACTACATTTTACTTAGTCATACCACAGTAGTCGTCGATTCTAACCCCATGGTATATCTCTTAAACCGACGTCTCCTGCAAGGTTGTGTGGCTAAATGGGTCATTATCCTCCAGGAATAAGACCTCACATTCCGAACACCTAAAAGCACTAAAGCCCTTGCGCTTGCCCAGCTCCTCACTGATCTCCCCTCCTTCATCCCGGCCCCACCTATCTCCGAGGAGTTACCCGATAATCACTTGTTCACCATCTCGTCCGAAGACCCGTGGTACGGTGATATCTTGTTATACCTGTGCACGCAAAAGTTCCGACCCACCATCACTCGTAATGGACATCGTTGTATCCATCATCAAGCCTCTCGCTACCTCCTCATCGGAGATGTCCTTTACCGGCGAGGAATCGACACGATTCTTCGTCGTTGCCTTACACACGAGGAAGCTGAATAGGTCCTTAATGATTGTCATAGCGGCGCCTGCGGCGGCCATTTCTCAGGGATGGCCACTGCCCAAAAGGTTGTCTGCACCGGATACTTTTGGCCTACACTTTTCACTGACTGCATCACTACGGTCAAGCATTGCCATAACTGCCAACTTTTTGCCCCCAAAGCCAGGACACCACCTGCTCCGTTAGACCCAGTCGTCACCGTTGGTCCCTTTTGTAAGTGGGCCATCGACTTCATGGAGTGTAGACCCACATCTGCGAATGGCCATAGGTACATCATTGTCGCCGTCGATTACTTCACCAAATGGGCAGAAGCCATGCCCACCTTTAACTGCACCGCTGAGACTGCTGCCCGTTTCTTTTTCAACCATGTCATCACTCGATTCGGGGTCCCTAAACAGTTAGTCTCAGACCATGGAACACACTTTGAAGATTCCGTTTGGCGCGAATTATCCACCTTCCTAAAATTTCAACACCAGTTTTCCTCGACTTACTACCCTCAAGGGAATGGTCAAGTCGAAGCTGTTAACAAAATCCTCAAAACCATACTCCAACGTACTATTGATCGACATAAGTCCAATTGGCACCATATGCTATTCCCTGCCTTATGGGCTTACCGTACCTCCACCAAAACCGCCACCAGTTTTACCCCGTTTCATTTAGTTCACGGTGTAGAGTCTGTCCTCCCCATCGAGTGTCAGATACCTGCCTTACACATCGCCGTCAAGCTTCTACCCGATACCTTCCCCCTTGAGCACCTTCTGTTATCCCTCGAACGAGCCGATGAAGATCATTGTGCCACCCTCCAGAACATCGAGGCTGCCAAAATCCGCTCCCAAGCCAGTTATGACAAACATGTTCACCCCCGAACTTTCCACGAAGGGGACCTCGTCCTCGCCTATGACCAAGCCAACGACAAAAAAGGTAAAGGAAAGTTCGAATCCATGTGGCAAGGCCCTAACATTATGCTGACTTGCCTTGGCAAGGGGGCATACGTGTTAGCTAACTCTGAAGGCCAACCTTTACGCAACCCCCGTAATGGGTTGTACCTTAAACATTTTTACCCATAACTGAAACCGCGACCTCATTGGTCCGCATCGTACAGTTCACTCTCCTTTTTTGTTTTTTACCTTTTTTACCATAATCTCACATTCATCATCTTTGCATGCCCATAGATGGACCATCTTCCACCTCGTTACATTGGCTACACTGATGGGGAAAGCCGCTGGTCTCCCAACTTGGCTTCTGCAGCATGGGTCTTGTATTCCCCTTCCCACGAACTGATTCATCTTGACGGAACATGTATAGGCGCTGCTACCAATAACTAGGCAGAGTATGATGCTGTGACCGGTCTCCTGACTGCTGCCCTCCAGAGGGGCATGCGTCACCTTCAGGTGTTCTTAGACTCCCAGCTACTTGTCTCCCAGCTCAACAACTACTACCAGGTACGCGATCCTTGCCTCTTTAGAAAATTCCTGCGTACAAAACAACTTAGCCGACAGTTTGAATCCATTACATTCACACATGTCCCAAGAGCTCAAAATAGTGTTGCAGATCAAATGGCCAATAATATCCTCGATTGGCATATCAATCATACCATATAACACCTCCAACATGCATCTCATCCACATATATATATAAAAAACTAAACAGACTGCATTACATCAACATTTGCATCCATACACATCAACCATAAATATCCATAGGGCATCCATGTACCTAATCATACATACATCATACTGCATCACATAAAATACGCAGGGGGCATCCACATGCCCACCACCCTAGACTACTTGCATCCATGTGCAATACAAACACATCAAACATCATAAAGTGCATCCATGTGCGTACAACCAAGCCAATATCACAACAAAAAGTGCATCCACGTGCATAAATATATACATATCCAAAAAATACATGTTACAAGACTATACATGTCCTGAGTACCCCTGTACTCAGCTATACAAAATATGCATATACATCCATCAAGCCTCATATACTACAAGCCGTAGCTACAAAAAAAAAAAAATCGGGGAGAGTCCCCTGCTCTCCCTAATGGGAATCATACCCTGGATCACTATCCGTGTCAGTAGCCTCGGAATCCTCCTCCTACCCCTCCAACGGAAAGTCCTCATCTTACCCGGGCCCCTGAGCCCGTGCCCGGTCTGCCAATAGAGCTACACGGATCGCAATCGCTCTAAAGTCGCGCGGCGCCTCCAAGCAATCCCGGATCATAGCAGGATCTAAGTCTCGCCACCCCCGGTCAGTCACTCCCTCCAGTAGCCGCTCTAACAGCACCCGTAAGGCCTGCAGTGTCCCCTCAGGGTCTGGGCGACGACCCGCTCCCCGCCCAGGCAAAGTTGGAATGGCCACAACCCCTCTACGGGGCACATGATCTGGCGGCGGCCTCGGACCCACATCTACAAACACCTAGTTGTTAGTCACATATATCAACCATATATCATATATAAAAACTGGACAATACAATTAAAACATACATACCATCTGGACCCCACGCCTGTCCTGGTGGCCGTGGTGCATCTGGATCCCCTGTGAAGTCCATATCTCTGTAGGGATAATCCTCCAGCACCAGTGGTAGCTGGAGCCACTGCATATACAGCTCCCAAGTAAAATACCACCCAACGTCCCCGCCGCCATGACGACGCATCATCTCTCCCCACCGTATCATCCGAGGCTCCCTCAAGCCTCCCTCTCTGACCGGCACCCGCGGCCGCAATGTGGGAACCCTCTCCATGAAGAATGCAACTAGAAAGGAACAAAAACAGAATCCCTTGCCAACTTCCTTCGCTGCGGTCAGCTGTCGCTGCACGCAGGTTAGGAACATCTGGCCCCACGCAAAGTAAGTCCCAGCCAGTACTCACTCTACGATCTGCATCTGACCCTCGGACACCTTCTTAGGTGCCTGGGATCCCAAAATCCGTACCACACAGGCCGCCATCGCACGTATTGCTGGCTCCCGTAAGTCCTGAATCCGGAATGCATTCCTATGCACCCTCGTGTCTGCCCTGCAGAACCGCACTGCCAAGTCATCTATATCTAGATCCGCGGAAACCCGCGGCTGGGTATCTGCTACCCTCCCCAGGCAGGGTAACCCCGTCAAGAAATACACATCAATCAGGGTGAGGTCCACCCTCTCTCCCTGCACCCGAAACGCCTGTGTCTTGGGCTCCCAGAAATCAATCAAGCGGTTCAGCAGTAACCCTGCTGACCGTATCATCGGGATCTCAGCGAACTTCAGCAGTCCGAAGAGCCCCAGCATGGACTGCACCCGACGGTCCTCTCGAATGGCAGTCACTAGGTCCGATGGCATCTCCCTCTCCCGCCATATCACCCGTGGCATCCTGCAAATCACACCAAGAAGTCTCATTAGGCTCATGTCCAAATAACAAACCCACCCACCCATCCATAACCCAGAACAGTCGAGGTCCAGACCACGGCTGTCAAGCCAAACAGCCACGGTCCAGACCGCGGCTGTCAAGCCGAACAGTTGCAGTCCAGACCGTGGCTGTCAAACCCGACAGTCGCGGTTCAGACCGCGGCTGTCAAGCTGAATAGTCGCGGTCCAGACCGCGGCTGTCAAGCCCGACAGCCGTGGTCCAGACCGCGGCTGTCAAGCCCGACAGCCGTGGTCCAGACCGCGGCTGTCAAGCCGAACAGTCGCGGTCCAGACCGCGGCTGTCAAGCCCGACAGTCGCAGTCCAGATCGCGGTTGTCAAGCCGAATAGACGCGGTCCAGACTGCGGCTGTCAAGCCGAACAGTCGCGGTCCAGACCGCAGCTGTCAAGCCGAACAGTCGCGGTCTCTGACCGCGGCTGTCCTGGTCAAAACTCGCGGTCGGAGACCGCGGTTTTGACCACTACACCCGCGGTCTACCCCTGTGGACCGTACAACATCCTCCCCTGGGTCCCACCAACCCTCCCAACCCAAAAAACAAAACAGGTGTAAGTTTAACGGAATACCTGGCTCTCACGAATATCGAATCCGTCGGTCGGATCGTCCGAAAATCACACGCAAGCTCTGGTTCACTCCGATCGCACATCAACCTCGAATAGTACAAATGACGTGTCATGTTGGGCCCACTTACTATTTATAGTCTGTCGACTTTGTTCTTGTTTTGACCATTCTGGACCCATACGGAGTCCGTTTTCTGAACCGTTTCCACCATTGGAATCAACACGACAAGATCATCCCAATGGTCACCTCGTTGCATCTTTTTGACTACATCATTTTTTGCCCATTTTTTAGACACCAATAGTTGCCTCGGTTTGCGTGCCACTTGGGCCGCTCTCCATTTTTAACACTTTTTATATCACTGGATTCATCTTTCTGAGCTCGTGATGATGCTTGAGATCATTTCTCGCTCTCACTTGATACAATTACAACAGTGTGTCCCTACACCTTGCCGCATTGATTTGCGCGCCACATCGGTCGTCATCTAATTATTTTACATGAGCCATCCACTCCTGTCATATTGCAAATGTCTCATTATTTTTGACACCATTCATCCACCCCGCAAGGAGGCCCATCAGTGTTCCCCCCTAACCTCAGTTCTGGTCATCATACATGTTCCTTCATCGAACACTTCCTCCTTGCCTGACCATTCCCTCAATTCAGAGTCTTCTTATTTGCAATTGAAAGCAACCACGAGCATGTACTGTCATGGGCTCGTAAAATCCACACGACAGTACCATTCCATTACTTCAGAGTCTGCTTATTTGCTTTCAGACTCCTTAAAATTGAAAGCAACCACGAGCATGTACTGTCGTGGGCTCGTAAAATCCACACGACAGTACCATTCCATCAATTCAGAGTCTTCTTATTTGCAATTGAAAGCAACCACGAGCATGTACTGTCATGGGCTCGTAAAATTTACACGACAGTATCATTCCATTACTTTAGAGTCTTCTTATTTGCTTTCAAACTCCTTAAAATTGAAAGCAACCACGAGCATGTACTGTCATGGGCTCGTAAAATCCACACGACAGTACCATTCCATCAATACAGAGTCTTCTTATTTGCTTTCAGACTCCTTAAAATTGAAAGAAACCATGAGCATGAACTGTCCTGGGCTTGTAAAATCCGCAGGACAGTACCATTTTTTCCCCCGCGTCTCTTGGCGCTATGATCAATCCTCTCGGCAGCACCCCAGATAAGGTCGCCTTTGTTCAGAGTATTCTGTAGTCTCCCATCATTTTACCATAGCTTCAGTCTACCTCAGCCCAGTCACCCTCAGATCCTATATAGCTATGATCCCTTTACCCCCAGTCAGTTTCATATGTTGCCCGATCATCCCCGCCATCATACTCTGAACAAAGGAAGTTTGAGTCCACCCACTCTACTTGCCCAGTTAGTCCCACCAGTTTATCACTCTTTCCATCAGTACTATCACAGTTCGGTTTTTCACCTCACGCTCCTGTCAAGGAAACATCATTTCCTTGACAGTTGCCGGTCTCCCTCTGTCGATGAAAAATCCTTTATTCCAGAAGATAGACCTAGAGGTCCCTGCGCCTTGGACACATCACCATCTGTGGTGCGTGCCTACGGACCATTTCGGGAGGAATCATTATTACCTCTCCGAATGGTTGTTTCTCACATGTTCGACTTCAGCACATTGATCGCATCGTTGAGAATCGCGCAGGATTCATATCCAATCCATGATTTGTCGAAGACCCTGGATATCCCCTGACTCTAGCACATTGGTGAGTCACTTCGGAATTCCCAGTTATATGTTCCCATGGATGTCCGAGATGCGTTGGCGATTGTATTCGGAAGCCATTCAGTTCTATGCTTCTTTGAGTACCCAGTTCAGTTCCAGATCAGTGTACCATTACGAGTGCGACCCTTGTCACTCTGATCCAGCAGTGCATCAGTTCCTTCAGAACCACATTCAGTAGCACTGCTGCCATTCCAGTGTATCAGTTTTTCAGCTCAGACATGGTCAGCTCAGCAGTATGTTCCAGATTAGTGTCCCTTCCGGACCCTCATGATATGCACAGTGATTATCTACTACAGGTCCTTCATTTTGGGCCTCACAGTGATTTTTATGTATCTTGATACGAGCATGGGAATGCCCGCCTCGTCCATCTATTGAGATTCTTCCTCATTTAGTATTTGAGGACATGTATATGTTAAGGTCCCCATATTTTGGACGTCATTGTTATTACTATGCTATATCCTGATACGAGCATGGGAATGCCCGCCTCGTTCAGATGATCAGATAATTCCTCATCCATTATTGAGGATATGTACTTTTCAGTCCTTGCAGGTGGTTCAAGATCGGTGTTCCGGACTTCAGCTGGTTCTTTCTCTTCTCCACACCCCAGGAAAACCAAATATGACTTATGATTTCCATCGGCCATACGATGAGCTCCTGCCCTCGCACATCAGGGGGCAATCTGTTATCACCCAAAAAGGGTTCACTACCTCATCTACCCCATTACATGGCTCATTTGTCCATTTTCCCACCATATTTCCATCAAAAACCCATAAAACCATGCAAAAAGCCTCCAAAAGGCTTAAAATGCCTCCAAAAAGGCCACAAAACCCTCTTTTCCTCTAAAAATATCCAAAATTCCTCCAAAAAAGCAAAAATCTCCAAAAAGGAATAAAAAATATAAAATAATGAGGAAAAAGAGGAAAAAACCCTAAAAAGCTGAAACACTAATCAGCAAACCCTAACCCTAAAAACCGCATGGTTTCCAACTATAAATAAGTGATGGAGACCCCTCATTTGAATATCCACAATCACAAGTATCCTGCCTCTGCCAAAATTGCTCGTGAAACCCTAGCTCACCATTGAAGCTACTTTCACCGTGAGAGCCCCTTTTGGCCCATTTCCACCATTGGAGAAAGAGAAGAAGCAGCTTGAAGCTCGGAGCCACCGACATCGGACCAGCGCAACGGACTTCACCAACCTCCACATCGGAGGTAACATCAATAAAGATCATTATTTACTATTTACTGTTTTTGCTTCATGTTATTTACTTTCTACTGTTTTGCTTAATCTACTTGTTTAAATTTAGGTTTTTATTTCAGTTATAGCTTTTAATTCAAATATCATTGAACTGCTACTAAGGAATCCATTGTCCTTAGTAGGTACTCATTCGTACAAGCTAGGGAGAAAACCCTAGCAACAATGGGGATGAAAGTTTTGTTTTCATGGAGATGCATGTCAACACTAAGGCTTAATTGGTTGTAAAATTCTCCATTTTAATCTTAATGCAAAGCTGATTTCCATCCCGCTTTACTGTTGTTGTTTGATTTCACATGTAAATGTTGTTGGATTCCTTAGTCAATGACATGGATTAATAGATTATGTTCTAGTAGCTTTGATGTGTTTGTGTGTTTAATCTGATTGCAGGTACACATGTTTACTATCGAAGCAGACATTCCAGGTATCTACAATAAGCAGGGAGGGTCTTCATCCTTTGTCATTCATTTGTTCTAGATCTAAACCATTCAGACCAAAGGAACAACTTCTGTCTGCAGAAGGTGCAATATTCCTGCTAACAAATCTAGCAACCATACTGGAAATGAATATACGTATCAATTGATCTGATCTTCCTCAGTTCTCCAACTCTTGTCCGAATCTAGACTCCTTATCCAACTCTCTTCAGTTAGATCTGCTATCTGACTCAGTGGATTTTTGTTTGAAACTTCTAGATCTGAATTATTTCAACCTTTTATGCTCTTTTTTATTCTCAATCTATCAATTTTTACCTTGATCTGGTCTTTTTCTGACTTGATCTGTCATTCTCCTTGATGTTTTGGATTTACATAGGGAACCGCACATGTTCTATTAGCAAGAAGCGGTGCCACCGCCTGAGTCAAGTTATCCATATGCAGTGCCACTGCATGAATCCAGTGAGCAAGGAGTGGTTCTTCCTCAAAACCGCCTATCAACAACTTCATATGCGCGTTGCTAGGTAGGCCTTGTTCCAGATTTTGTATTTTGATTTTTTTGTGTTTTTGGCTTACTTTTTGATGAAAACGAAGTGTATTTAAAAAAAATGCTCCCTCACGTCCGGGAGGGGCCATGAATTGTATATTCTGCAGTCACTTTGATTGTTGTATTCTTTCTGCATTCAAAGAGAGTTTGTGTTTCTTGCATTAGATTTTACATTATTTTCTTTGCTTGAAACCTCTTGCTCTTTTCTGTAGATATTATTCATTGGAATTGGAAATAGACATTTCATTTTCGTGAGTAGGTTTTAGTTTGTTTTGGACTTGGAATGCATGAGTGATCCATGTTGTTTTGATTCTTTCTTTGCTTAGGGTGATTCTTGTTTCCTTTTGCATGCTGATTTTTTCAATGCTTGGTAGGAAATATTGGTTCTTCATTTCCTTATCAGTTTCGAAGAGAAGTTTTAGTTTTCTCTCTCCTTTGCTTTATTCGCAAGCGTTGTTAGACGACTTTCTTCTTGTTTTTTCCTTAATTGTCTGAAATTCTATATCTTACTTTCATCAATAGGAAACATCTATTTTCAGCTTTGTGTGCATTCAAGTTAGATTTGTTTGGAAACGTTAGTGAAATCTTCTTTCCATTAAGTTTTTATGCAGTTTTTTCAAGCATGAAATGATAGGAAACATTTTTGGTTTATTTATGTTTGATGTTCTCTAGATTTCTTTCTTATTTGCTTTGAGGATTGTTTGGGGTGCATCGATATTTCACTTTTCATTTGAAATGTTAGAATTGCATTTGCATTTGGGTGTGCATTTTTGGGAATAAAAGTAAATCTCTCTCCCTCTCTTAGGTAGAATTTCATTGAAGAGGAAAACTTGCATTATCATATAGATCAGTGTACATCTTCTTTAAATTCAAGTTTTCACTCCATGGTTCCACCTAAATGCACAAGATAAAATTAACGGTAGTACTAGGATAAAATTTACATAGCAATTTGAGTGATAAGTTAGAGACGTGTTCGGGCATCGTTAAACGTAGGAGATATCGTTACTTGTCCACATTACATCTTGGGACTCACATGGTTATTCCATGTACCATTGGTATATCGAACAGCCTTTCACATACCCTTGAGGTATATAGAAAGGTACTTCACGTACTCGATTGTATATAGGAAGGCCCCTTGTGAACGGTTATGCATTAGACAACACTACTACCGATTCAACCTCCCATGTACCTTGCGTATATCAGGATACCCTTTTAGGAATCCTAAAACCATATGAGTTATCCTTTTGGCTTGTCCTGTGAGGTTCTTGACTCTTATCCACTCCTTTCATATGTTTGCTTGTTGCTTTTAGATTGAGTAGTACTTGCTTGTGCGTGGTAGTTAGGGGGTTATTAGAGAGTTTAGAGATGTCATCTTCGTCTGGGACTACCACTCAAGAGGTCCCTTTCTAAGGTGTACCTTTTGTATTCCCTCCAAGTGAAGGTATTGGCTCTCCCTTTATTGCCACTATAAATATTCCTGGATTAACTATAGGATCATCGGTCTGGATTTTTAATCCGATAATTCCTGTTACACCTAACGTCTCAAATGCCATCTCTCCTTTGGGAGAGGATCGACCTTAACCTAATCCCTCTCCTTCTTCATCAATTGTTGTTCCACCCCTTTCTTCTTCTTCCCTTGACCAAAGCTCTATGGTTAGTAGTCATGGTGATAAGAAGAAGAAAGGGAAGGGTAAAGAGAAGAAGGATAAGAAAGAGAAAAAGCAACAACCATCTGCTCTTGATGGTGCCCGTTATAAGAGAACACTTGGAAAACCCAAGTTCCCTTGTAAGATTTGCAAGGGGGGCCACCTTCTTAAGGAGTGTCCCGGTCTCTCCCATGTACAAGAAGAGTGTTCTAAAAGGTCCAAACCATCTGTTTCATCAACCTATGATCATCATGTTGACGATACTCCTTCAACCAGTGACCCATTTCTTAAAGGTCGTAAGGATAAAGTCTTGTATCCTTGTTTGATATGCAAGGCTATGCATCATACTTTTCTTTGTCCAAGCATGGATGAAGCTTCGCGTTGGTTGTAAAATATTACTGATCATCAACAGGTGATTCCAACAAGTGATAGTAAGCTATCCCTCAATTCCTCGCTGGTTGACTAAGTGATCAATTCAATTTCATCTATAATTGATCCCACTCTTCCTTCAGAGAGTGAAATGGTCGAGTCGATGTCATCTCCACCCGATCCCTTTCTTTCATCAGAGAGTGTTAAGACTGAAGTTGTCTCTTTCACCAAATCTTCATCTTGTTCTTCTCTTCTAGTAGAGAATGAACTGAAACCTACTGAAGTTTTCATGCTTCATTTTGATTGTTCTCGATAAGAGGAAATTTTGTCTGTTTCGACAGAACCCTCTCCAAGTAGTGAGTTTATTTCCTTTGACTGGAGTAACCTAACAGAGTCTTGTCTTCATTCGAGTAGTCCTTTCCAGATAGTTGTGAATGTTACTACTAGGCAGATACTTCACACTATTGTTGATGAAGGGAATTCTATTAGTATTATATCCTCAACTGCTTGGCAAGCTTTAATTTCACCTCAGCTTGTGCTAGCCACCGATCAGATACTATCTTTTAATCGAAGACCTATTGCACCTTTAGGGACCATTCCTTATTTTCCTCTTACATTAGGAGGGAAAAATGTTTGTATTGATTTTATAGTGGTCCAAGGTCCTTTAGATTTTAATCTGCTCCTTGGACATGATTATGTTTATTCCATGAAGGCTTTTGTGTCCACACTCTTTAGAGTTATGCATTTTCCACATGATGGGAATATTGTTACCATTGATCAAATTTCTTTTGTTACACATGACCATCGCATCATTCCTAGTAATTAGACTACCTTGAATGTGCTACATGTTCTTGTGGTCCCTTCCCCTTCTTCTAGTTAGCTTCTTCCCATCATAGGCAAAATGGGGGGCATTGCTCTAGTCTATGGACATCATAATGGAGCTAAGCTGCTAGCTTTTATGAAATGGGGGCAACCTACCAGCCTATGGATATCATGTTTGGCAGGAGCAGGTTTGCGAGCATAGTTCCCATTCTGTGTCAAGCTCCTTAAAAAATGAAACAGATGCCTATGAGAAAATTTCCCATTCTATGTCAAGCTCATTAAAAAATGAAATGGATTGTTGGGCTCTAGGGCAGACCCAGGTTCTTATACTTTTATCTTCGCACCAACAAACAAACCCACAGTGTTGGCCCTTTCGGCAACAACCTGCAAACAAGTTGCAGTCTCACCCAAAACAACTATGGGGTGTTGCAGAATTAGGTTTCTGCAGGTGAAAGAGGGATTGTTAGAATAATCAACCCATAGTATTTACCCACTTAGACATTAATTCATTTATTTTTGTCTTATTTGCCTAGTCCATGAGTCCCACCATGTGCAAGTTGCTAATTGCCTATCCATAGAGGTCAAACTTGCCATTATTGACTCATGGAGTGCTTGGGAAAGCATTAGGAATCAAATCTGCTTTATTCCTAGCCTCCTAGGTGCCCATCTACTTTTTCTGCTTTATTCCCTGCTTTTTCAGTGTTTTAAGGCACATAGGAAAGCAAGACTAGGTGAGGTGAATCAGTTTTGTTGCCTCTTCCTCCTCCACTCTTTCCTCCATGAAAAAGCATGTATGAGCTGCCATTTGACCACTCTTTAGCTTGCCTATGCGCCCTTTCTAATTTG
>LPNX010890493.1:222234-240343 GCA_001517045.1 Pseudotsuga menziesii | reverse complement strand
GTGAAAGAATACACTTCTTGACCTTTGACATTGTCTAAAACTTCATCTGTAAAGGGAGTAGGAAAAGGATCATGTAAACAGGCATCATTCAGCTTCCTCAGATCAACACGGATTTTGATTTCTCCCTTGGTCTTATTTTCTTGTACTACCATAGGGCTGACCCATTCAAACTCTTCGATAGGCTCAATGATTCCTGCAGCGAGCATCTTATCTAGCTCCATTCTGACTTTTTCTTTATACCTAAGATTCAGCCTATAAGGGCACTGCTTCACAGGCTTTGCATCAGCTTTCAAAGGGATTTTTATCACTCCTATATCACCAAGGATACCTTTCATTTCTTAGAAATTCATCAGAAATAAGTGCTGATACTCATGGAGGAGTTCAGTCACTTTGCTCACCATTTCTTCATCCCAATAATCGCCAATGCTAGCATACTTAGGCATTTCTTCTGATCGAATGTTTACTTTCCTTCTCTTCAAGGGATGAGTTACTTCAGGTGATTCGACTGCTGGTCCATGTACTTCGCAATGTCCTTCTCACTTAGGAATATTAATGTTGTGAGGGTCATCATCTTCATCAATGGTGAGGTTATAGCATTCTACTGCATTAGCTTCTTGTTCCTTCCAATCAGGTTGGTACTCAGCTATTTCTTTATCATCAAACACCTTAGTATGGATCAACCTAATATCTACGTCCAAAGCAGGGCAAACCTTAGTAATAGAAAATGTGAGCACAAAACTATCAGTAAGGCTAACCCAACTTATAGTACCATGGTGAAGCTCTACCTCCACATACCAGTTCTTTGCTACAGGTTCCAGAGTGTGTACAAACCTATGTACCCATTCTTCACAAGGTACACGCTTCCATGCTTCATAACACTGCTCCAAATGTTCCTGAGGGATGGTCTTACCATTAAATCTGCTTTGTACCTCCTAAGGTTGATCCATGAATCTTAGGTGAAGAAACTTTTGACAAGCGCTCCAACTGTGAATATACTTTTTATGACCATTCCACCATCTTGCAGCTATGGCTCTGAATACTGAATCTAGAGTCTCTATTTTCTGTGAATCTGGTACTTGTTCTGAGAATTGTACAATAAAATCTTTTAGTTCTGTCAAGCCATCAAAAGTAGGTAAGATTCTTGTCTGTGAGCCAACCCATCTGATAGACTTAGTAATTCTTGCACATCGATGTCCATGTAGCTCATAAAGTTGATCCTGCCAATTCTCTAGGACTTCGTCTGAATCAGTCATATAAGAACTGTCACACTGCCAATCCATTATTCCTTTAGCAGTAGGGTTAACATATTGTTCTTCTTTAGCTGTGATGTTGTAAATATGATCCAAAATGTTCTGATCTTCGTCTTCGACTGGCTCTGTATATCTTTCTCCTTGAGAAGGGTCCAATGGTACTATGACTCTCAAGCCTTTTCCTTCAAAAGTCATCTGTCTATTCTTAAGGTTGATTACTGCATCATTGTCTAGTTCCCATTCAATTCCTAGCAATGCTGGATAGGGGTTGTTATCATCAATTATGTCAATGACTTCAAAATATGCTAAGTTACTACCTCCATCAATATCCACTGGTACACTAGGGAATCTTCCCAAGGGCACAATCTTCTACTGATTGGCTAATCTCAACTGTATAGGGTACCATTCAAGCGTAGGTTTTCCCATTTGTTCCCATGTCTTCTTAGTTAGGACATTCACTTCTTATCCTAGGCCTAAAATGATATCAGTCATGTCATAATCTCCTATCTGAGCATGCAATCTCATTTCTCTTCTAGTCCTTCTAACTCTATTAACATTTTTTCCTCTATCAGAACTTCGCTAAGGTTTGTAAGACGCAATAACTTTCTGTAACTCATTCAAAGCATTCCAATTTCTTAATAGCTTCATACAACTCTGTAAAAATGATGTCAGTGTACTTACTTGATACGGCGAAGCTTCTTGAAACTGTAGCTGTTATTGATGCCATTGCATAGTTTCTACTGATGTTCTCGGATCAGCAAAGTCTTTTTTAGCTTCCATAAATGTTCCTTTTTCTCATCCAACATCGAAGGATGGAATTTTCTCTGGGGTCTTACGGACCCAAGCCTCATCAGGTTGTTTCCCTTTATTCTACACCTGCGTCGTAGTTCCACTCCTAGTAAAAACGTTAATGGTTGGGACAGGTCTTTTCTCTACAGCAATCATCTGAACATTCTAAGTAGGAGTGCCATTTCTTTCTTGTATCTTGGCTATCAACTGTGGGCATTGCTCAATCACATGATCTACTGCTCTGCAATATCGACATGTCGTAGTTGGATTCTGACGGTCTCTAGCTACATGACCTACTTGATTGCAGTTATAGCAAATAATATAGCCTCGTCCTCTTCCAGGCATACCACCATGACCACGACCTCTGAAATTACCTCGACCTGGTGGACCACCATGGTACCCATATCCATCATTGGCTTGTGCATCGGTTTGTACCCTATAAGCATCATAGGTTCGCTCTCTCATGAGGTCAAAACTGTGACATTCGTCTTCGTTGTGTCCAACTAACTTACAGAACTTGTAGTAGGGATTCTTAGGTACTTGAACATATCTCTGTAGCAGATAGAAATCTTCAGGTCGATGCTAGCCAGTTTTTCTACAAATCTCACAATATAGGACATTAGGGTTAAACGGGTTCGGTGCACCAGTATTCAAATAATTTCTTAATGCAGGACACTGTTCTTTGTCATGACCTTCTGTCTTACATCATGTACACCAAACCTCTTCTCAAATAGATTTCCCTTTTTTCATGTCGCGAAGCTCCAAAGCCATTTCTGCTAACTATGCCTGTATCTGGGCTATTCTGGAGTTGTCTCCAACAGGATTTGTTTCAAGTTTCATAGCAATTTCCAATGCCTCTTGCTGATCAGCAACCTTCTATTGCATAAGTGGAGTCCTAATATGAGGCAATAGTGCTACAATGAACCATTCTTTATTTTGTTCTAGTCCAATAGTGAAGCTAACTTGATCCAACAGAACCTTGAACCTCTGATCAAAGTCCCAATCTAATTCACCATGCTTGTGCTGAATTTCTTTCAGTTCAATTATACACTGTGATTCCGATTTAGGCCTCTTGAATTCTTTGATCATTGCTTTTTTAATATCAGCCAAGATATAGTTCTGAGTACTAGAAAAATTCATAGACCAGGTCAAAGCTCAGTCTCTGAAAGAGGTGACCAGCTACATTGTTCTTGTATTTTGATCCATAATATTCTTAGTAGTCCAAACAGTTTCGCATAAGAATCAAAACTACTCTAGATCCTCTGATCTAGTTCCTTTAAAAACTGGGAGCTTGATATCATCATTCATATGGGCCATAGTGAATCAATGGGGGGCGAGGAGGGGGAGGAGGAGGGCTGGTAACAGGGGAGGGGGGACTTACTGAGGTAGACTGACTTGCGACAGGACTACGTGGGCTAGGGTTACTTTCAGACTTTGAAGGGTTCTCAGGGATAACAGATCTTCACTGCGTAGTTATAGGAGGGTTTCTAACAAAAGGGGTTTCTTCATATTCTTCAGGAATTAATGAGGTATAATCGGTATTCTAGCCTAGGCTATAAGATCCAAGAGTTTTCTTATATCTTTTACCGTTGCGAAGCAAACCACTTTGCTCGTCGAAGTCACTTTCGCTTCCAAACATAGGTTAGTAGCAATAAATCTAGCAATCTAATTGGATAAGCAATATGAATTTCTTAGACATGAGCATTTTAATTTTTAGACTTAATGAATTCAGGTACTTACCCCTTGGTCCTTTGAAAACTCTCTTTCTACTTCGCTGAAAGAAGTATGTGTGTCGATGGCAAACTCCGTCACAAATGATTCAAGGGTTCGCGTTGTCCAGAAGTCAACAGCTCTTGATACCACGTTGTTCACACTTTTCAACAGCTTAATTCTTTCTAGGGTCTAGTCAGGAGACTTTGCAAGAAGTCATCTGAGCTACGACGAGGGTCCTTATTATCTTGTTCAGCAAATTTTAGATAAGTATCTCCAACCCAGTCACTGATTTATTTTACTGAGGGCCTCCAAATCTTATCCCTCTAGGTACGACATAGATCCCTCTTGAAGCAAATACTGTTTCAACTAGAAACAGAACCAATTTGTTGGGCTGTGGGGCAGACCCAGGTTCTTATACTTTTATCTTCGCACCAAAAAACAGACCCACAGTGTTGGCCCTTTCGGCAACAACCTACGAACAGGTTGCAGTCTCACCCGAAATAGCTATGGGGTGCCGCAGAATCAGGTTTCTATAGGTGAAAGAGGGATATTACTGTACCTTTAGCCTTAATAGAGAATAATTATACAATACAGAGCTTCGACATTCACTTAAATAGCTTCATAGTTTAGATAAAAAGATAGTTTCTTTCTTAACCCTTAACTAGGAATTCACAGCGAAGTTAATACTTAGAAAATTATCTTACTTTACCATTCATCTACTTATTAAATGCATAAAAACATAACAGGAACATAAATAAAAAGAACCACCACAACACAAGATATACGTGGTTCACTCCCAGTGTAGGGGCTACGTCCATAGAACTGCATTTATATTCAACACTTTACAAACAACACAGTTCTGATCTGTGCACTTAGCTGTAGATATTCTCAATAGCCCAAAACTGTGCACTTAGCTACAGAACCTTCCTTCCAAAACCCTCTGTGCACTTATCTACAGAGGTCATCCATGCACTCAGCTGGAACTTAACCTAAAACCAAAAAATAGACCTTAGCTTCTTTGCATCATTATCATAACACAAAAGCTTCTAAAAAACTGACCTTGACTCCTTTACATAAGTGCCTATTTATACAAGTGCACTATTACAATACCATGGGCTTAAACCATAGGTTTAAAAACCATGGGACATTTACAAAAAGAGGGGCTTCGACCCAACCCTGAAACCCCTTAGACTATTTTGGACCGCAACTCCACTTACAATCTTCGCACCAAAACTGCGGAGTTGCCAAAATTAAGGACCTTCAAGGTCTGAGCCCCAACATGGATCTCCTTAAGCATATTTTACCTTTTGGTTTCAAGCTTGCATAAAAATGAAACCATGTTCCAAGCATAGTTACCTTCTATTTTAATCTTGTGTAAAAATGAAATAGATCCCCTTCCCTTGAGTCGAGTCTTCACTTTAGTGTTAGAGCTTGAACCTTCTTTTCACCTGCCTAATTCTCGTTCTTCCTAAACCCCTGGTGAACATTTTTACATTAGTAACTAGCTTTTTTATGTTGGGTATGGAAGAATAATCATCAAATGAAATGAAGCTTGGGGGCGTGTTGAGCCGCTAGCAACCATGCTAGGGGTAAGCTTCCCTAGCAATCATGCTGGGGGCAAGATTCCAACCTCTGTATATCATGTTAATGGGATTTTTCAAGCATAGTTTACCCATTTGTTTCAAGCTTGTGTAAAAATGAAACCAATCTTTGAGCATTCTTTTAACTGATCTTTGAGCTCGTTAAAAACAATAAGATGGTGTTGAGCTTACTTTTCATTTTTCGTGCTTTGGTTAAAACATGAAAAGTGGTTTGATCTTAGTTTATTACTTTTTCATTCTCTGGATTCAAAACATGAAAAATTCTAATGGATTCCTATTTAAACTCTTTTTAGGCTCCCTAAATATGAAAATATTGTCAAGCGATCTTGTCTTCTTCATGCTCATTAAAGCATTTGAAGAGTCATCCATCCGACGATAGGTTATCTCTTTTTCGATTCAGATAGGACTATTTATGAAAAATAAACACTCCATCCAATCATGACTGGAAGAGTTCTCTAAGGTATGATTCTATACTTTTTTAGGCCTTAGAGACTAAATCATACGAAAAAGGACCCTTTGGAATTTTCTTCCGTAATCGTTCAGACTCCCTAAGCATGAACGATACCAAGTTTTCTTTCATTGGACTCATTAAATTAAACATTGAGAGACCCATTTCAGGAACGAACCCTTCCTCTCTCAGGTTCATAAAAAATATGAGTCTGGACTTGTCTTCCGACAAGCTATACCGATTATTTGTTATCCTCTTTGAACTCATAAAACCGAAAAGAGGCACTCATCGATCATTATGGGGGAAATGGGAAGGGAATCATTTTTGCAAATAAATGGCAGTAGTTTGTCGTTACCTTTGAACATGGCACTTGTCTACATATCATGTCATTCAATTGGGTATTTAGCTGATATCCATGATGATCCACTTTCATGAGTCATGCCACTCCTTTGATTCTTTCAAAATAATGCATTGTCCACTATTGTATTGTGTGTTTGTCCCATTCAGTCAGGTTGCCAAGTCTTTTTGTCATGCCACTCGATGTTCAAAGGGGATTTGAATAAGTTTTACCTCTGTAGTCAACACAATCTTTATGTCTGTACTTTTGAGTCAGTTCAATGGTTACTACATTCACATCATTCAAGAACTATGTTTCGAGTTTCATGTCATCGATGTGGGACTCATCATGGAACTCCTTAGATGAGACTGTTCCTGTTGTTATCAGCTTATCACCCAGGAAATAGTCTTAGAAATAATATTTATTACATTGAGATCTATATTCCTTAATGACAGATTCTCTCTCTTTCAACATAGGTTTACATCATTGACCTTTGATCGACAGAATCAACTGGGTGTTCAACATCAAGACATTTATTCACAATCAGTAGATTGTACTAGGGTACCTTGGGAATCATTGACATTAATGGTGATCTCCCTCATACTTGTTAATGGTTCACATCATTGACCGGTAATCAAGTGGTTTCTACCATGTTTGAATTCAGATCATTGTAATCACATGGATAGAACCGTAGCTTGTGGAAGACGAGATGAAGACCTTGGGTATTTGTTTAAAGCACTCATTGCTTTTCTCCTAGGTTGTGATGGAGTTTTGTATATCTAGCATGTATCCACATTTCTATAGTCATGGCTATGCTCAAATTTGCGTCTGTATGACATAGATCTACATTGTATGTCTGGTATCTATGTCCAAGTTTGAGTCCTCTAGCAGATGGATCTACGCTGTATTCTAGTATCCATGCTTGTTTATTCCTCCCATGGATCTGCCTTGTATTGTTCTATAGCCATGAGTTCGTTATTTTTGTCTATGGGTCAAAATGTTGATGTACTACAGATGCCTACTTGACGACATGCTCTAATTAAGCCGACATTTTCACCTCATAGAAATGACTTGTTCTCTCAAAGCTCTCATTTATCATATCCCTCTAAGACTCATGCTTTGTGGGGCATCTTGTTATACCAAAATCCTGTCATCATCATATGATAAGACCTTTGACATAACTACTTGCCCTTAATCCTATCACTTGGAGTGGAAACCCATGTTGTTTGTCAGTCTTTCATGAAAATACTTAGCACCATGTTTTCCCCTTTATCCATGAGTGGTACCTTCCTCACACCACCTTTTTGTTGTTTTCCATAAGCGGTGCCACCGCCTATTGCCCTTGGTTCATAAGCGGTTCTTACCTGAACCGCTCTGTCATAGAAGGAGAAAAGAAGTACCCTAGGTAAAATGGAAAAAATAGAATATTCTTGAAGCTTCTAGATCATAAGCCTCGTGTCCTCCCTTATCCCTATCATTGTGGGTTAGCTAAGCTCGAGATCCCTCATCCTAGGATCTTATAGGCCACCTCATCCACAATTATCTCAACCATCCCTATCCATTGAGCCTTATAAATACAAGCGTATGTCCATGGTTGAGGGGGAGAACCATTGAAGTATTTGTTATGTTGTTGGATTGACCACTTGGTCCAAGCCATTGGAGAGAATAGAGAGAAAAGTTGGATCTTATGGGGATGAAAGTTTTGGTTTCATGGAGATGCATGTCAACACTAAGGATTAATTGGTTGTAAACTTCTCCATTTTAATCTTAATGCAAAGCTTATTTCCATCCCACTTTACTGTTGTTGTTTGATTTCACATGTAAATGTTGTTGGATTTCTTAGTCACTGACATGGATTAATAGATTATGTTCTGGTAGCCTTGATGTGTTTGGATGTTTAATCTGATTGCGGGTACATAGGTTTACTATCGAAGCAGGCATTCTAGGTATCTACGATATCCAGGGAGGGTATTCATCCTTTGCCGTTCATTTGTTCTGGATCTAAATCATTCAGACCAAAGGAACAACTTCTGTCCGTAGAAGGTGCAATATTCCTGCTAATAGGATCTCAACATGCTTGGATCACTGTTTCTGAATTGGATCATTGCAGATTCGAATGGTGCTCTAATTATCATGGTAGATAATAGTTGAAAACTCTGATTCAAAGCCACATTCTCCAAGTATCCCCTGCAATCACAAACATTGAGTTGTTACATTTACAACTCCTCTATACTCTACTTCTGTAGATGAGAGTGCTATGGCACTCTGTTGATGTATTTGTAACTTTAGAATGTATTCACTTGTATATTTTATGTATTGTACCTCGATGTTTATTCTGGGAATTATCTGTAAGGAAATTGAGTCATTTCATACCCCGATGTTCCCATAGGGAGATTCAATAATGTAAACAAGTCATTTCAAGTCATAGTGGCTAACCCTCTTTATTGTTCAAGGGTTAAAGTCCCCATAGTTGTCAGGCACTAGGGTTATTAGACTCTCCTAGAGAATTCAGCCCTAGGTGAGTTAATGTAAGTCAGGTCATTAGTACCCCAGTTGTTGTTACTCGAGCATACATAACTGAGTTAGGATTACTTGAGCCTACATAATAGAGTTAAAGGTTAAGTGAATGAAAGAATAAAAATAGAGAGTGAGACTCTCTATTTATTACACACACTCACTCACTCACTGGAGCGCATGAGTGAGAGAGAAGAAGCTAGGATCAGAGAAAGAGACAACTGTTGTCGAAGATAATCTTTATATTTTTGGGTTTTACTTTTGCTATTGGTCCTCATTCTATCTATGAGGAATTTGCAGGGTTTTCTCCTTTATGGTTTACCCAAGGAAAATTCTTTGTGTCTCTTGTACTCTATGTTTATTGTTGTGCATGTTATTCTCTTAGATAAGATCCTAAGATCATATTGCTTAAATGATAAAAATATAACATGGTATCAGAGCTAACTTGAGAAGAAGACATTATGCAATTGTAGAATCTAGGGATTCTTATTTTTTGGTTCTCTCTCCACAATCCATCAGCAAAAGTATGTAGGATGACTCTCCATTCAAGGGCACATCTTTTTGTTGAAGCGGAATTTGATTCTGGGCATTTTTAGTTTTTGGTGCAAGAAATTAGGTCTTTTTATTGAAGAGGAATTTTTAAGTGAGCCCAGCATAGGATTCCTCTCCTCATAAAAATTGAATTTTAGAGACCTATGTTGAGATTTTTGGTTGGGTGTAACTCTAGGAAAGTCAAACCCTAGTTTGACCCCTGGCTAGAAAAACCCTAAATACTAAAACTGATAAGTTTTGGTAAATTCACTATATCTCAAGATTGAAGAAGTATCAAGGGCCAAAACTTTCACAAGTCAAAGATAAAATCTTGATGTACACTGTGTCCAATTTCTAGTCTCAGATTCACTATATTCTAGGAGATATGATTCCTCCATGTTAGGGTTCTAGCCTCTCCCAGGATTCATCCCTAAATAGGATACCTGGGGAGAATTGCTATAACTCGTGCTACATAGTTCCAAATTAAATTTATCAAGATGTTCCTGAAAGGGCATGGAATTTAATTTTTGTATTCAAATTTCATACCCCTAAGATTAAAAGTGAGACATGGTATTCTGTACAAATTCACTATGTTGAACAGTCCTAAAACAAGTCACCTTGGGAGAACACTCATAAGTCCCAATTGGTGAAACCAATTCTGATGAAAACTGTGGTGTTGGAACAAATATAGCTGATGCTACCCCAGTACAAAATTGCAGAAAAATAGGAGGATTAATTTCGAAGATACTACAGAAACAATATCAAGAATTTATGTAGAAGAAATTGGTAAACTAGGGCTTCTTTGTTCCGAGAGCTTCCCTCCACTGTTTTCAGAAAAGGAGTACATTGGAAAGCTCACCTTGAAGAGGTATATATTTCTATCCAATCATATCTTAAAGATTCCAAGTTTTGAAAATTAGTGTTTCTTTGACAAACCCTAGATCAGCCAGCTCCAGAACCAAGACGGACACCTCAAATTGGTAAGATCTAATCTTTTGCTATTTTCATTTGAGGTTCTCATTTCAAAGTGATCTATCACATCAGCTTGATGATACGCTTGGTGAAGTTGAAAAATTCCAAGCATGGAAGTATATGATCTCTTTGAAGAAAATGAATTGGACACCTACATAAGTAGAGAGGTTCCAGTTCTAGAGGGAGATGAGGCTCAAATCCTTACACCAGAAGAACTTGGTCAAGGCCAAGAAGATAATTGCTAATTCAATCATGGATCACCTTATACCACAAGTGTCTTCCCTAAAGACACTGAAATAGATATTTGATTCCTTGACCAAGGAATTTTAAGGGAAGAACATAAATTAGAATATGGCTTTGAGAAAATAGTTGAAGAATGTGAAGATCCAAAATGCAGAGACCATACAGTCATACTTTACGAGGGTCTCTCAAATCGAAGAACAACTTGTTGCAGTAGAAGAAGAAGTGGAGAACACAGAAGTGGTGATAGCCACCTTGAATGGACTCCCGAGATAATTGGATTCATTCATGCGAGGAATATGTGCCAGAAGGAAGTGATTACTTTCAATATACTCTGGGAAGAAGAAGAAGCTCGACTCATAATAAGAGAAGAGAAGATGGGAGAAACTAAAGATCAAGCTCTTTCCATCCAAATAAGATCCCTCAATCAATGAGGAATAAGAAGGACTCAACTCTTGAAGAAACTCTTATCCATATTAACATTTGGATAATAAATGATGAATGAAGAAGATGATGAAGTTGAAAGCTCAATAAGAAGTCTACCCACGAAACAAATAAAGATAAGTATTTAATTGTCTTTTCATGATATTGTTTTGTTATGCATTTGTTTATATTTAGTTGATGTATTATGCATGATAGAATGTTTGCATTAATGACAGTATACTACTAATATGCATGTAATGGGTAAGTAGCTCATGGTGCTATACAACTCTCCATTTCTACTTATCTAGAATGAAACCTCTTTGCTGATATATTGGATTAGTGCACAATCTCAATGTTGTCTTGGTAGAGATGGAAGGCATACAGAAAGTTTCCATGAGATATGGATGAATGTTGTATTGGATAAAATAGTTGCATAATCATATATCTTGATGCAAAAGAATTTTTTCATTATGAATATACCTTATGAAATGTTTCTAACCATACAACTAATGCATTTGAGTTGTAGGAAATATCACGTAAAATTGTCTACAAGAAAAGAAGGATGAGACTTGTTCCGAAGAACAAGTGACGACAGTTCAAGATGAAGAATAATATGACGAATGCAGCGACATCATTGATGTAGAAAATTCCAGCTATGAAGAAGTAACCAAGAAGAAAGGTAAGACCAATTCAAGAAGAATGATGTCTAGGATGCAGTATCGATACGTGAAGGGAAGTTCATAGTTCCATCATGCAGTAGATGGAAACATTGTGGGATACAAGGAAAGATTCGTAGCACGAGGATTCTCATGAAAAGAAGGAATAGAGTATGAAGAGACATTTGCATCCAGTGGGAGTTGAGACACATGATAGGAAGAATAATGAATACAAATGAAAGAAGGCCTTGTACAAGCTCAGAAGACAACCATGGTATAACATATACATGATGAGCTTGATGAAGATCTTAACCTTTTCTACAAAGTTGAAGATGAAAGCCTATAGAGGATGACAAGCTCACAGATGGGTGCGACAAGAAATTTTGAAAAGGTTGAAGATAGAGGATCTTGGTATCCAGTGACCCTAGATGGTTATATAAAATATTAGTAGTAGAGGAAGCTACATGTCACTTCGGTACATAATGTTTCAGTGCATAGAGTATGAAAGACAAAGGGAGAATGATTCTTCACTTTAGAGGGAGTGACTATAGAAGATCCTGAAGTTCGACATGGTACAATAGGATGGACACATCACTGATTACTCTAGGCTTTACTAAGAGTAAATCAGATTCCAACCTTTTCTTCAAGGTTGAAGGTGGAAGACCAATGATGCTCCTATTATATGTTGATGACTTGTTCCTGAGAGAAAAGAAAAACTCATTAAGGTTGTAAGAAGGAGACTTGCTTCCAAGTTTGAAATGAAGGACTTGGATATGATGCACTACTTTCTAAGCATGGAGGTGTGGTAGAATCTCCCTGGGAGAAGGGACGTATGCAGTAGAGATCTTGAAGAAGTTCAGGATGATGGACTGTAAGGCCATGACCACACCTATGGCATTGAACCTGAAGCTATTGAGTGTTACTTCATCAGAGACAGTTAATGGTACAATGTATCGTCAGATTATTGGTTCCTTGATGTACCTAATGAATACAAGACTAGATATTTGATTTGTTGTGAATACATTGAGACATGTTCACTTGATTGTTGCAAAGCATATTCTAAGGTACCTAAGGGGTACATTTGATTATGGGCTCAAGTATGAGGGAAATCAGAAGATTAACTTGGAAGGTTATGTTGATTCAGATTGGGTAGGCAGTTCCATCGATAGGAAGAGCACTTCAAGGTGTTGCTTTAGAATGGGATTAGGTGTGATCTCTTGGTTTAGCAGGAAATAGTCTTGCATGGCACTGAGTACAATTGAAGCAGAGTATGTCGTAGCTTATTCAGCTAGTTGTGAGGAAGTATGGCTAAGGAAGCTACTATCTGATTTTATTGATCTCCAGTTGGATGCTACTTGTATATATTATGAGAACTAGAGTTATGTGAAGTTGTATTAGAACCTAGTGTTCCATGACAAGTCAAAGAATATCGAGATAAAATATCACTATATCAGGGACATGGTGCAGAGGGGTGTAGTGAAACTCTAGTATGTTGCGATGAACGAACAGATAGCTGATGTGTTGACTAAGCCATTAGCCAGAGTGAAGTTTGAGTACTTTAGGGAGAATCTTGGTGTTCTCCAGATCGAGGTTCCCTCCAAGGGGAAGTGATGAGTCTATGATCCATTCTGACATGGTGAGAGGATTGGTTCCTTTCATGGTTAGATGTAAGGGCTGAGCCATTCTGTCATGGTGAGAGGATTTGTTCCTTCCATGGTCAAATGTGAGTGCCGATCCATTCTGATGTGATTGAGGGATGTGTTCCCACATGATCAGATATAAGTGCTGAATTCCATTCTATGAATGGAGGCACCTGGTCAATTACCAGGTATACTCAGCCTAGAGTTGAGGGCCATTCTGATGTGATTGAGGGATGTATTCCCACATGATTAGATATAAGTGTTGAAGGCCATTCTCTTGGAGAATGGAGGCACCTGGTCAGTTACCAGGAATCCTCAGCCTAGGGCTAAGAGCCATTCTGATGTGACTGTGGGATTGGTTCCCACATGATCAGATGTAAGTGTAGAATATTTTCACATATGATAGTAGGTGTGTCCTATCATGCTAGTGATTGTAAGTGCTATTCCTTTTCATAGATGGTAGTAGGTTTGTCCTACCATGCTGGTGATTGTAAGCACTATGCCTTTCCACAGATGATTGTAGGTGTGTCCTATCATGGTGGTGGTTGTAAGTGCTAAGCCTTTCCACAGATAATAGTAGGTGTGTCCTATCATGTTAGTGGTTTTGAGTGTAGTGCCTTTTCACAGATGATAGTAGGTGTGTCCTATCATGCTAGTGAATGTAAGTGCTGGGCCTTTCTGACATGGTGTTGGATGTGTTACTCTCATGGTTAGATATAAGTGTTGGGCGGGCCATTTTGAATTAGGGTTAGATATAAGAACTCAAGAAGACCTACATGGAGGATATCCCTACAACCAACATGAAAAAGGGATGGATCTATAGAACTTCGTATGATGAGAGGAATCAAGAGATAACACCTTTGATCGATATAGTGGAGGCAGTGATGATGACGATTAGTTGATGATCTAGTGATGATGATCCAAATAGAGTGATGATCCAGATCTAGGGATGATGACCCACTAAACATCCAAATCTAGTGATGGTGACCCAATGATGATCCAGATCGAGTGATGATCCAGATCCAGTGATGATGATCTAGTGATGATCCAGATTCAGTAATGAAGATGAATTGAAGACGAAGATGAATTAAAGATAAAGATGACTTGATGATAAAGAGGACTTGATGGTGATCCAGATGATACAGAGAAGAAGACCTATGCTGATAAATTGTGTCGAGAGAATACCTTCCTAGTTAAGAGGCAGTGTTGATGTATTTGTAACTTTGGAATGTATTCACTTGTATATTTTATGTATTGTACCCCGTTGTTTATTCTAGGAAGTATTTGTAATGTAATTGAGTCATGTCATACCCCCGATGTTCCTATCAGGAGATTCAATAATGTAAACAAGTCATGTAAATTCATAGTGGGTAACCCTCCATATTGTTCAAGGGTTAAATTCCCCACATTTGTGGGGAACTAGGGTTATTAGACTCTCCTAGAGAAGTCATCCCTAGCTTAGTTAATGTAAGTCAGGTCATTAGCACCCCAGTTGTGGTTACTTGATCCTACATAACTGAGTTAGGATTACTAGAGCCTACATAATAGAGTTAAAGGTTAAGTGAACAAGAGAATATAAATAGAGAGTGAGACTCTCTATTTATTACACACACACTCACTCACTGGGGCATATGAGTGAGAGAGAAGAAGCTGGGATCAGAGAAAGAGACAACTGTTGTCGAACATCATATTTATGTTTTTGGGTTTTACTTTTTCTATTGGTTCTCATTCTATCTCTGAGGAAGTTGCGGGGTTTTCTCCTTTATGTTTTCAATGAGGAAAATTCTTTGTGTCTCTTGTCTCTTGTGTTTATTGATGTGCATATTATTCTCTCAAATAAGATCCTAAGATCATATTTATTAAATGATAAAAATATAACACACTCTGCTTCTTGCTTGACCATCTGATTGGTCCTTCTGCAAGCATTAAAACATATCCTAATGTAGACTTTCGATCTATGTTGTCACCTTCCCAATCACTGTCAATAAACCCAATCAAATCAAGAACATATTTTTCTTTGTTGAAGATCCCATGAGTTCTTGTTCCATGAACAAATTTTAGGATCCTTTTGGCTTCCCTCCAGTGGATCTCATGAGGCTGATCCATGTATCTCGAATCCACATTAACTACATAAGATAAATCAGTTCTAGTGTGTGTAAGATAAAGAAAACACCCAATCAACTGCCTATACAGTGTATTGTTTAGCGTAGGAGAAGAACCTTCTTCTTTAATATTAACTCCTGAAAGGAAGGAAGTCTTTCTTGGCTTGCAATATTTCATGTTGAACTTGATGAAAAAATTTGAAGCACACTCGGACTGATTTACTTTGATTCCATGTTGGGATTGAGAAATTTTGAGACCCAAGAATTGTCTCAACAATCCCAAATCTATCATAGAAAATGCATGGTTCATTGCATCCTTCAAGGAGGAAATATCTTTATTTGAACTTCCTATAATCAGTAGGTCATACACATACAAGACAATAATCATCAAAGAACCATGAATTAGCTTCAAATATACATTAGGATCAGACTTGCATCAAACAAAACTCAGTGACAGCAGAAAGCCATCAATCTTGGCATACCAAGCCCTGGGGGCTTGCTTGAGCCCATACAATGATTTCTTTAACATGAACACTAAAGATGCATTAGAAACAAAACCTTTATATTTCTGCATGTAAATCTCCTTAGTGGGATCTCCATTAAGGAAAGCAGACTTTACATCCATGTGATGCACTTACCACTGCTTCGAAGCTGCAATGGATAGAGCTAGCCTTATGGAGTTCATCTTTTCCACTGGTGCAAAGGTTTCATTGTATTCAATACTATGTACTTTTGAGTAGCCCTTCACTATCAATATTCCCTTATATTTTGAAGGTGAACCATAAGTAGCAAACTTGGTCCTGAAAACCCACTTACATTGAACTAGCTTCCTCCTTGGGGGAAGATCAACCAGTTCCCAAATGTTTTTCTTCTAGAGTGAGATGAATTATTATTTCATGGTTGTTTTCCATCTTGGATCATGTGCTGCATCTTCATATGTCTATGGATCTGATTCAACCATCAGATAGCACTTCTAAGTAAATAGAGGATCTGTTATCACTCTAGGAAAATCCTCTAGGTTGCAACTCGAGGATGCCTGGTAACTTAAATGTTTTTAGGGTTTTCTAAAATGGATCAATTCAGGTGACATATAAGACCCCCCACTCTCAAGACATGCATGAAAATCAATCAAGTACAATGCCTCTAATTACCACTGTTCAGAGGTTGACAATATGGTGCAAGGATGGAGAACTTATCATGCTAGCAGATTCATACATAAAACAGATACATATAAATGGCTAAATCATGACAAGGAAAGCACTTATAATTCAAATAATCAATATGCCAATAGGCTGACAACTATGGGAAATTAATTAAACTGAATATAACCTGAATAACACATTCAAGCATAAGCACATAATAGACAGAAAATGAAAGCTGAACATATGATAACAGAAGAGCTTATATTAGGTCATGAGAAAAATGAGAAGCTTGAAAATAGAAATGGTCTACAAGTCCCCGAATTCGAACCTTTTCCATAAAATAAGTCTTAGGATTTAAAGCCTTTACAAAATATACAGATCCTGAAAACTTGGATCTGGTTTTTACAAAAATGAACAAAATAATAGTTTTTTGCAAATTAGGTTAAAAAACCTTAATTAACTACTTTTCTAACTAACTAAAGAATCAGTTCACTGTATGAACCTTTACATAACTGAGGTAACTACTAGAAATCACTGCTACTAGCCCTCTGCTGGTTAAATCATTTTTTTACTTTTGACAGCTAGGTGTTGGTGACCTTTTCCACTTGTTATGTCATAGTAAGAATGAAACAGACCTTTCCTGATGCTTTCTTCTGCGTCTTTCATCTTCAGACTTTGTCCCCGAGCCATCTATATTCACCAAAAACTGATCCTACGAGCCAAAATTCAATTTTAAGCCTTTGTCTACTTTCATTGGTTAACAAGCTAGACTATTTGTTAGAATAATCAACCCATAGTATTTACCCACTTAGACATTAATTCATTCATTGTGTCTTATTTGCCTAGTCCATGAGTCCTACCATGTGCAAGTTGCTAATTGCCTATCCATAGAGGTAAAACTTGCCATTATTGACTCATGGAGCACTTGGGAAAGCCTTAGGAATCAAATCTGCTTTATTCCTGGCTTCCTAGGCACCCATCTGCTTTTTCTGCTTTATTCCCTGCTTTTTCAGTGTTTTAAGGAACATAGGAAAGCAAGACTAGGTGAGGTGAATCAGCTTTGTTGCCTCTTCCTCCTCCACTCTTTCCTCCATGCAAAAGAATGTATGAGCTACCATTTGACCACTATTTAGCTTTCCCATGTGCCCTTGCTAATTTGTGGGGTCCTTGATAGATTTGGGATTATCTTTTTACACCTATGGGGGATTTGCCTATTTTGGGTAAGCCTGCTTTATGCTAGATTTGGATGCTTCCTTATGCATTCGATTTGCTCATGTATTCTATATATTCAGAAGCCTATGTTATTACCGGGTTGGCTATTGTACACTAAGTTAATATAATTTTGTGTTACAGCTCCATTTTCAGTCTCCATTGTTGATAATTTTTTATGATCAATTGTTAATTGTTGTGGGTGAAATTAATTTGCTGCAGGCCTAAATTTCTACATGGGATCAGAGCCATTGTAGGTTGTTACTCTCCTCCAAAAATTGTTTTGCAGGTTTGACATCAAGACTGGGAGCCTTCTACTGACAGCCGGGACATATTTTCTAAAGCTATGGATTCACAGAAAACTATCCTCACTCCCTTCAAATTTTTTGAATGGAAAGCAGAGATGCAGATCTTGTTGAGAGCGAAAGGCCTCTACAGGGTGACTATGGCTACAGAAGCAGAGCCCAATGCTGCTGCAGAGAAGATCAAAAGGAACAATCGGAGAGATGAGGCCTATGGCCTCCTATGTCTAAGTATTTCCT
>LPNX010890493.1:51838-220955 GCA_001517045.1 Pseudotsuga menziesii | reverse complement strand
CCCTTGCAGAAGTGGAGATTGGTGAAGCCTCTTCACCACCTGAACCTCAAGAAGTAAGTAAAAAGTTTGTTGAACATGATGATTCTGATTTGTCTGATGGATACGAGTTTATTGCAGACCCAAATAGTGCCACAAGGCCTAAATGGTAATCCAAGACACTACATGCAGCAGGACAGTTAGTTGGGGATCCCAATAACCCAAGGAGGACTAGATCTCAATTTGAGAGTGGTCTGTGCATGAAGGATCCTGAGTTTACTGAAAAATTCTATTTGATGGTGGAGTCTGATCCTCAAACATATGAAGAAGCAGCAGGAGATCCAAGATGGCAAGCTTCCATGAATGAGGAGTTCAACTCGCTAGAGAAAAGCAACACATGGGACCTAGTGGATCTTCCTCCAGGGAGAAAACTAGTACAATGTAAGTGGGTCTATAAGACCAAATTTGATGCTGATGGTTCACCACTGAAGTACAAGGATAGATTGGTAGCTAAAGGCTACTCACAGGTTCATGGCATTGATTACAATGAGACTTTTTCCCCAGTGGCAAAGATGGATTCAATCAGGCTAGCTCTAGCCATTGCAGCATCAAGGCAATGGGAGGTACATCATATGGATGTAAAGTGTACCTTTCTGAATGGTGATCTCACTAAGGATATATATATGTAGCAGCCCCAAGGTTTTTCTACTGACCATTCTCTTGTGTGCAGGTTGAGAAAGTCATTGTATGGGCTAAAGCAAGCCCCCAGGGCTTGGTATGCCAAGATAGATAGCTTCTTGCTATCTCTGAATTTTGTTCGGTGTAAATCAGATTTGAATGTCTATATGAAGGTAATTAATGGTTCATTAATGGTCATTGTGTTATATGTTGATGACCTCCTCATTACAGGAAGCTCACAGGCTGAGATTGCTTCCCTAAAAGGAGCTATGAACCAAGCCTTCTCCATTACAGATTTGGGGCTCTTAAGTCAATTTCTGGGGCTTGAGATTGCTCAAACAAAAGCTGGAATCAAGGTGCACCAGTCCAAATATGCCTTGGATTTGATGATAAAATTCAGAATGCAAGATTGCAAAGCAATCAAAACTCCTTTCCTTTCAGGAGTGAAGCTGGAGGAAGATGATTCTCCACCGATGGTAAACAACACTTTGTATAGACAGTTGATTGGATGTTTATTGTATTTGACACATACTCGACCTGATATTTGTTATGCAGTCAGTGTTTCTTCTAGATTCATGGATCAGCCCCATGAGATCCATTGGAAAGCAGCAAATAGGATCCTTATCTTTGTTCAGGGAACAAGGACACATGGGATTTTATATAAGGCCAATTCTGACCTTGAGTTAATTAATTTTACTGACAGTGATTGGGCATGTGATAGCACTGACAGGAAGTCCACTTCAGGTTATGTGTTCATGCTTGTAGAAGGGCCAATCAGCTGGTCAAGCAAGAAACAGAGTGCCATTGCACTCTCATCTACAGAAGCTGAGTACAGAGGAGTTGTCAATGCAGCAACTCAGTGTTTATGGTTGCAGGGTTTACTTGGAGAATGTGGTTTCGAACCTAAGTACTCAACTACCATCTACTGTGATAACCAGAGTACCATTCGAATCTGCAAGGATCCAGTTTAGAAGCAGAGAACCAGACACATTGAGATTCACATGCACTACATCAGAGAGCTTGTGCATGATGGCACCATTCACCTACTCTTCTGTTCATCTTCAGAACAAGTAGCTGACATATTCACAAAATCATTTTGTGAGAATACCTTCAGCAATTTCAAATCACTACTGCGGATTGCTGATCATGCTATCAAAGCATGAATGGAGACAAGATTCTACAATTTTGTTTTACAGTCCATGTTTAAGGGAGGGTTTTCCCAAGTTGGTTTTGCCTCTTTCCTTGGTTGTATGGACATTGCAGTATGTAAAGGGTGACTAAGACTTGTTGCTAGGCCCTATATTTTGATTTATTACTCATAAATTGAGGCTTAAGGGGGGGTGTTAGAATAATCAACCCATAGTATTTACCCACTTAGACATTAATTCATTTATTTTGTCTTATTTTCCTAGTCCATGAGTCCCACCATGTGCAAGTTGCTAATTGCCTATCCATAGAGGTCAAACTTGCCATTATTGACTCATGGAGCACTTGGGAAAGCATTAGGAATCAAATCTTCTTTATTCCTGGCCTCCTAGGCACCCATCTTCTTTTTCTACTTTATTCCCTGCTTTTTCAGTGTTTTAAGGCACATAGGAAAGCAAGACTAGGTGAGGTGAATCAGCTTTGTTGCCTCTTCCTCCTCCACTCTTTCCTCCATGAAAAAGAATTTATGAGCTTCCATTTGACCACTCTTTAGCTTTCCCATGCACCCTTGCTAATTCGTGGGGTCCTTGATAGATTTGGGATCAACGTTTTACACCTATGGGGGATTTGCCTATTTTGGGTAAGCCTGCTTTATGCTAGATTTGGATGCTTCCTTATGCATTCGATTTGCTCATGTATTCTATATATTCAGAAGCCTATGTTATTACAGGGTTGGGTATTGTACACTCAGTTAATATAATTTTGTGTTACAGCTCCATATTCAGTCTCCATTGTTGATAATTTTGCATGATCAATTGTTAATTGTTGTGGGTGAAATTAATCTACTGCAGGCCTGAATTTCTACACTATTGGAATGCTTAGCTACCGAAAGTGGCACTTTCAGTGGCTAATGAACTTCCCCAGCGTCCGCCTAAGCCGTCAAAAGCCTTGTTTTCAAAAAAATTATTAGGTTTTTCCAAAAATGTCCTTTTAGGTCTGTCTGCTCAGCTTTCTTCTTTAGTAGGTTCTGTGCTAGGAGGGTCAACAACAACCTGGCTAGTTTCTGGAGGCTAAAGGCTAACTGCAGCTTCAGCTAGGGTTTCCAACATAGGGTGGCTGCTATGGTTTTCCTTGGCCTCCTTCAGCTATAGTATTTGGACCCTAATCATCCTGTACAATCTAGTATTGTACTTTAGGTACCTTGTATTTAGCCTCTTCAATAAAATATATCTTTCTCTTTGCTTAAGGTAAGAATTAAGACTTCCACTTCTCTTCTAGCTGAAGGCCTGTCTCAAATCCATTCCAAAATAGAAAATAAGTCCATGCCATATTCCTTCTTTTTATCAACTCTTGGATCAACAATTGGATAAGGCCACGGTGGGACAATCCCCCTGCAATCTTGGTTGGCTGGGATTTCACTTGGTGTGCCATCTTTCCCAGACTTTTGTGTAAGTAAAAGGGCAAATTTAGTGGGATTTTATCTATGAATTTGTTCATTAACTTGAAATGGTAGATCATGACTCTGTTATATCTTCCTTCACATGTTAGGTAAACCATAATCGCCTTCAGTAGTTTTTGCCACCTCTCTTCCAACCAGGATGATGGCACACTCTTCTTCCACACCATTCCTCTATGCTCAGGATTTAGGTAAGACTTGAACTCTACATCTTTTGGTATGGTGGTCTTGAACCATTTTTCTCCTATGCTAGGGATTTTAGTTACTTCAGTGATTAGGGTTTCATCTATGTGAAATTCCTCCTTTCTTATAAATGCCTTTGAACCACCAAATGAAAGGGAAAATGCCTCAACCACTTGCTGATGGGAACCTTGTATCTTCTCAAAAAAGTTGTAGCAACCAACATCTTGGAAGAGTTTACAAACCTCTGGATGTGCTTCCAAATAGTTGATATCTCCCAACTCCTACCTAAGAGAAGGTCCTCCCTTTTTCATATTGATGAATTCCACTCCTAGGTACTTTCAAAAATAATTCTAGGCTCTGTATGATAGTGTGTTACCAGGCTGCTTTCTCAGCGATGGTTTTCCTGGTGGAGAGGAATGCTAAGATCGAAAATGAAATGTACTGGAGTCCTTTGGCACTGATTATGAGGTTTTGTGCTATCATGATGGATGTAAGATCATAAGGTGATGGTAGCAGTTGATCTTATCGATTTCCTTTTCCCAACAATCATTTTACAAATCAGCCTAAGTATTCGGTGAGCTTTCTATTTTTCTCTTGGACAGGTGGAAGAAAACTAAGGGTTTTCAATCCTATCAGTCCTCTCTCAGTTCTATAATGACCTCCTTTACTTATTTCCACACACAGCTATGTAGGCTCAAGTCATTTCGATGGTTTGTCATGCCCTACACTGATTATTTATCTTGTTGACGGGGTTCGATTTGACTGTTTTCTAACCATTTCCTAATTTTTCCTTTTCAGTGGTTAATATCCTTCGAAATTTTGTATTCTAAACACTGAAAAGATGGCTTTCAGTGGATAATGAATTGATATCCCTTTCACCTAAGCCACCGAAACCATCATCCCATCGTCACGATGAAACCCAGCTTTCGATGGATAGCAACGTTACCAAAAAACCCTTTTAACCACCAAAAAACCATCCTTCTGGTGGCTAGTGAAATGGCCCAGCTTTCGCCTAAGCCATCGAAAGCACTTTTCCCCCAACACTTATCTTCCTACTTTTGGTGGTTAAAATATGATTTGAATTGTTTGATAAGCTGTTGAAAGCATCACCTTTCAATGGGTAATGAGCTGTCTTGAGTCTCTCCTAAGCCACTGAAAGTGTTTTTTCATTTTACTTGCTCAAGCCTTCTTTCAGCGGTTTACTTTAATCATGCGTTAAATGGTTAACTGCCGAAACATAGCCTTTCGATGGCTAATGAGCTATTAAAAGCCTCGCCTAAGCCACCAAAAGCTATAACTTCCAAATTTTTCAACCTCATAAAAAACATAGACCCTCAATTTGTTAGTCATCCTCAAATCTTTCATTACATAAATCAAATTCTTCATACTGTCAAAATAAATTTATTTTGGGAGATAACATCTGGCTCCTACTTGGGGATGGGAACCTCCCAATTAGGTCCCAAGAATCCCAGATCAAAATGCATTTCCCTGAAAAAAACTAAAAACTTAACACTATCATTTACTATTCCATTGGGCATGGAATTTATTCTGTAAGCAAAAACAACCTACTGACTACTAATTTGCAATGACAAGGCCTCATAGCCTCAAATAAAGTAAGGTTTCAGAAACTTCCCATTCACTGGGCCATCAAACACCTCTTCCCTTCCAGATTCTGCAATTTGAAGGCATTATTCTTATGTACCTGAGCTATCACAAAAGGGCCAATCCACAAAGAATCAAACTTTCCATGTTTTTCCTTGTCCTATCTGACAGGATCCCACTTTAGGACCCAATATTCAACCTTAAAGTTGTCCACTTTTGCCCTTTTTTCAAACATGCCCTTTATCCTCTATTGATGGGATTTTGATTTTCCTATCACTTGCTCTCTGATTTTCTGCAACTCTGTTAACACCCAAAAAGGGTTCACTACCTCATCTACTCCACTACATGGCTCATTTGTCCATTTTCCTACCATATTTCCATCAAAAACCCATAAAACCATCTAAAAAGCCTCCAAAAGGCTTAAAATGCCTCCAAAAGGCCATAAAACCCTCTTTTCCTCCAAAAAATATCCAAAATTCCTCCAAAAAAGCAAAAATCTACAAAAAGGAAGAAAAAATATAAAATAATGAGGAAAATGAGGAAAAAACCCTAAACAACTGAAACCCTAACCCTAAACCGGCACTCCACCACCATAAATAAGTGATGGAGACCCCTTATTTTAGATCCACAATCACAAGTATCCTGCCTCTGCCAAAATTGCTCTTGAAACCCTAGCTCACCATTGAGCTACTTTCACCATTAAGAGCCCCCTTTTGGCCCATTTCCACCATCGGAGAAAGAGAAGGAACAGCTGGAGCTCGGAGCAACCTCTCGGATCAGTGCAATGGGCTTCACCAACCTCCACATTGGAGGTCAGATCAATAAAAAATCATTCTTTATTTTTTGTTGTTTTGCTTCATGAACATGTTTAGATTAATTTTTATTACTGTTTAGCATCTTTTATTTCACATATTATTGAACTGCTACTAAGGAATCCATTCTCCTTAGTAGGTGCTCATTCGCACAAGCTAGGGGTAAAACCCTAGCTACACTTTTGGCGACTCTGCTGGTTTTTATTTTATTTTATTTCCTGTTTTGACCTTTCGGTTGTCGTTTTCGGCCGTCGTAAACCGCAATTTTTTCCTCTACAGTCACGTCCCGACCGTGCCTTTCCATCTCTTTTCTACGACCCGAATGCGCCTATTGGCCATTTTACCCGCGTCCCGACCACGCCTTTCCATATCTTTTCGGCGACCCAAACGCGCCTGTTGGCCATTTTACCCGCGTCCCGACCACACCTTTCCATATCTTTCCTACGACCCGAACGTGCCTGTTGGCCGTTTTACCCGCGTCCCAACCGCGCCTTTCCATCTCTTAGCTGCGATCCAACCACAGCTTTAGGCCAGACAGTCGTGACCTGCATGTGCCTGTTTCCTTCAAACCCGCGGTCCGACCACGCGATTTCACCCCAGACCCACGATCTAACTTTTGCTGCTTTTTGAACCCAGCCCCTTTGCTGCCATTTTTTCTGCACCTACACAGCCATCTGTCCTACCTGCAGTCCTACAGCCTTTTCTGCAGCAGCATTTTTGTCCCACCCTTACAGAATTTTTTGAGGAATTTTTCAGCATTGTTTCTTCAGATAATTTTGCATGGTAAAAGTCTTTTCATTCAGTATTATTATTGTTAGGAAATTGGCCCCCTGTGTGGCACTTCTATTTCGAGTTCATAACCTCACGAGCACACAATCTCTCACCTAATTCAAGTGAGACTTAAAAATTACTTAACTCAACCAACATGCTAACCCCACTTGGGGAACACAAAATAATTTTTGTAGTTAGGTAGGATCGGGGGGATAGGCTTCCAAAAACTGTCACGTCCCCAGCCCTCAACCAGCGAAGAGGACGCGACGAACGCATCAAACATAGATGGGGCAAAATTCCCAATGAACATAAACAGAAATCAAATGAAATCAATGCTGGAATTAAGCATACACAGATGCATTTATTTTCATTCATACAGCGGAAGCAAACACACATTCCAGCAATCACATGTTCATCTCAATTCCATATACAATTGTTATAATTGCAGAGATAGACTGGCAGCACTTATCTCTTGATGAAGAATTCTCCCGCAACCAACTATGTCGTTGCAACGTTCCACCCAACCATAGGCCAGCTTGCTCATCTATCTCTCAGTAACGCTGCCACCCCCGAGCTGGGCATGATTCCTCCGGAATAAGGGTCAATTGTAGGCTTATACATAGCCAAGGGGACACAAAACAATGAACTAACACTGCTGGGTTTCACAGGCTTTCAACAGACAAGCCAAGCCAGCACAGTCCATGGTTCAACCACTGCATGCCAGCAGCCAAAAAATCCCTTCACAGCTCTGTGAAGAAGGAAAAAAAACCCGGGACAACCCAAAACAATGGATGACCACAGCTTAAATAGGGAAAACGAATTCCTGAGTCATTCTTGGCCCTATCGTGGCCAAAATGACTCTCACTCGAATTTACAATGGCCCCCAAATGTAACAGCAAATACATTCACAACATGGGGAAGACTACAGCCCCGAAATCTACCAGTGAGCATAACCTACAGCAGGGAAAACAACCCAATTAATCTGTGAGACAGCCAAAACGCGAATGGCCCTTCACAGTCAGTCGTGGATGCAAGAGCACGGCTCTCAGCTCACTATGTGCGCCCCAAACAGAGGAATGCTTGTGCAGGGGTAAACAATCCGACCCAGCAAGGAAAAGAACAGACAATGGAGGCCCTGTGTGAGGAAAAACAGCTCCGTTTTTGCCCGTGGATGCACACACAATAGGAAAGACACGATTTTGCAGTTCGTGGGTACTCAGCAACTCGTGGGGAGAGGAAGAAAACCTGCGTGAGACCCAAAAACGCCTAGAGCTTGTGCGTGAAGAGCCAACACACAATTCATGGGTAGAGGTGAACAGACCGTGGAGAGAATGCACGATCGGGCACAATGAACAGGCGCGTGAGGAGAAAAGAACAGGCAGGGCAAGCATGGAGTCGTGGGTGGAGTGTGGATGTGGGAAAAGGACTGACAATCCTGCCACCCCACTCCCAAAGGCAATAACTGCCCATCCACCAACAACCATAGCTGCCCAACTACCCAACAGAACATTAAAGAGGTTGAAAGAGGTTGGGTAAGACAAGAAGGGTGACAAATAACAAAGGTAGAAAACCACAAGGTAATAAAACATGGGTTTTTCCCCATAACCCAAGGTTTGACATCCCCACCCCTTATCCTTTGGAACCATGCCCTTTTCATTCAACGTTGCACTGCCATAGCTGGTTGTGGTTTATTTTAATTGATGTGCGGGTTTACATGATGCCGAATTATAATGTGCCTTATAGCACGAGATGCCACCGGCAATTATCCCCATTGCCGAAACATACACAACAGAATCGATGGTGGGGCTTTTGCCTTGAGCTCCTCACCATGATTAATTACATTATATACATCATGCAAACGGGGTCGAAACCGGGGACATGACAAAAACACCCCTCGGTTACTTACACTTGATACATAGTTGTTGTCCAGTTAGGGAACCAAAATCCCCTAGTATTTTTTGACACGGTCACAACCGATTTATCAGAGGGCCTCTCCCTTAGGAGGGTTGAAGTCATGAGATTGGTTCCGGAGGTCTGAGTGGAATACCGAACTCCATTCAGTAACTGAAGGGCTACCTTTCATAGTTCTCAGGATATCCCTGTATAGGGGTATTGCGATTAAAGGACCAAGCGGCAGATTTACCTTTCTGGACGTGTCATGAATGGGGTATCTTAGTTGCCATTCTTCTAGGATTTGACTACCCGGTGTCCCTCCCGGTAGGGGGATACCTTAGCCACTTGGCTTTCCTATTCATATTGTCTGACTTGGATTTCATCACCTTGCAGAGGATATGTCTAGTTGAGTCATAATACTTCTAGTTAGGTGTTTGCATGCTCCCTTACCTCCTTTTGGTCTAGTGAGTCCACCGTTTTTTATTTTTTAGAAAACCTGCTGCTTGTTGGTATTCTAACCATTTTTGTTGACACTCCGCCTATTGTAAAACAACTGTTACAGTGGGTGTTTTGAGTTGATTGTTGGCCTAAGCGCCCTATTTTTTGAACTCTCCTTCTACACACCCGGTTGCATTAGGGTTTTTGAGTTGTTTTGTAGTTACCTCAACCCACAGAGATTTGACACCATTTGTCACCATTGAGTCCCCGAGACATTCTCGGCGCCTCTGAGGTGAGCCCCCACAGCACGGTTCACTTGACACCACCCGTCCTTGACACAGATCATCATCACTTGATACCCCTTATCATAGATCTTGAGCCTTGTCACCTGACTCCACTCGTCAGCGGTATAGGACTCCATCACCAGATACTGATGCCCCTTATTTTACCTCTGATTCTGAGCCAGAGTCTGAGAACCCCCTTTACACTACCCCTACTAGCCCCATGGCTGGCGTGAATCCCACTCCCATCTTGGTTGGGACCGTTGGTGGCACATCCACCACTACACCAATTACCACACCTGCTATGGGTATGCCCTCCATGGGGCCCCCATTTACCATTCCCCTCACGGCACCTATTCCCGTAGCAGGAATACCTATGCTCACTCCATCAGTGACTCATACCACCCATGGCAGTGCAGGTCCATCCTATACCACCTTGGTTCCCCCACTTGGGGGAAACCTCCCTCACATTACCCCTCCACTTGGGGGCATCAACCCCAACTTAATCCAACCCACTACTGTGTCACATTATTCATCCAGTTTGCCATTTATGGCCAGCCTCAACCTGCCTGACCTAGCCAGATTAACCAATGACCCCATCCGACACGACCTTGCGTGGCCTCACATGCCCACCAAGCTCCCCTCTGACATCCCTAAGTTCGAGGCAAGGCAGGTGAGGACCCACAAAACCATATCATGTCCTTCCATCTATGGTGTTCCTCCAACTCCATAGTAGACGACTCTATTTGCCTCCGTTTATTACAGCGCACTTTCACTGGCTCTGCTGCCAAGTGGTATATCGAACAACCCCATGGAACCCATGCCACCTTTACTTCCCTTGCCTCGACCTACCTACAGTTCTTCCAGTTACCTGTCCACTATGATGCAGGCATTGAGATCCTACTATCATGCAGACAAAACACGGCTACCCACATCACGGACCACATTCATGAATGGCGTCGACGCCGTAGTTTATGCAAGATCAAGTTAGACGACTGGATCTTCCTAGACTGGTTCCTCAAATCCCTCCTTCCTATCATTGCTAAGGATGTAGCATCCAAATGACCCCAGTATGAAGAAGAGGCCATCCTTAAGGCCCAGCAATTCGATCTCATTTACGCCCAGTCAGGTTATCTTTATACCATTATCCTTGACGCCCCTCGCGACAATTCCTCCTAGCACGATGCACCGAGGGCATCCCACGCTGCCGACGGCATCATTGGTCGTGTCTCTTCGCAGCCTCAACCATTTTCCATAGCCTGTCCTACCCCTCGCCCAGACCCTTCGTGGGATACCTCACAATTTGGAGCAACCAATCCGTATGCTCCCATGAAACATCACCACCATTCCCATGGACCCTCATGTCCACCTCAGTGTTTCGGTCATATGAATCCCCCTTACACCCCCCCGGTCGCACCTCAGCATAACTATCACCAGCAGGCTGCACCAGCTCCTGCGCCGTCACAAGCCCAACCCGTTTACTACCCACCACAACCAACCCCTGCGGCAAACCCACAACCCACTCCACAGCACTATGAGCAATACCCTCAGGTTGCTGCACCTACGCAGCCTCCACCTACATATCATCCACCGTAGCCTACTCCATCCCCTGCACAACCTCAGAATCCACCTGCTGTCCAAGGGCAAGTTTACGCTCAACAAAACCCACAGCAAAACTAGAACAACCAATGCAACTAGGGCCAACAAAACCGTGGCAGAGGCCGAAATCATGGGAACAACCAACCGACCGAGCAAGCTGATCAACACCCTATTCCCCCCACTAGTAATAATGCGGCCCCTGCTAACCAAAACCCTGATCGCCCGCCCAAGCAGGCTAAAAACCCTAATTTGCGAACAAACTACCCTTGTTCTGTTTGCGGGGTCTATGGCCACTACACACATTTTTGTCCACATATGGAGTGGGTTCGGCAACTTTGGGCTGCTGATGTACAATGCCAAGGGCAGACGGCTCCTCAAGCACCGCCCAACCCGCCACAACCTCAGCAGCCACCTTTGGTGCTGCAAAACCCCTTACCAACCCAAGGCGTAGTGAACACCCAACCGTTGGCTCCCCCTCAAGCCAACGCGCCAACCCAACAACAAATCACTTACGCTGCTCCTGATCAACCCATGCTTGACTCAGGTACCCACCACTTATTGATGATGTCCTCCAATGAGATCAACCTCCAGACCCGGCGGAACCAATATGGCTCCACCCCTGAAGCCCCTCCCGCCGATACACCTACTAACGCTCATCCCAGTGATCAGGCGTTATGTATACCTCCACCTCCACTAGATGGCGCTCCCAAAGCGCCCCGTTTCCCACTTCATCGTTTCAACAATAACCCCAATGTGTAGGCTGCGTCAAACTACAACATTGTCGATGACTTAGCCCAATCCCCCGCAGCCATGTCTGCGTTAGAAGTCTTAAAAACCTGCCCTTCACAGCGCAAGATTCTACTCTCAGCCATTGGGGCTATCGATCCAAATGATTCGCAGTTAATGAAATTTGATTTGGGCCAGTCCGAACCCCGCCTGCCTTCCACTTTGGCATTCCAAGTTTCTATTTCCATTCGGAATTTTGTCGTCCATAGATGCATTATTGATGAAGGTGCCTCTACATGTGTCATGCCCACCTCCATCTGGCAGAAAATGGGATCCCCCCCTCTCCAGCCGTCCTCTACTGCGTTGCGAGCCTACGACGGCCATTCAGCTCAACCACAAGGCCTATTAACTAACGTCCCCGTCTAGCTGGCTAGCAAAATTGTCTTCATAAACATCGAGGTTATCAATGCACAGCTTGATTACAACCTTTTACTTGGCTGCAGCTACATGTATGCCATGCGGGCAGTTGCTTCTACCATTTTTCGTACCATGATGTTCCCCCATGAGGGACGCGTGGTCAAGGTTGACCAACTCACTTACCATGATCCCAATGCCCCCATGGCACCCAAAAATGTTCTTCCCATGGTTGAACAACCTGTTTCAGGTTCCACCACCTCATTCGTTTCTTCTATAGGAACCGGTGTTTACTTGGACGCACCAATGACCTCGACCTTCCCATCTATTCCACCCCCCTCACCTACTACTGAAGCGTCCGACCTATGTACCATGTCCCATAACACGTGAACTCCTACTAATCAATCGCCCTTGTTTCCTCAACCCCCGTTGGTACCTAGTCACATTGGTTCTACACCCATCCATACCATTCCTTTCCTCTTCCCTCCCTCAGGAGTAGTTAGCGCCCTAGTCATGGCCACCCTTAGCCTTCCTAGGTTAACCTTAGGATTACCCGTTTGGTATCTTTCACCTCCCGTTCGTCCACCGACACCAGATGTCATCCTGCAGCCGGTGCAACCCATTATTACTACTAGTCAACCACCTCCCGGTATCGCTACCCCGTCATCCTCCGCGAACCACCCCCCTCCTCTTACCAAACCCATTGGGGGCAGAGGCCCCCAACCTTACACTGCTGTCCCACCTCCTAAGACAGTCAAAAATCCCCCTGTGTTTCGTGCTCCTCCCAAATGCGCGCTGTGCAGTGAGTTAGGCCATGTGACTCACCTATGTCCTCAGTTACCGGCGTTACAGGAATACATGCAACTGCTTGACGATGACCCCACCATCCCGGTTGTCCATCTAGATTCAACCCCTAAGCCTTGAGACAAATTCCTGCGCACTAACCACTCCTGTGCCCTATGCGATGTTTACAGGCATTACTCTCATCACTGTCCCGATCTCCCCAAGTACGGAGCAGCTCTCTTTGAAATGAACCATCTGGATCTTGAGACGGCACCACCCACCATTGTAGAGATCCACCCCCCGGACTCTTCCTCTTCCGAAGAGGTTAATACCATTTGTATGATCTCTTCCACCACTACTCCCTCGTCAACCGATTTGACGACAAAAACATTCCGTACTGATGAGGAGATTCTTGAGGCTCTCACTACCCCAGATTATCCCTGGGAGGACATGCACCATCGTTCCTACTTCCTCCCAGATGAACCCTCCTCTAACACTTCTCCTCAATTTGCAATTGAATCCAAAGAATTCCTTCCCCCCAAGGTCAACTGGTTCAAAAACCCTATTCTAGCTCCTAACGCCTTCGAAGAGGGTAACATGGCCAACATCTCACCTGTCATCCAAATTGATATCACTGCCCCAGGAAGCACCCCCGAACTCATCACTTTAGGAGCCTCTTGCAGTGAACAAGAGATTGAGGAATACAAAAAACTCTTCAGAGAATTCCATGATGTCTTTTCCTAGTCCTATACCGAAATGCCCAGTCTTGACCCTGCCATTATAGAGCACCACATTGACACATGGCCTGATGTACCCCCGTTCGTCAGAAACAGCGTCCCACTTACTATTTATAGCCTGTTGACCTTTTTCTTGTTTTGGCCATTCTGAACCCATACGGAGTCCGTTCTCCGAACCGTTTCCACCATTAGAATCAGCACGACAAGACCGTCACGATGGTCACCTCGTTGCATTATTTTTTCTACGTCATTTTTTGCCCATTTTTTAGACACCGCTAGTCGCCTCGGTTTGCGCACCACTTCGGCCGCTCTCTGATTTTAACACTTTTTATATCGCCGGATTCATTTTTCCGAGCTTGTGATGATGCTTGAGATCATTTCTCGCTCTCACTTGGTACAATTTCAACATTGTGTCCCGACATCTTGCTGCCTCAATGTACGCGCCACATCGGCCGCCATCAGATTGTTCCACACTTTTTACATGAGCCATCCACTCCTGTCATACTGCAAATGTTTCGTTATTTTTCCACCATTCATTCACCCCGCAAGGAGGCCCACCAGTGTTCTTCCCCACCCTCAGTCCTGGTCATCATAAATGTTCCTTGATTGAACACTTCCTCCTTGCCTGGCCATTAATTCAGAGTCTTCTTATTTGCTTTCAGACTCCTTAAAATTGAAAGCAACCACAAGCATGTACTGTCCGGGGCTAGTAAAATCCACATGAAAGTACCATTCTATTACTTCAGAGTCTTCTTATTTGCTTTCAGACTCCTTAAAATTGAAAGCAACCATGAGCATGAACTGTCCTGGGCTTGTAAAATCCACACGACAGTACCATTTTATATCCACACTTCTTCTAGTTCCCTAACCCATGAAGAAGTCCCCCCGCGCCTCTTAGCACTATGATCGATCCTCTCGGCAACACCACCATTAAGGTCTCCTTTGTTCAGAGTATTCTGCAGTCTCCTACCATTTTACCACAGCTTGAGTCTCCCTCAGCCCAGTGAACCTCCCAGATCCCATACAGCTATGATCCCTTTACCACCAATCAGTTTCATGTGCTGCCTGATCGTCCCCACCATCATACTCTGAACAAAGGAAGTTTGAGTCCACCCACTCTACTTTCCCAGTTATTTACCCCAGTTTATCAACCCTGCCATCAGTACTATCACATTTCGGTTTTGCACCTCGCGCTCCTGTCAAGGAAACATCATTGCCTTGATAGTTGCAGGTCTCCCTCTGTCGACGACAGCCCCTCTATTCCAGAGGATAGACCCAGAGGTCCCTGCGCCTTGGACCCATCACCATCTGTGGTGAGTGCCTACAGACCACTTTGGGAGGAGTCATCATTGCCTCTCCGAATAGTTGTTTCTCACATGCTCAACTTCAGCACCTTAATCGCATCGTTGAGAATCGCGCAGGATGTATATCCATTCCATTATTTATCGAAGACCCCGGATTTCCCCCGACTCTAGCACATTGGTGAGTCACTTCGGAACGCCCATTCATATGTTCCCGTGGATATCCGAGCTACGTTGGCGATTGTATTCGGAAGCCATCCATTTCCATGCTTCCTTGAGTACCCAGTTCAGTTCCAGATCATTGTACCATTGCAAGTATGACCGTTGTCACTTTGATCTAGCAGCTCATTAGTTCCTTTGGAACCACATTCAGTAGCACTGCTGTCATTCCAGTGCATCAGTTTTTCAGCTTAGATATGGTCAGCCCAGTAGTATGTTCCAGATTTGGGTCCCTTCTGGACCCTTATGATATACACAGTGGATTTCTATGTATCCTACAGGTCCCCCTTTTCGGGCCTCACAGTTATTTTTATGTATATTGATACGAGCATGGGAATGCCCGCCTTGTCCAGATGATCAGATGATTCCTCATCCATCATTGAGGTTATGTACTTTTCAGTCCTTGCAGTTGGTTTGAGATCGATGTTTCGGGCTTCAGTTGGTTCCTTCTCTTCTCCACACCCCAGGAAAAACAAATATGAATTATGATGTCCATCGGCCATACGATGAGCTCCTACCCTCGCACATTAGGGGGTAATCTGTTAACACCCAAAAAGGGTTCACTACCTCATCTACTCCACTACATGGCTCATTTGTCCATTTTCCTACCATATTTCCATCAAAAACCCATAAAACCATCTAAAAAGCCTCCAAAAGGCTTAAAATGCCTCCAAAAGGCCATAAAACCCTCTTTTCCTCCAAAAAATATCCAAAATTCCTCCAAAAAAGCAAAAATCTACAAAAAGGAAGAAAAAATATAAAATAATGAGGAAAATGAGGAAAAAACCCTAAACAGCTGAAACCCTAAACAGCTGAAACCCTAACCCTAAACCGGCACTCCACCACTATAAATAAGTGATGGAGACCCCTTATTTCAGATCCACAATCACAAGTATCCTGCCTCTGCCAAAATTGCTCTTGAAACCCTAGCTCACCATTGAGAGCCCCCTTTTGGCCCATTTCCACCATCGGAGAAAGAGAAGGAACAGCTGGAGCTCGGAGCAACCTCTCGGATCAGCACAACGGGCTTCACCAACCTCCACATTGGAGGTCAGATCAATAAAAAATCATTCTTTACTTTTTGCTGTTTTGCTTCATGAACATGTTTAGATTAATTTTTATTACTGTTTAGCATCTTTTATTTCACATATTATTGAACTGCTACTAAGGAATCCATTCTCCTTAGTAGACGCTCATTCGCACAAGCTAGGGGTAAAACCCTAGCTACAAACTCCACCAAGTCCATCATCCTCCTCACCATATCATTTGGTTCATCTTCCTCTTCTTGAAATAATTTTTCCACTGGAAAAATGAGCTAAATAGGAAAGATGGCCTCAGTACCATAAACTAACTTGAATGGAGAAGTGCCTATAGATATTTTGTTTGTTACCCTATCATCCCATAAAGAAAACTTAAGCTTAGAATCATAGCATTTTTTATTTGTCTCCAGTAGTTTCATGATGATCCTGACTAGGCTTTTGTTGGATGACTCAGCCAGGCCATTACCTTCAGGATAATGGGATGTGGAATGCACCAGTTGTATGTCCATTGACTCACACATTTTAACTAATGCCCCAGCCTTGAAAGTGTTGGAGACATCTACCATCATACACACTCTTTCGGTCAAATTGGCCTAGTTAAACCACTATCCTAAGTTTAATTGACATCAGTGGAGCATTAATTGTCATCATCCAATCACACCCACACCTTCCTACAGTCAAGGAGGCTAACTTAGCCTTCTCCTAAAGTCAAGGAGGCTAACTGGAGCACTCCAGGGGTGATCTGTGTGACATTAATGCACCTAATTGCTAACTAGTGGTTACTTTCAGTTCAACAAGTCAGTTATAGTCAGTTAAGGTGCCTCCATTCATTAAATATATTATTTAATGATTATTTATTATTATTTAATGAACTGGAGTCAATAAGGTGCCTCCACCAACTTCTGATGGTCATTTTAGCTTCAGTTAACTTCATCAAGGTTCATTGGAGTCATGCAGGACTAGCACTTGATGGTTGGATTGCTATGACATGTGTTTCATCTCCTTCAGTTGAGATTCAGTCATTTATTGCACTTCAACTTCAGTTAGGGTTTGGTGAGTCAATTAGGGTTTTAGTCAAGTGGTTAACTAAGTGAGATTGCATGGAAAAGAGTCAGTTAAGATAGACTCACTCATTGAATTTGAATTGTCCCTTAGGTATTCGAATTCTTCATGGAGTTAAGCCATTTCTTAGCATGGAAATTGTAACCCTTTATTGTTTATTAAATATACAGAGAGGATACCAATTCTGGATCTGATTATTTTCCAATTCATGAGTATTTGTTAATTATTCTTTGATGATTTTGGTTCCTAGTTCCTAGATCATGTGCAAGAATTAATATGGTATCAAAGCATACGGCGGGATGAAGATCAATCTCTCAAAGAACAAGATTTTTGACAGATTTCTCCATGGAAAGTGAGCAATAGCTCAAAATTCCAGCACTGCACCAGAAGCCAAGGCTTACCACTCAATATCCCAAGTAAAGAACTTGTTGATAAAGCTTGCTTGATTGACTATGCTGGGTGTGATGAAAGCCTAAAATGTGCAGGCTATCTGACCTTACAGTGCCTCTTTTGTTTTGATTTGCAAGTCTTAACAGGTACAACTTCGAATGGACTCATCAATCCCTCTTCTCACCCCATTCACAAGCTATTCGGAATGGAAGTTGAAGATGATTGCATCTATAAAGAGACGAGGTATTTATGATGTGTCTATTGGACTTGGAAGATATTCTTATGAGAATGAGAATGAATGGATAAATGACGGTGATAGAGCTTTTGGATAAATAGGTCTGGCCTTTGATGATAGCTTGTACTACCTTATTGATTCTACTGAATACCCAAAGAATTTCTGGCCAATATTGGACAGAACCTTTGGCAAGCACAATGAGGATCATAATAGTAATTTGGAGATCAAATCCAGAACCACAAGAGTTCTTCACTCAAAACACTCATCCTCTACTCTCTCTGATGAAGTTGTTCAAGATGAAGATGAAGCAGAATCTTCTACACATTCAATTCGAATTGAAGAAAGTCTCCATGAAGTGACTCCTTCTCCTGATGCTCTGGAAGTTCATGAGATCTATGATATATCATCTTCTCATATTTCTGAAAAAGAAGAAGACATTCAAATCTCTGATATTGAAGAAAAATACTACTACACTTCCATGCAAACATTCACCGGTGATTTTCCTTTGAATTCTGTGCAAAATTTACCAGTAATTGCTTCCGAAAGTGAGTAGAAATTTGAATTTTCTTCCTCTAATGTTGCTGCTGGTGTGAAAATATGTGATACCTTGGATATTTTGGAAGAAATATCAGATTTCCAGAGTGATCCATTCACTCCCCATGATCTATATCTTCCAGCAAATTCCTGCAGGATTGCATGCACCAAAATTCATAATTTTGAAGAAGAAGAAAATTATGCATCTACCGTCTCAGTTGACCATACTTTTGGATATGATATGAAACTTATTGGATCTGATATGATATTATTTGTATCTAATCTGATATTTCTTGGTTCAAAATTTCAGGTTCATAAACCTTCAGTACTGCTTGTAGCTGTTATCATCAACGGTGTGAAGAAACAAGTACCGCAAGTCTCCTACAAAACTGCTGCTAGGGATTTGATTTCATTTCATAGTTTTGGATCTGTTGTGAACTTATTTAGATCTGATTTACATTCTGATCTGATATTATTTTGTTCATATTTTAAAATCCAATAGCTTTCAGTCATGCTTGTAGCTGCTCTCACCAATTCCGGTGTGAAAAATCAAGTACTGCAATTCTTCTTCAAATTTGCTGATGGGGATTTGGTGTTAGTTTCCTCTTATGAGGTTACTGATATTTTATTTTGTGGTTCATTAGCTATTTTAGAATCTATATCAGATTATGGAGCTCAAGCATTCACTCTCCAGATTCCCAGGGATTCTCTACCTTTGGTCACAAGCTCATCTCCTCACAGAACTAGTAAAGAGGAAGACATTCTGCATCCGTTTGGACACTTGCTCCTAAAAATTGGGGCTGATTTTACCACTCATGGTTTTCTGTTCAAGGTTGCAACATATCAGTTTCTTGAGTGTTCTACACATGGTTCAAATCCTTAAGAACATTTGCTCTCTCTTCAGATGATTTCAGTTGGTCTACATGGGTCCAGTTTTCACCGTGCAACTGTTTATATTTCTGATTCAGTTGAGTGCATTGTTCTTCTTCCAAAGTGGAAGATTCATCCAGACATATTCATTTACTTTGGATTCATAGGTTCACATGCACAGTCTCAAGATGCTGCTGCATAGAAGAACCAATTCTTGATTTACTGCTTAGTTTGAGGGGGGGTATTTTTCCCATGAGGTTTTCCCCATTTCCTTGGTTATATTAAGCAGTTACTTTATTGTACAGGGTGACCTATGGCCTTAGTTTCTAGGGCCCTAGTATTTTATGCATCTATGTTTTCTAACTCTTCCTAAGTATAGCTTAAGGGGGGGTGTTGGAGACATCTACCATCATACACACTCTTTCGTTCAAATTGGCCTAGTTAAACCACTATCCTAAGTTTAATTGACATCAGTGGAGGATTAATTTCCATCATCCAGTCACACCCATTCCTTCCTACAGTTAAGGAGGCTAACTTAGCCTTCTCCTACAGTCAAGGAGGCTAACTGGAGCACTCTAGGGGTGATCTGTGTGACATTAATGCACCTAATTGCTAACTGGTGGTTACTTTCAGTTCAACAAGTCAGCTATAGTCATTTAAGGTGCCTCCATTCATTAAATATATTATTTAATGATTATTTATTATTATTTAATGAACTGGAGTCAACAAGGCGCCTCCACCAACTTCTGATGGTCAGTTCAGCTTCAGTTAACTTCATCAGGGTTCATTGGAGTCATGTAGGACTAGCTCTTGATGGTTGGATTGCTATGACATGTGTTTGATCTCCTTCAGTTGAGATTCAATAATTTATTGCACTCCAACTTCAGTTAGGGTTTGGTGAGTCAATTAGGGTTTTAGTCAAGTGGTTAACTGAGTGAGATTGCATGGCAAAGAGTCAGTTAAGCTAGACTCACTCATTGAATTCGAATTGTCCCTTAGGTATTCAAATTCTTCATGGAGTTAAGCCATTGCTTAGCATGGAAATTGTAACCCTTTATTGTTTATTAAATATACAGAGAGGATACCAATTCTGGATTTGGTTATTTTCCAATTCATGAGTACTTGTTAATTATTCTTTGATGATTTTGATTCCTAGTTCCTAGATCATGTGCAAGAATTAATCGAAAGCAGGTGTGTTATCAGTTACTAACCTTACTGGGCAGCCAAACCTGCTAAATATATTCTCATATAAGAATCTCATGATGACTTGATGAGTGGCATTTGTGGTGGGTACTACCTCTATCCATTTGGTAAAGTAGTCTGTGGCTACTAGGATCCATTTATGATTCCCACTGGAAGATGGATTTATTTCACCTATGAAATCCAGACCCCATTGCTGGAATGGCCCATTCACCACAATGGGCCTAAGGGGCAAGGATTTGAGCTGTTGCTTCCCTATAAATCTTTGGCACTGGCCATAGGCCCTTACAAAAGTACATACATCAGCAAAAAGAATTGGCCAATACTATCCTTCTCTTAGGATCTTGTGGGCTATGGTTTTCCAATAATGGTGGTCCCCACATGTGATGGAATGAAAGTGACGCATGACCTGCTCTGCTTCTTCTTTATCTAGACATCTCAACAAAATTCTAGACTAATATTTCCAGTCCAGTAGTTTGTCAATTATGCAAAACTTAACAGATTTTAACTTAAGATATCGTGCTTGATTAGGAATGACATCAAGAGAAACTTCTAATGTCTACAAAAATTAAATAATACCTGAGTACCACTCACATGAAGACATGTTTTCAGCTACTGGTGGAATGTCATTCTAATCTTGATCTACTTTTGCTGCTACCATAGTCTGGACTTTTGCTAATTTGACACTGGTGAAGTTTATCCCCATTAGTTCACAGTTTTCTTTAGCCATGAGTTTGGATAGACCTAGTCCCTTTACTAGGTTAGTGGGTTTCACCTCTATATCAAAATCAATGAGCTTGGAAATCCACTTAGCTCTCTTCCCATCAATGTCAAGTTGAGTCAAAACATCCTTCACAACAGCTGAAGGGACATATGCAAGGAATTTTTCATGGAGAATGTAAATTCTAAAAGTCTTCAAATATTTTATGAGAGCATAAGCCTGTTTCTCAATTGGATCATACTTCAGCTTGGCATCTCTCAAGGTTTTGTTGAAGAATGCAATTGGATGATCAAGACCCTCATCATTTTTTTGTAACAACACAATTTCCACTGCGTCATAGGATGAAAAAGAAGATGTAAAAATTCTTGGTATAGTCAAGACTAATCAGGGTTGGGGCCTCCATGATAGCCTTCTTGATGTATTCAAAAGAGATTCTTTCCTGGTTAGTCCATTCTATTTATGCATCCTTTTTCAGCATGACTGTTATGTGCTTCACCAGCTCGAAGAAATTAGGGATGAACCTCCTAACAAATTTTATCTTACCTAAAAAGAACTGAACATCCCTTTTTGATCTCGGTATGGATAGCTTCTGTATTGGTTCCACACTTACCGGATCAATCTTTACACCTTCAACTGAGACTATGTGACCTAGGAGTTTCCCTTCACTGAGTGCAAACTGGGACTTTTTAGGATTGAGTGATATCCCATACCTTCTCCACTTTAGAAACACCTTCCTCAAATGTTGCAAATGGTCATGATGGCTGTGAGAGTAAACAATTAAGTCATCCAAGTATATGAGCACAAATTTATCTTTCAACCCTACAAAAGCTAGGTCCATGGCTCTCTAAAAAGTATCCCCAGCATTCATCTACCCAAATGGCATTTTAGCATACATGAAATTATCCCAGGGGGTGGTAAAGGCAGCCTTCTCTTGGTCATCAATGTGCACAGCAACTTGGTTGTATCAAGAGAAGCCATCTAGGAATGACATGACACTAGCCCCTAAGACTTTCTGCAACAGGTGTTTCATATTGGGCAGTGGATAGTTGTATTTCTTGGAACATTTGTTCAGGTTTCTAAAATCCACACATAACCTGATTTCCCCATTATTCTTTCTTACCACCACTAGGTTTGCAATCCACTTGGAATACCTGAGGGGGATTATGATCTTGGCTTTGAGGAGCTTATGGATTTCTTTTTCAATTACTAGTAATAGGAGAGGATTGATGGATCTCAGGTTTTGATTGAAAGGGATGGTGTCCCTCTCCAAAGGAATCTTGTGCTAGATGATATTTTTGTCATAGGTTTTCAGGTCACTGTACTCCCAAGCAAAGACATCAGCAAACTCTTTTATCAGGCTGCAAAATTTTGACCTCTGATTAGTAGTCAACTTAGTGGACATATTTAACAGTTTTGGATGGATTTGGATACCTATGTTTTTCTCTTGGACAACAGGGTCTTGCTCCTTTTTGGCACACTTGAAAGGGATGTCATTATGATCAAACAAATATTCCAGAGGTACTAGACCCCGAGGTATATAGTTGATGGGTAATTGGACAATGTTCTGATCAGCCACTTTATCTTTCAACTTGAGCTGTTTGGATTCCTCCATGTTTAGGTTTTCCTGATCTATATGTATATCAAAGAATTCATCTACTAGCTGAAGGAATTTACTAAGCTCATCATCATTCTCAAACACCTTCCAAAATTTGACATTATCTTGCAGGGAAGGTCTATACTTAACCTGAACATCATAGACGATCTTAGGAGGTAAAGGAGGAATAAAAAAAATTGCAGAGACAACTAGGGAATCAACAAGGTGATTCAAAGCCCTAGGTATATATGACAGTTCAAAAAACATAAAGGAGTCTCTGAGTTTCCATACCTCGTCCTTGTAGGCCTTTAGTCGGACATTTTTTATCTAAAAAGTGTTGTTGACATGCTTTATAATAAGGTCTGCATCTCCAAAAATCCTCATGTACATGATCCCCATCTCCTTGACAGCTTTAACTCCTAGCAGCAAGGCTTCATATTCTACTATATTGTTAGTGGTTTTAAAATCAAGCTTATAAGATAAATGAATGTTTTCCTTGGATGGGGAGATCAATACTACACCTGCACCTGTTGAACTTTGAGTGCTATCTCCATCAAAGTACATGTTCCAGAATGTTTTGGTCACTTCTTCGAGCTGCTGACAGGTGGGTTTAGTGAGATGGACTGATGTTTGCTGAGAATCATCTATTTATAGAATGCATGACCCCAAATCAATGTCTACTGCATTGATGGGGTGATTCACTGAATTTCTCTCATTGCTTATGATGTAGGCCAGCTGATTCTCCCTGTAAAGTCTCTTGGTCTCCCCTCCAACCATTGGGATGGTGGCATATGTAAGATCCATTTGAAGGGTTCCACCTATCCTTTTGCTCCATGATCGAGACAGCAAGAGACCAAATTTTGGAGGGATATCAGCCATTACAATGTCCATCATGATGCTTTTTGAAGGTAGTCGAGTTAGGTTCACAAAAAGGTATTTAATGAGGCCCAAGTACTTGACCTTTCTGGATTCAAAGGAGAATAAATCATGGTATGGATCTGTGATGCTAAGACCAATCTCATCCATCATAGCCTTTGGCATTAGGCTATGAGAAGCTCCTGAATCCAGCAGACAATTATGAAGGACTTTATCATGGATATTCAAGGATATATAGAAAGGTGGGCATGAGTCCTTTAGGTATTTGATCATGGGACCTAGGGCTACAACAGGTTTTTCATCTTGCAGATTTACAAATTCAGTATCAATATGCACCTTTGGCTGAAGAGAATTTAGAATGGAAGACTTGAATGCATCATTTTTCATTAGCTCAATTAATGGGAAAGGGATCTTCAATTTTTGAATCTTTGACTCAAGGTTGAAAGAATAATGCATCCTATCAAGAAACCTTACCTAATGTACTAGAGCTCTGAGTTGGACATGGTCAAGGCTTGATGAAGGTTATGGTTTTTACACTAGTTTTGGAATGACAGCCATTTCCTTTTGTAAAACAAGAGCCTTTTTGGCTAGTGCAGCAGGTTGTTTGAAAGGTAAAACATTCTTTTTAAGAGGAACAACTATCTTGGACCTCAAATTGTACCCTCCCTAATCATCAGCTTGATATACATCTCCTTCACTAATCTGGTCATCAACTAGGGCTTCCTCATATTCTACCTGTGTCAGAAAAGAATAGTCTACCTCATCCTCCATGCAGTCGATGTTGTCTTCAGCTTCTCCTTCTTCTTTAATGAATTCTAGCTCTTCTTCTAATACAACATTTTGAAATGGAGCTCTTATTCTTTGATATTCCCCTTGATTCCTTTCCCTTCTAAGAATATGGACTGGGGGGTTTCCTCTTCTATAAGGGACAAAATTAGGGTTTTAGGGAAAAAAATCACTTGGCCCTTTACCCCTCACAGGTATCTGTCCTTGGTATTTCATCTTAGACATTTCAGCAGTCAGGTTATCTAACAGTTTGGTCATTTTTTCAATCTTGTTCTCTGATGAAGAAGCCTCAATAGGGTCTGCTGGTTGCTTCTTCCTATATATCTTTCCTTTGACCTTCTAAGATGCCACAATGTTTGATTCTACCTCTAGGGCGGCATCCTGCATGAGTGATAAGGAGGTAGACCTCCTTTTCCTAAGAAGTAGGAAGAAATCAGAGTTAAAATCATTTGCATAAGTTATCCTAGTTGAGGTATCAGTGGGCTTGATTTCAGTGGGGATCTTGCTGTACACATTGTTGAACCTCTTGGTGAAGTTGGAGACAGACTCCCCATTTTCTCTTTTCAAGTTATTGAACTCTGTGATATAACAGAGGTGGTCTCTCCATTCTCCCCAATGTTTTAGAAATATGTCATCTAGGGCTTCAATTCCTGCAACTAACCCAACAAGTAGCTCTTTAAACCACTTCCTAGCCTGACCATCTAGGCTTTGCACAAAAACCCTAGTCCATACATCTTCTCAATCTATGTTAATGTTCTTAGCATAGATGTAAAATTCCTCTATATGTTCTTCATCTGTGAAATCTCCTTCTCCTATAAACTTAGGCATGTACTTGAGGTAATCTCCCATGGGCATGGTCGAGAGGGGATTTGGCAAATTTAGGGGGGCATACCTAGCTACTAGGATCCTTTCCATTTTGGTCAACTGAGGGGCATCCATATTGGAAATGGGTATGGGAAGGGTGGATGAAGGTAGTACTGATATAGCTAGTAACTGAGAAGGTGGTGGTGGTAAACTTATCCCAGTGGAGTCACCAGGGATTGGATCTTCACAAGTAGCAGTGCTTGAAGATGCACAAACCCTAGAATTTTTTGATGTATTTATAAATTCCTGAGAATTAAGTCTTTTAGTAGAAGAAATAATACCAGAAATATGTCTCAAAATACCTGAGGTAGCTTCCTTTGCAGCACTATTGGTCTGCCTTAGTGAAGCCCTAGCTCTTCTCAGAATCTCTTCTCTATCTGAAACCGGTGTTGTTGGTGGCCCTTGAGGGTATTTTCTGGTACTTGGTCTTCTTTAAGCCACCTTATTTCAATGGAGTCTCCAAATATATGATTTAAAACCAGAATAATTCCCAAGCTTTGTCTATCATTAAAGCAAGGGTCTATGTCGTCTCCCAGGGAAGATGAGCTTCAGTCTTCTCTCCCTGGCAACGGCGCCAATTTGTTATCACTAAAGGAAACTCCTCTAGGTTACAGCTTGAGGACTCCTGGTAACTTAATTTTTTTTGGGGTTTTCTAAAATGGATCAAGTTAGGTGACATATAAGACCTCCCACTCTCAAGACATGTATGAAACTCAATTAGGTACAAAGCTTCTAATTACTGATGTTCAGAGGTTGACAATATGGTGCAGGGATGGAGAACTTATCATGATAGCAGATTCATACATAAAATAGATACATATAAATGGCTAAATCATGACAAGGAAAGCACTTCTAATTCAAATAATCAATATGCCAATACGATGACAACTAAGGGACATTAATTAAACTAAATATAACCTGAATAACACATTCAAGCATAAGCACAGAATAGATAGAAAATGAAAGCTAAATATATGATAACATAAGAGCTTATATTAGGTCATGAGCAAAATGAGAAGCTTGACAATAGCAATGGTCTACAAGTCCCCAAAGTCGAACCTTTTTCATAAAATAAGTCTTAGGCTTTATAGCCTTTACAAAATATACAGATCCTGAAAACTTGGATCTGTTTTTTACAAAAGTAAACAAAATAATAGTTTTTTGCAAATTAGGTTAAAAAACCCTAATTAACTACTTTTCTAACTAACTGAAGAAGTAGTTCTCTGTATGAACCTTCAGATAACTAAGGTAACTGCTAGAAATCACTGCTACTGGTCGTCTGCTGGTTAAGTCATTATTTTCCTTTTGATAGCTAGGTGTTGGTGACCTTTTCCACTTGTTATGTCATAGTAAGACTGAAATAGACCTTTCCTGATGCTTTCTTCTACGTCTTTCATCTTCATACTTTGTCCCTAAGCCATCTATATTCTCCCAAAACTAATCATGTGAGCCAAAATTCAATTTTAAGCCTCTATCTGCTTTTGGTGGTTAACAGGCCAAACTATCAAAACCATTAGTTGTTGAAAGTGGCACTTTCGATGGCTAATGAACTGCCCCAACGTCTGCCTAAGCCACTGAAAGCCCTGTTTTCCAAAAAATTATTAGGTTTTTCCAAAAATGTCCTTTTAGTTCTGTCTGCTTAACTTTCTTCTTCAGTAGGCTCTGTGCTAGGAGGGTCAACAACAACCTGGCTAGTTTCTGGAGGCTGAAGGCTAACTGCAGCTTCAGATAGTGTTTGCGTTGGCCTCCTTCAGCTACAGTATTTGGAGCCTAATCATCCTGTACAATCTAGTATTGTCCTTTAGGTACCTTGTATTCAGCCTCTTTAAGAAAATATATCTTTCTCTCTACTCCAGGTAATACTTATGTAGCAGCTTGTTCCTGCTAGTCAATGCAGCATTATTTTTCTTTATTTCCCTTTTCAAAATCTCCATTTCATAAATTTTCCTTAGTAATTGATTTATCTTTTGAGTTTTCGGCTTACTGGAGGAAGCCTTCTTCACTAGTTCCTCTTGCTTCTTTGGTGTGGGGGATGGTAGTTCTTTAGCCACTGGTACAATTTACAAAGCTAGGTCTGCACCTTCCTCTTGCTCCTCTTCAAAATCTGAGTAGGGTAGATTGAAAATATTTCCATTATGTGTTTCAACCTCCTAGCCCTTCTCACTAAAGTCCAAGTTCCTTTTTACCTTCTTGGCCTTGGAAGAGGAGGGAGGTTGTTCTACTCCTGTTGGGGATATAGCCCTTTTCTTTCTTCTCCCACTCCTTGGTGTGCTAGAATTTTTGGTAGGAGACTTCCCCTTCTCTTCTCGTTGAATTCCTATCTCAAATCCATTCCAAAAAATAAAATAAGGCCATGCCATATTCCTTATTTTCAGCAACTCTTGGATCAACAGTTGGATAAGGCCATGGTGGGATAGTCTGCCAGCAATCTTGGTTGGCTGGGATTTCACTTGGTGTGCCATATTTCCCAAACTTTTGTGTAAGTAAAAGGGAAAATTTAGTGGGATTTTACCTATGAATTGGTTCATTAACTTGAAATGGTAGATAATGGCTTTGTTGTATCTTCCTTGACATGTTAGGTAAACCACAATGGCCTTCACTAGTTTTTTCCACCTCTCTTCCAACCAGGATGATGGCACACTCTTCTTCCACACCATTCCTATATGCTCAGGCTTTAGGTAATACCTTAACTTTACATTTTTTTATGGTGGTCTTGAACCATTTTTCTCCTGTTCCAGGGAGTTCAGTTACTTCAGTGATTAGGGTGTCATCTATGTGAAATTCCTCCTTGCCTATAACTTCCTTTGAACCATCAAATGATATGGCAAATGCCTCCACCACCTACTAATGGGAACCTCGTATTTTCTCACAAAACTTGTAGAAACCAACATCTTGGAAGAGTTTACAGACCTCTAGATGTGCTTCCAAATAGCTGATATCTCCCAACTCCTACCTAAGAGCAGGTCCTCCCTTCTTCATCTTGATGAATACCACTCCTGGGTACTTGCAAAAATAATTCTAGGCTCTGTATGACAGTGTGTTACTAGGCTGCTTTCTCAGAGATGGTTTTCCTGGTGGAGAGGAATGCTAAGATCAAAAGTGAAATGTGTTGCAGTCCTTTGGCACTGATTATGAGGGTTTGTGCTGTCATGATGGATGCTAAGATCATAAGGTTATGGCAGTAGTTGATCTTCTCGATTTCCTTTTCCCAGCAATCATTTTACAAATTAGCCTAGGTATTTGATGATATTTTTGCTGTTCTTTTGGTGAGTGGAAGAAAAATGATGGTTTCCAATCCTATCAGTCCTCTATCAATTCTATAATGACCTCATTTACTTATTTCCAGATGTGGTTATGCAGGCTCAATTCATTTCATTGGTTTGTCACGCCCTACAATGATTGTTTATCTTACTGATGGGGTTCGATTTGACTATTTTCTAACCGTTTTCTCATTTTTCCTTTTCGGTGGTTAATAGCCTTCGGAATGTTGTCTGCTAACTACCAAAAAGATGGCTTTCGGTGGCTAATGAATTGATATCCCTTTCACCTAAGCCATCAAAACTATCATCCCATCGTCACGGTGAAACCCAACTTTTGGTGGATAGTGGCCTTGACAAAAAACCCTTTTAATCACCAAAAAACCATCCTTCCAGTGGTTAATGAAATGCCTAAGATTTCACCTAAGCCACCGAAATCGCTTTTTACCTGACGCTTATCTTCCTACTTTTGACGATTAAAATCTTCTTTGAATTGTTCGATAAGCTGCCGAAAGCATCACCTTTCAGTGGCTAATGAGCTGTTCTGAGTCTCGCCTAAGCCACCAAAAATGTTTTTGCATTTTACTTGCTTGAGCCTTCTTTCGATGGTTTAATTTAATCCTATGTTAAATGGTTAACTACTGAAACATAGCCTTTTGGTGGTTAATTAGCTATTTAAAACCTCGCCTAAGCCACCAAAAGCTATAACTTCCAAATTTTTCAACCACATTAAAAACAGAGACCTTCAATTTGTCATTCATCCTCAGATATTTCATTACATAAATCAAATTCTTCACACTTTCAAAATAAATTTATTTTGGGAGATAATAGGATCTTTCACACAAAGGGCACTCTCAAATTGACATCTAGTCCTCCTAGTGTCATTAGGATTTCCATCTAGTTCCCTAGCTGCATGAATGGTCTTTTCTTCCCATTTTGGTCTTGTAGGAATATTCGGATCTGCAATCAAATCATCATTATCAGAAATATCATAATCAGAAAACTCATTAGTCTCTTCACTTACAATCAATGGTTCTGGTGGTGAAGAGGACTCTCCAACTTCAACTGCTGCTAAAGGCTCTTCTTGGAACTGGACACTTATTTCAATGAAATATTTGTTAGTGCTCAAGTTTATCAGCTTGTACCCTTTTGAATATTTAGAATACCCCTAAAATAGGCACTCTTGGCTTTGGGGTTGCAAATCCTTCCTCTTTTATGTCAGAATTCTATCCCAAGCCTTTGAGCCAAAAATACTGAAATGGGTCACATCTGGCTTGTGACCACTCCAAGCTTTGAAAGGAGTCATACCATCAAGATGCTTATGAGGCACCCTATTCTAGATGTAGGATGCACAGTTTATAGCATTGACCCAAAACTTTGGTGGAAAAGTCTTACCCTCCATCATCCAGGTTTCCATCTCCTTCAATGATTTGTTCTTTCTCTCAGCAACACCATTTTGTTGTGGTGTGTAAGGGATCGAATGCTGCATCTAAATACCTACATATTTTCAATACTGAATTAAATCTAACTTGACATACTTACCACCATTGTCAAATATAAGGATCTTGAGTTTCCTCTTAGACCGGTTTTCAACCAAGGCTCTAAAGACTTTGAAGAGGTCAAAAAATTCAGACTTATGCTTTAGGAAGTGAACCCAACAATACCTGGAAAATTCATCTATGAAGTTTAGTGCATATTTGTATTTACTCATGGACATATGAGGGAATGGACCAGCAATTTCACTGTGGATCAACTCAAGAGGTGTAGAAGTTCTCTCATGACTAGCTTTCTCATACTTGTGCTCTGGGTGTTTTCCTAGGATACAACCTTCATAGACTCCCTTAGAAAAATTCATCTTTGGTAACCCTATGACCATATGTTTTTCACTCAAATTAGAAAGATACCTGTAGTTAAGATGGCCAAATATGTCATGCCAAAGCTTTCTTTCTTCATTATCATGAATCAGAAGAGCAGAGGGGTTTGAGTAGGGTAGAAAATGGGAAAACTTGTATACCTTCGAAGTGTGATCAACAACACCTTTTACTATGAATTTACCATTTGAAATATCAGTTATTTCAACATCATCAGGGGAGAATATGACCTTCTTTGGTGACATGTTGTAAGTACAACATATTCAATGCCATTTTTATTTATGGGAGCCCAATTACACATACAAAGGCAAATGATTGAAATTCTTTATCCAATTCATGGCTTCTAAATTACTCATCTTGGTTTTTGTAGTCTTCTAACTTGACCAAAAAATCTAAAATCCATGCTTGGTTTGTGTGTTTTTGATTTGGGTGTTTTCAAGATACAAGAAACTAGTTTTGTTTGGATTTGTTTTAATCCCGCATCCCATAAATTGCAGAATGTGGGCTGCATAGAATTTTGAATAATTTTTTGTTTTTTTTCCATTCCACAACTCCCATCCTGCAAATGCAGAATGTGGGTTATGAAACAATTAATAAAATTTTGATTTTGTGATTTAATCCCTCATCCCACAAAATCTATTCTTGACTGTCAATCTTATCCTCATCCTACTGTCTTAATTATCTCTCGCAAATTATATATATGTTGGTATTGTTGATTATTTATTTACTAGTTTTACCACCGTAATTTGTTGCATTGTGTGAATTTAATTTGAGGTTTTTTAGCAAGAAACTTTGCCACTATTTGCTCTAGTTACAAGTTATTTTTTGAGTTTATTTTCCTAATTTGAATTACTTACTATTGATCCAATATAAATTAGTTTTAATTTTTGGTTTATGCATCCAACAGAACATGTCAATCTTAAAAACACCTCAAATTACCCAGTGCAAAACATGCAGAAAGACATGCTGACCGAAGACTCGAATTTCAGTGTCTTCTATGATACCAGTGGTCGAGTTAGTGAGACCTACAAGTTGGATTGGTCCCGAATCTATTCCATTTTTTACAACAATGATCTTTCATACTTTCAATATGACCAACCCATTTATGAGAGAATTAGGGATTCCAGCGTCTACATGATTGCTGCAAGACCTACCATTCTCCCTTACAATGACGCAGTCAGATGGATTATTGATCATGCCAATACAAAAGACCATTCACTTAATAATAGTACTAGATTGCTACCTGCCAATTTCCATTCTGAGACTTTTGTAAAAATTTATGCTCTCAAGCCTTTTAGGAAGCTCCTTAATGCTGATTTGGTCAAAGCTGCTAAGTCTAGGTATAATTTTGACCAAATATTGAAATCTTGGATGACTAAACTGCGTAAATTTTCTTAGAGAAAAGACGATATCAACCCTATTGAATGTTTTAAGGAACCCTACCCCCTTCTTGCAATAATGTTGTGTAGGCTCTATGGTCTCCTTAACTGCTCCTACTTCGATGAAGAATGGGCTCTGGTTTCCCATCATGTTATAACCACAGGAGAATCTCTCCCATGGGCTTCAATTCTATCTTTAGAAATCAAAACAACCATATAGGAATTTCAAAAAGATACATCCAAGAAGAAAAGTAATTTATTTTTCTCTGCCTACATTGTTGACATATTTTGCGCTGAGTTCCTTTATCCAAAATTGGGATGGAGCTGGGTGCTACCAACTCAACCTATACACATTTATCATTTGGATTTTTTGGACACCAACTATGTAAACATATTTTATGACATTTGTGAGAGATTTCTTGGTAGAATATATTTCCTAATTTTCAACAAGGAAGCTCCTTCTTTCTCCCCTGAAGCTAAAACCCTTATAGCCACAATGGGGGACTGGTATGTCGGTGAGTCATTTCTGTACATCAGGGTATTTGGAAGTAATGATGCTCATATGCTACCAAAGGTCATGCATGACAGGTTGGTTCTTAAATAAATATCATTTCAGACAGTCACCGAGGGGATGTATAAGAAGTATGTAGTGCCAAAAGGAAATTCTGGCCCAAGTTTCCTCAAACTATTGGATCCTTGAGCATACCAACCTCCATGTAGGCGTCATAACTCAGTGATCACATAGTGTCACTCAAGCTAGGTTTTTCCAGTAAGAGACAGCATGACCCAAAGGGGATTGTTGATTTTCACCTTAAGAAGAATCACTTCAAAGTAGGGTACACTAATGAAGAAGTCCCAGATGAATTCATCTATTAGGGGTTTGATACTTTCTCTAAGGTTTTGGCTAGGGATAAAAGTAAAGAAGAACAAAGTCAAATCATCGTGTATCAAAGGAAATTAGGGACAGGGTTCGACACTACAGGGAAATGGATTACTTCGGCATTGGACGCTTAAGAAATTATGACTTCTCAACCACTCGAAGCTACTTAGGTGACTACTGTTGTTGAGAAATCCCAATCTGAACAAACCTAGATTGAGGATAATCTGCTCAAAAAATTGAAGGATCAAGTTTCATCCATCCCTACTTCTACTATATATTTGACCAATTCATAGGAGAAGGATGAAAAAGAGGAATAGAGATCATAGTAATGTGGATCCATCCCTTTCAAATGAAATTGTGTGGACTCAACGATCAAGTGATCCACATGTGGATGCTACAGATGTTGTTTCCATCCTAGTGGCTTTTATAGGTTCTAATTTTGATGCTGTCAATAATTTAAAAAGGGAATTCGGTAATAAAAAAGTAGAAATTGTTAGATTAAAAGATGAACTGGAACAGATCAAAAGACAACACAAGGATAGCTATGATGAACTACAAGTAAGGAATGTTGTTCTTCATGATGAGTTACAGAGAGAAAATACTACCAATGCTACTTTGGTAACAAGGTAGTTTTGTTGGAAAAATAATATGAAGATGCAATTGCTAGTGCAACTTCATCTTCATTTTGTAAGTTTTCTCAGGAGGAATTCAAGGAGCTAGCTCTTCAGACCAATAGGTAGCATTATGATTTAGTCAGTGAGTTGTTTAAAACTTTGGATAACATTTTTGAATTTCATGTGACATTTGATAAAATGTCTATTTTTTTCGAATATCTGGTTGAAAAAAGTCAACAAGCTTCTATTGCGGAGAGAAATTCCTATGGCTTGGGTTACCACAACAGACAACTTGACTCTAGAAATCAATCCTTTCCTATATGCAAGAGAAACCAAATATTTAACACTAAAGGATCTCGATTCACACCTTATTCTAGATGGTTGATTTAGATCCTTGTTGATCTTTCCAACTCTAGCTTGTATTGATAAATTGCTATCTCAACACTCAGCAAACAAGAATAGCATGCTATATATAATTATGTTAGACCTACTCTAGCATATATAATCAATAACATATAAGCATTTAAAAGCATCAATTGATCAAATACTCATTTAAATACACATTATTGGATAGGAAAAGATATTTCTATCAATATAAAACAGAGATTACAATAGTGACAACCTCTGTCGGCACGTCTACGAATTGAAGAAACTGAGTCCCCCACTTGGGACTCCACCACTTCAATCCTCTAGCTCTCGATAGCAAGCTCACAAGAAAAAGGAAAGCTTGGGAAGAACACAAAGTGCTCCAAGGGACAAAGGGATGTAGACTCAAGTATAATCTCCAACAACAATGGACTTTAGTTTTCTTGCTCTTAAATTCCTCCCCCTTCAATGTATGCAAAGGGCTCCTTATATAGATCTTCAATGGGGTAATGGAAGGTTGAATCCGAGCGATCTCAAGGCATATGGAAGGTCAAAAAATAAGTGACTTAGATCTACATCAAAGAAAGCTCCAAAAGAATTTGGCGTTTTGCACACATCCCGATGTATGTAGGTTTAAGGGTCAAATCCGCGTATATACGCGAGAAAGGGATTAAAAGTCACATATGGCAATTATTGCATGTTTTTAGGGATGATATTGGAAACTTCAAAGGTACAAAAATTTTCCATGGGGTCTAAGGATTCTGCAGAGGGATAGGGAAGGCCATAAAAGTGATATTCACCATGTGTGGTAAAATCAACTATAACAGATGCCCCCTAATGTGTGAGGTCAGAGGGGTCATACGATGGTCAAAATACATTATAATTCCATCCCAAAAGTGGAGTGATGAAGAACCCAGTGGAAGAACCATCCATCCAATCAATATAACATAATGATCCAACTCTACAAATAAATGTAAGTAGATGTAGCAGTCCCAGATACATAAGAGTACAATGGCCATGAATAGTCATGATACAAAATATGACATGTGTGGTCATAGCCACGTATAATAAAAATAGCTTAGAATCTCCATGATGAAGATATACAAGGGTTCATACTCTCCATGAAGGTTGAAGATATATAGTAGATCAAGATCTCCATAATGGCTGGAAATATCTGACATATACTTGAATCAAGTCACGAGAGCTGAAATCTCGTGAACACTAGCACAATCAAGGAGGTAGCATATATGAGATGCCACCAATATGGAAAGTCTTCTACACAAACCACTACGAGTACATGTCCTACTATGTGAATATAGGTTTCGAGGTCAAACAAAGTAGTCCATCATATGATTACCAGTCATTGATGTATACCGTTGACAGACACGAGATCACCCACCAATAATGATAATGGGAATCAAGGTACTAGAGTGAAAACTAACAAGTGTGAATAAATGTGTTGAGGTCAAACACTTGAGAGAATCCATCAACCAGGGGACATTGATGTATTCCCAAAAAACTATCGATGGAGAGAGAACCTACCACTGAGGATTGCAAGTCTCAAAGCACTCAAACATGACTCTAGATTCCTATCCTAGAATAAATGATCTAAAGTCGATGGGATGAAATCTGCTGGAAGGAGGGCATTAAGGAATCCCGCATCATACAACATGAGGTACTCAACAAAGCTATATAATGTGGAAGGACTCAATCATAAGGTGCATGAACCAGTAATTGTACTGGAAATGGCCGACATTCAAAGTCAAGATAACTAAGGAATGGTCGAATCGGGTTTCAACTTCCTTCGAAAAAGAGCATAAAGGTGAATGGTGACTGAATGTATGTAGCATAGACTCGATATACAAAACTGGGACATCTTTGCAACACGGGAGGCATCGACAGAGGCTCCATAGGTACTGGAAGCTTAACTAGTCAGTGGAGATAAACTCAGAGAAATGAGTACAACTCTTAAAGTCAAACTATTAACCCAACCAACACATGTGATATACAGTGCTCTGTTCGAAGGAGACACAACTCGACTGCTGCCAAAGATAACATCTTTTCTTGTCCGGATTTTTGGTTTTTTGATTTGTTTGGACTTTTTCAAATATTTTGAAAAGATTGAAAAAGAATAAACTCACATTATAGTTACAAACTAGGAGGAGACGAGTGTCAAATGGGAAAACAAACTAGTTCCAAGCAGTAAAACATACCTATGCTCAATACAAGGACACATGTAGGATAACGACACTCAAGTGAAAGTCCCATTCTGGTTAAAATAGGGAATCAAGCTGCAAAGGATATATAAAATGGCTCTGCATGGCTAGAAATGAGACAATATTAGGCTATATGGTTGATACTCAAAGTCAGGGCTGGCATAAGGCTCAATGAGGTAGGAAAAGCTCATGAAAATGCAATTACAACTTGACATAAGGGAGTCCTAGGGAAACATTCCAGCAAAAAGATCAAGAGGAGTATGAGGCTCTTGCGAAATGTCACGGCGATACTATACAATGGAATCCCACACCCTAAAGGACAAAGTGTCAGCATGGGCACCAAATGCAATCAAGGAGCTAACTAGGGCAGCCATGTAAGGCTAAACTCTACCATTCACATCATGTCACTTCTAAAACAGCAAGAAGGTTCTGTGATAGGATAGAATGGGTTCGCACCTAAGGTTATAATGAAATGGTCATGCAAAATGAAAATGGAGGTGAAATCTAACCTATATGCCAGTTTAAACATCATACCTGAAATCAGCACAAACAGGTCAAAACAATGGTCGAAAGGACACTCAAAATGGTCTCCTACATCATTATATTAGTCAAAAATGGTCCAAAAGGGTCAGAAATGGTTCAAAACTATAGAAAGGGGGTAAAAATTTTCAAAAATTAGAAAAATTTCTATAAATAGTAAAAAATTCAAAACATTATATATCATTTGAAATTTTTACCCAATTGAGCTCAGAACTTCAAACGCGAATTCCGAGAGTTTTAGCCGGCGGAATCCGACACCGTTTTTTCTAGGTAACTTCCCATGCCCTACTCTTTCATTTACATGTAAATTTTTCAATTTTCCATGGTCAAAATTTATTTCTACGCCAATGTAAGATATGCGCCTCAGCCCACGCGAAAATCGAGGATTTTTATGCATATAGGGATGGCTATACGCGGAAAAATGGCTCAAAGTTGCGTACATACGCGGTTGTTTTGCAAACAGTCACGTATGCAGCCGCGTTTAAGTTTTTCTAAGACATGTAATGACCAAAACTTAAATTAAATGTGTAGGATGGTTCTAGAATGGAGAGAATAAGAGCACAAGGCTGTAGAAGTAGTAGTACAGGGCGACCTAATGGCTCAACAAGCTCTTCATGCATGTGGGCTCTACAAGTTTTGTTGTCTTGGTGGCTTAAGGGCCAAACCAAGACTGTTGGAGATGCTAGTAGAATAGTGGGATCCTGACTGAGAGTCTTTCTAGATCGATAGGATGTCCCTCACTATGGAGGTGGAGGACATATACTTCATTACAGGATTGTCCCGATGGGGGGAAGTGGTGAACCTACATTCTCGCAGGCCCGGAGGTGGCCTCAACATAGATTATTAAATCACTGTATATTGTTATCTAGACACTGAGAAGGTTGGGATCCAGATCCCAACAAGATCCATATAAGTACTAGGCCTGAAGGCTATACTACTAACACTCGCAGGATAGCAGTGCTATCCTCACTCCACTAGGCCTCGCAGCCCTTGATGTTCTATGCAGTGGAGTGCATGAGACCCACAGTTTACAATTGGATTATTGTGCTATTGAGTAACATGAAGCAACAGATAAGCGACTGAAAGATGGGCAGGGTACAAAAACTTGGTTTCAGCAGTATACTGAGCACTTTCTTCTTTGAGCATGTTCCGGGAGTCAGCCCTAGAGTTGACGTTCCTCTCCACAGGGTTCGAGATCCAGCCCAATGACATTGGGCATATGCAATGAGTAGACTGGGTGGAGGTAGGGTGTCCAACCCCTATCTAGCCAACTTCTTTCCATGGTGGTGGTGACAGATAGTTGCCATCGATGATTACCCCTATGTGGGGATAGATTTTTGTAGAGATCCTGACATGCCTCTACCACCAGGATTAGTATACGGTGATATTGGTAATGAATCCCAACCTTTTTTTTAAGTTTTTTGAATTTATTAATTTTTTTGTGTTTTTTGATATATAGACTCAAAAGACATGTTTTTGCATGACAACACATAGTGACATCCTATCATATGTATGCAGATGTAGGACCATGGCAGCCTGACGGTTTCCCTCGTCATAGAAAGAAGGGAAGAGGAGAGGACATCATGGGTGTGTGGAGTGAATGCTCCAAAGCATCCACACAAACTTGGTGCGACTGACACATAGGGTACCCATGGCGTAGGTTGAGGACCTGCCTAAGGCCATGCAGCGTCAGGTGGTGGGTGTACCATGAGCATGGGTGTGGTTGTTTTGATGGCTACCTAGATCCATGGTGACTTTCCATGATTAGAACCCCCCTCCTCCTCCCTAGGCTTAGATACTCGAGAGTGATACATTTTTGTACTACCATGTATTTATATTTTGCTGGCTCTGAAGCCCCACTTTTGTATTATGACACTTATGTATTATCACATTTTGGATGTTTAATGAAAAACTTTTATGATGATCGATTTTATTTATTTACATGTGTAAAAATGTATGTTTATGATGAGCTTATTGTCTGTGAAACGACTTCCAATCTAACACATAGTTAGCATATGATTCAGCAACTTGATTATAAATTCTTGAAACATGTACATATGTTATGTTGTCAAATTTTCGTTCTAACAATCTCACACGTAAGAATCTTCGTAATAATGTTGGATCTATAACATGATACAAGCCATTAAGCTGTGACACTACTAACAATGAATCAAGACGTACCTTAAGAGAGAGAACACCATGTGAAATGGCATCCCATAGAAGCTTGATAACGACATTATATCTAGAAACATTATTTGAAGAGCACCGTAAACATACACCTCCTGAAGACAATACCTGACCCGTAGGAGTATAAATAACCCAAGTAGTAGAGGCTGAGTGTTGAGTGTGACGGCTAGAACCATTAGTAAATCCTATGAAGGTGGGAGACTCCATTGACATCTTCCATAAGAAACGAAATCTAATCACAAACTCTATCACCATAAGAAAAACCTAACTATGCAAAATATTGTACAATAATATAAATCATGCATAGTAATTTTTAAGATAGACCCCATTTATAGGCTCCGCCAAGGCTGTTCCTTCATAATCTACCATCTCATAGGTTCCCTTCTCTAACACACATTTGACCACGTAAGGACCATGCCATATGGGATTAAAATTTTCTGCCCCTAAGGGTTCTTTAGCTTGATCCCACAAAAGGACCAAATTTCCTTCACTAAACCTCCTTGGAGAGACAGATTTATAATATTGGACCTTAACACGATGCTTATTCACTTCTAGAGCCACCAAGGCATCTCGGCACTGCTCATCAAGCTGATCTAAGTGGACCAAATGTTCCTCCAATGGGGAAGTGTCTAGTAAGAGCTCTATGGCTAGCTTCAATGAAGGGATTTTGCATTCAACTAGAAAGACAGACTCCACTCCATGTACAAGATGAAATGGAGAAAAACTAGTGGCAGTATTAACCATGGTCCTATAAGCCCACAAAGTAGGATATAACATGATATGCCAATTGGTCTTGCTTTGTGTGATGGTTCGTTGGAGAATGGAGTTAATTGATTTGTTCACTGCTTCAAACTGTCCATTCGCTTGAGGGTAATAAGAAGAGGAATGCTCCTACTTATACCCTAACTTCAAGGCCAATTCTTCCATCATCCAATTTTGAAAGTGCCTACCATGGTCAATGACAAGCTCCTTCAGAATACCGAACCAAATAATGATCTGGTTTAATATGAAATGTGCGGCTGTCTCACCGTCAAATTTAGCCATGGGCATAGCCTCAGCCCATTTCATGAAATAGTAAACAACCACAATAATATGATGATGCCCCCCAGCTGAAGCTAGGTTGCAATCCATGAAATCAATCCCCCACTTAGTGAAGGGACTGGCGATGATAGTTGGATGTAACGGGATAGGACATGAGTGCATATTATGTGCAAACACCTGGAAAGGGTGGCACTTCTTGACTGCATTGACACAATCTTTAAATATCAACATCCAGAAATAACCTGCTCTCAATATTTTTTGGGCTGTAGAAATCCCAGATAAATTCCCACAACACACCCCTCTGTGGAAATCATTCAACACAAGCTCGGCCTCCTCATGAGTTAAACAATGACGTAAAATTTAATCTACCCCACGACGGTACAATGTGTTATCCACTATAAGGTAGTTCTTGGATACATGATGTAACCATCGTCATTCATCCCATGAGAGGTGAGTAGGGACCTTCAATGTTTGTAAATATATGATGATATCCCCATACCATGGATCCAAAGTTGAGATCAGGAAAATGTGCTCATCGACAAACGTATCTTCACAAAATTCCTCCTCCTCCTTGCTTGGGAAATCTGATATAAGCTCTGCGAAAATCAACGATTTTTTTGATTTTGCCGAAAAAAACTCGAGATCGAATTCTTGCAAGATGACAATCCATTTATTATACTTTCCCCCGATCATACTTCTAGTGAGGAAAAACTGAAATGGATTGACATGGGCTACTACCAAGGGCTGGCGGAGGAGAATATAGTGTCTCAATCTTTTAACCGCATGAATGGTAGCTAAGGCAAGTTTCTCCACATCAGAATAACGGATCTCCACATCTATAAGGTTTTATCTCAAATAATATATGACATGCTCCTGGAGGTCCTCATCTTCCTGAACCAAAACCATACCAATAATCTCCATGGGTGTGGCCACATAAAGTAAAAAGTCACAGCTATAGTTGGGTCGAATAATCACCGGGGCTGATGCTAAGGCTCACTTAAGCGCATCAAAGGACTCATGGGCTCACTCATCCCAGCAAAAGGTAGTGTCCTTATTCAAAATATGCATAAAGCCTCTAGTCAAATTGGCAAAGTTAACGACGAATCTCCGCAAGAAATTTGCCATGCCTTGCAAATATTGAAGATGTCTAATGTTTCTCGGGGGAGACAATTGAAGTATTTCCTCAACCTTTAAAGGGTCGAATCTTATACCCTCCTTGGAGACAATGAACCCTAACAAGCAACTAGAATTCACACAAAAGATGCATTTATGAGGATTTAACCTAACCAAATAATGGTGGCATATTTTGAACACTAATCTTAAATGGTAGGAATGACGCATTCTCATACGAGAATGAGCAGCAAGGTCATACAAAAATACTTCAATAATTGATTTGAGATCATGGAAGATCAAGGTCATAGCCCTCTGAAAAGTGGCTACAGCGTTTTTAAGGCTGAAAGGCATCTTCCGATATGCAAACGTACCCCAAGGAAAAATAAATGTAGTCTTATGTTGGTCCTCGGGTTTGATCTGTATTTGATTGTATCTGGAAAATATGTCCATAAAGGAAAATACCTCGCTTCCCGCACACTCATCCAAAATTTGATCAATAAATGGTGTGGGAAAATTATCCTTAGGATAGGCATGATTCGAGTCATGAAAATCAGTGCATATATGGATCACTCCCTGCTTCTTATCCACTAGAATGAGGTTTGAAAACCACTCCGTCAAGGGAATGGGATAGATAAAACCGGCACTCAATAGATTTTCTATCTCATCCTTAATCGTGGGTGCTTTTCTAGGATTGACTGCATGCAAGCATTGTCAAGTAGGCTTAGCATTGGTGTAAGTTTTAATTTCATGTTCAACAATGAAAGGGTTGATACCTGGCATTTCCTTGTATGACCAAGCAAATACGCCACGAAACTCTTTGAGTAGCTTGGTATACTCTTGAATCTTAGCATGGGAACATTCTACCCCAATATAGACATTCGTAATCTTGCTAGGATCGCAAGAGATATTGATAGGAATGGTAGGAGATATATTCACCATTTTTCCATCAACCATCAGACCAGGAGAGCTTAATGGAACCATGAGACTACTAATTCTCTCACTAAGAATCTCCCTAAAGTCTTCACACTCCAAATAATCAAGCTCAGGAAGAAAATAAGATCTATTATGCAACTCTTCCCAAGGTGGCTCAACTCCAGACATGGACTCAATAATAGCTTCATCTGATGGAAAAACACTATAGAGGCAGTCATGTGCATGGGAAGACTTAACTGCCCATGCAGGAAGCACATATGGGTCCTCCTCCTCTATCCACAAAGAGGAAGGACTAGGCTCTGCAACACCTTCAAGATTCACTTGATATGCTATCATTGCTATAGGAAACAACACGTCTGTTTCGGTAGGCTTATACAAAGGACCTAGTGTAGGAAGAATCTAAGGATCTTCCATATGGGTAGTGTGAAAAGACACCGATCTCAATGAAGATGAAGCCCCACTGGAACTAGACGCGATCATAAGAACAGGTGCTGGACAACTAAGTCTTCCCATAAGGGATGGATACATGCCCACACTCACACTCCCAGTTGCCGGGTGAGAGTGCTCGACAATCGGGATAGAAGCTCCCGAAGATGCGGTAACACACAAATTCTTGAATGACGTTTGATCAATCGTAACTATCTTCCCATTAAATGAAAAACATACAACTCGAAATAGAGAAGAAGATATAGCTTGCATACTATACATCCAATTCCTACCCAGTAACAGATTGTAGTCAAGGGACGCATCAACCACCTCGACCTCGATCGCGATGGTATTCCCTCCCAAGCAAAACTTAAGAGAAGGAAGAATTATGTGCGGCCGAAATGATCTACCATCAAAAGAAGTCAACATGGTAGTGGATTTAGACAACTGGGGGGAACCCAAACCCTTCCAACAGGCCAAAGACATCATGGAAGTAGCAGCGCCTTCGTTAATCATAGTGCGTTTGATGGTCATGTTAAGACATTATACATGAATCAAGAGAGACACATAGTAAGGCAAGTGAGGCTATAGTCCCATTGTGTCAAATTTGATGATGGAGGAAGAGTTATCATCATTAACACCAAGAGAAGAAAGCAAAGCCTTCCTTTGTGAAGGACAACTCCGAATTACTTTGAGTGCAGACATCGCATAAGGAGTGTGGCCCAAATCCTCAACAACTGAATAATTCTAGGTGGCTCAGGCATTAGGATTGTGCCCCAAATGCTTAAGGACCCCTTTAGGAATGTAAGGTGCAGCTTCAGGTTTATCCACATGGTTTTCAATACGGAAAGGACTCCCAGGTGGAGCAGGTTCCTTTCCAAGGTCAGGTTGTGATGAACCATAGTCCTTCGCATGAGTCACAACCTTAGTAGAATGCACCGTATTGATGCAACCATGACCACTAGTAGCTTCCAATGGATATTGATCTCCACCAGACTAATCATGGGTCCTTGATTTCATGTTTTGATTATGGGGTAAAGGGTTGGTCAGCATAGCTGGGCCCTATGCTATGAACCTTGAGGCTTCTTCTATATGAGGGCACAAGTGAGTGAGGTGGTCATCCTTACACAATTTCCAAGGAAACATAACCTTACATTTAGAATGCTTTTCCCCCACCAGCGTTGCAGGCATTCTTGTCATTAGAATTGGCATTTTCATTCCTATTCCCACCCTGACGATTGTTTTTACCCTTCTTCTTATTCCTTCTGGGTTGCTGGTTACCCTTTTGGTCCAATGATTGTACCGAAAGCACACTCGTCGTTTGGGTGGGTTGAGACAAAGCGGTGGCTTGTCCCAAAGTAGATTGGTTGATAGACAATTGACTCATGTGTTTCACAACCAAATCTATAGGTTTGGTACTCGTACAACCAACAATGCCATCGACATGTGGTCCCGGTTTGACCTTAGGGTCGAAACTAGAATGCAGAGCATTAGGAATAATCTCATGTAATAATTCAGATTGAGCATAAATCAAATCCAATTCCTGCACCCTAAAAATGGCTTGTTCCTTGTTCTGAACTCCGGACGTAGAAACATCCTTCACTATATAAGGCAGTAATGATTTAAGGAACCATTTGAGGACAAACTCCAGTGGTATGAAGGGTTTAATCAATCTCTTCCATCTACGCCAATCTTGGATATGGTCCGATATATGCGTGGGTTTGTCTTGCCGAAACATCGACAGGAGTTCTGTACCAACGTTGTAATGCACTGGTAGCTAGAAGTGGTTGATAAAAGTCATAGCTAGGTCATTGAACAAAATGAATTCCCCCTAGGTAACTCTATGTACCATTTCACTGCAGGTCCAGTGAGGGTGCATTGAAATAGCCTTAAACAGATCGAATATTCATGTAAGGAATTAGAAGAGCACCAAAGGTGAAATGTAGTAACATGTTCACTAGGATCTTCTCTTGGTTTTCCCTCAAATTTGGGAATGTCTGAGGGAAGCTTGGTAGGGACAGCTAGCCAAGTCGGGTCATGAGATATTGGATCATTTTTTAGTCTCGACAAGTCAGGAAAATTTAACGTTGCAAGGAAAGGGAGCCTAGGTTGAGCAGGTTGATGCCATGCTCCCTAATAATTTTGGTTCACATAATACTGATTATCGTAACCAGCATGGCCATGGCCATAGTTCCCTCCTCTTGTTTGACCTATGTAGGGTATAACATGGTGTACCTTGACTATTTGGAGCTACAAAGCCATAATTCAGGGAGTAAGCAGGTTGTTGATACCTGTACCCATAAGGTGAATAACTCTATGCATAATGCAGTCCATAATATTGTCCATGAGAAGTTCCATAAGATGTCCCATGGGATGTCCCATGAGAGACTCCATAAGTAGGAATATGATGAATTCCATGTGATAGACCATAGGACATTCTAGAAGTAGGAATGTGACCTCCCGAGACAACAGGAGGTACTTGACTCTGAGACACAACTATGCGAGTAGCAGCAATATGAACATGACTAGTAGTCACATTCTAGATTGAAAGACCACGTGAATGAGGGGGATGAATAGCATTCAAATAACTAAGAATAGAGGACATAGGGACATGTGAAACGATGTAAGTGGTATTCCCTACAGTCACTCATCTTGGTTTCGGTATCTGAATAGGACTACTAACACAAGTTCTAGGACAAACATGTGATGTAGCCTCCATCATTGGGATGGAGGGTGCAATGTGACTCATGTTCCCAAATCTCTCCACATGGAAAGGAATAGGAGTGCCCCCAAATGTAGTGTTAGGTTCAAACTCCGACTCGGCATGGTGTTCTAGATCATGTGTAGGGATACCAGACATGCCATAACTAACATAACTAGTGCTTGTAGGTTCATGATGAGTCTCATCGCCCGGTATCCAATACCAGCGACCTGTGAATGAGGGATCATACCTTGAGTGTGCAGGTATATTAGGTGAAGGATCGTACCTAGAGTGTGTAGGTATATTAGGTGAAGGATTGTACCTAGAGTGTGTAGGTATATTAGGTGAAGGATCATATACAGGAGTAGGATCTTCTTCCCTAACCTCATGAGGTGGAGAAGGAAACTTAGGAATTTCATCTTCATGATCTCCCATCGTGTATGAATCAATGTGATAAGTAGTCCACCTGGACTGTCTATTTCTCTCTCCCAAAGGAGGAGGAGATGTAGAAGGCGTAAGTCCTACTAAACGACGAGAATGACGAATTGCCACACCCGAATCCACAATGACTAAAAAAATGAAAAAGACTCTTCTAATTATGCAAACCCTAAGAAAGATAGCGTGCATAGAGCATACACCAATATAATCTAAATCCAATCACAAGAAAACAAGGGTAGGATATGTGAGCTCCTGAATGAAGTAGGTATGTCTCACCTAGGAGAGGCTTGAGACTTGCATACACAACAAGCGGAGGTTCATAACCAATTATTGTGGCCCTCAGCTTCAATGCATATAGAGACAATGCTGTCCGACCCCAACCTGGTCGGGACACCTGCAAAATAACCCCTGTGAAGTACCCCCTCGATAACCTAAGTAAGGAAACTAAGGTCACCTCAATATAATCAATGCTTAGGTAGACAGTCGCAGGTGGGATTTACTGTATGGGTAGGGTAGCAAATCCTGAAACTCTTGAAAGATCCTTTAGATACGAATACAATCCTGGATATATCTCTGGTGTTACTCAGTTATGACTAGGGGTCATCCCAATCAATAACCGCTCACACTGCCTTGTGCTTAACTCCCTTGTAAGAGGAGGATCCTGAGAAACACTAATTATACCAAGGAATTTCATACTCTCACCTAGACAGGCACATACATGTTGTTGTTTTGTGGTCTTGGAGAATTTACTCACAATGAACTATTCCAAGACCCTAAACCCTAATCTTATTGGTGTACCCTATCAAAGAAAATAGCGTAATCCATTTCAATTAATCATTTTTTTTATTTGTCTTATTACTCAAAAAGGTAGATGATCGTGCAACCAATGGTGTTATGATGCAAACATGAAGTAAAATGCACACCTAACAATCAATGCAAATGTGTTGTGTCGAATGAAAAACAAGGCATGCTACTATGTGAAATGAAAAATTTTCTTCAAATGACAAATGCAATCATTACTATATGAAATCCTGACTAATACTTCTCTAAGCAAACCTAGTGCAAGTACCATGCAAAATGAAAAGTGCAATGATGCATCATGATGTAAAAGAAGCAAATATTTTTGGATTTTTTGAATAAAAATGAGATAATAAAGCAAAAGAATGACTCTACCAGCCCCAAACTCTGTAAGCACTATCAAACAACACCCATTCAAAGCACTACAATAAAATATACCTAATGAACTAATCCCAAAACAAAAAATCGAAAATGCAATGACAAGAACATCCTTTAAAAAAAAATTACCCTAAAAAGCATCTCTGGTCAGAAACAGAGGTGTATACAGACTCTAGAAGCATCAAAAGAGACCTAGCAATCATCAAAACTCACCCAGCAACACTCAATATTCCTCTAAAAGGAAAAAATTAGGGCATGTGTGACTATGTGCAGAAAACCCATATATGTACACAGATATCTCAGTAAAAACAGCATGTACACGCGACTGTGAGGAAAAAACTCGCGTACAGGAAGAAAAAGAGATAAAAACAAAGGCAAATAGATAAGCTGAGACAAAATTCACACCTATCAGACACTACCATGAAAACATGCCCCCAGACCTGACTCAAAAACAGAGAAATCAGAGCAATTCAAGAACATTGAATGCCGATAAAAACCCCCAAAAGACAATTACTAGGAACTACCTAGCGGAGTCTCCAATTCTATTACGGAGACAAATTCCTATGGCTTGGGGTACCACAACATACAACTTGACTCCAGAAATCAATCCTTTCCTATATACAAGAGAAACCTAATATCTAACACTAAAGGATCTCGATTCATACCTTATTCCAGACAGTTTATGTAGATCCCCATTGAGCATTTCAACTCCATCTTGTATTAATAAATTGCTATCTCAACACTCAACAAACAAGACAAGCATGCTATATATAATTGTGTTAGACCTACTCTAGCATATATAATCAATAACATATAAGCATTTAAAAGCATCAATTGGTCAAATACTCATTTAAATACACATTATTGGATACGAAAAGATATTTCTATTGATATGAAACAAAGATTACAATAGTGACAACCTCTATCAGCACGTCTACGAATCAGAGAAACTGAGTCCCCCACTTGGGCCTCTACCACTTCAATCCTCCATCTCTTGATAGCAAGCTCACAATAAAAAGGAAATATTGGGAAGAACACAAAGTGCTCCAAGGGACAATGGGATGCAGACTCAAGTATAAGCTCTGGCAACAATGGACTATAGTTTTCTTGCTCTTCAATTCCTCCCCCTTCAATGTATCGAAAGGGTTCCTTATATAGCTCTTCAATGGGGTAATGGAAGGTCGAATCCGAGTGATCTCAAGGAATATGGAAGGTCAAGAGACAAGTGACCCAGATCCACATCAAAGAAAACTCCAAAAGAATTTATCCTTTTGCACACATCCCGATGTACGTGGGTTTAAGGGTCAAATCCGCATATATACATGGAGAAGGGATTAAAAATCATGTATGGAAATTACTGCATGTTTTTAGGGATGATATTGGAAACTTCAAAGGTACAAAAATGATCCATGGGGTCTAAGGAGTCTGCAGAGGGACAGGGAAGGCCATAAAAGTGTGATTCACCATGTGTGGTAAAATCAGCTATAACATCTTCAAAAGCATATGATGAAGTTACAGACTGGAAAAGGTATATAACAGACAAGTCAGACAACATTACCATTCTCACTAACTTTTAGTTTAATAAAATTAGGACTATCCTAAGAGCATGGGAGGATTTAGATGATATGGTCGTTGAAGCTACAAAGAAGGCACAAGATATTTGTAGCAGAAGGTGGTATGTTGCAGACAGTCTCAGAGATGAATTATCTTTTTTTGCAATGGTAATCATTGACAAAGCATGTCCTCCAGGGTTAATGATTGAACTGGTTGAACGGAGAAGAGATGAGGCATAAGAGAAGATCAAGGAGCTTGATCATGTCAGTATAGATGATGTGGATTAGTTAATCAAACTACCATTTGTAGTTGAAGGAAAAATCCACATATATATTCACTTTTCACAAAAAATAGCTAAAAATGAAATTGAAGATCACAAATGCAGTGCCCAACTTGGAATTGAATTTGCTAGGCTATCCTAATATTAAGGAATTGTTAAGCATATGGAAAATATGGAGGTATTTTCTGGGATATTAGTTTTCTTTAGGGTTTTGATCCCCATTTGAGGGAGATTCATTCTTTTGTAATAATTATTTAAGAGGTAGTTCTCAAATGTATCAATGGAATTTTTGGAGAATAAAATATTGGCACATGAGAGGCTGAAAAGCACCTCTATTTTTTCATAAGGTTTATGTAATTTCTTTCTGAACTTTGAAATAATACAGTATTGTCATTTCATATCTCTTTTCATTGGTCTGATTGAATTTATTTGGAAGATCTCATTTTTTGTTATTTCAAATGGACAGATGATGTTGTTGTTTACCCTACAATTAATAGGTGTATTTATCTATAACTTAGACTTTTATTTTTTTATTGATTAATGCATTGATAAAGCTTTAAGGAATTTATTCTTTTAACGGTCTTTATCTATTACTGCAAGTAATTCAACAGTGACATTTTGCAACAAATTATGTTTTTTTTTCAACTTACATGTGCTATGCAGGTGAACTCTGAATGATATAATATTAAGTCATTAATTAATTGATTTTTATTAATTAGTTGTGAGTTAGGTGATGAGTTACTAATCTGATTTACATTTTTGCTGATTGGATGAAAATACTTGTTTGCTTACACTTATGGTTCAGCTGAAAATCAATTCAAAATCCACTTTAGGTAGTTAGATTTAGATCAGGATTACTTTCATAGTTAGATTTGATTTTCCTTTTCTTTCTACCACCTATATTGTTTTCCAATTTGGGAAACAGATCCTCTGTGGATCAAACTCACAAAAGCTAGCAGATGCTATTGAAATATCGGTGGGAGATCACTACTTTAAACAGCTTGAGGATAAAGCAATAATTGCATGGGATTGCATGAAGCTTTTGGCTGGGTTTTGTCCGTGTGTTGTAAGCCTTTAGACACCCTTTTCAGCCATATACACAAGTGAGGCTTCAACAAATGGTGCTAGAAGGAGGGCCTACACATCATGCCTAAATGAAATACTCAAACACCTCCTCCAGTAAGAGAACCAATTATCATTTGTAGTCATGCCCATGCATCTACATCAGGGGAAAAGATAGCACACGGTTTATACGCAGTCCCAGCTACCCCTAGATAAGAGCAGACTACCCCATCAAACATATATGTTCTCATATCACCCATCCTTGGACCCATCATAGTTGAACAACTATTGAAGGGTAATTCCCATAACCTTTCTATGATTCAAAGAGGGTTCACTGAAGAACATCCAACCCAAAATATTCCCCAAGACAATAATCAAGGTAATCCGAACTCAGATGACCAAAACACTAACAGACATCCTGACCTTTTCACTGAACCATCTACTCCTGGGTTAGATCCAGATTCATTTTTTATAGAGTCGGCCACTCTTCGACATAGCATATGAGCAGGAGGACCACCCCCATCTCCTCCTTTTTCTTCATCCTCCTCAGAATATTCATCAGATTCTGGTTCGGACTCATTAGTAGAATCTATCCCTGTGGTTGACGAACAACATAACAAGTTTTGGTTGGATGGAGATGTCATGTCTGTTTTAGGTGATCAGCATAGGTTTCCTAAAAACCCTAAGAAGTGCCTTCCAAAATTTAATCTAGATGACAAAATCCCTGTGGAAGACCACATCAAATATTTTATGCAATTCATCAGACTTAGGAATGTCATACATGAAGATGTGGTTTGCAGACTGTTCCCTTGCACTTTTGAGGGAAAAGATTCTACCTAGTATTTTTCCTTAGAAGCTAGTTCCATCCAATCATGGGATCGGTTTTCTGAACTCTTCACTCAAAAATTTGGGGATGACAAGACCGAAGAGGATTTAGTCATAAGGATTTCTTCCACAAAGAATTAGGGTAAAGAAAGGGTCAAAGATTACAATCATTGGTTTTCATATTTAATGAATATGATCCCAAGTATAGTACTTCATGTTGAGGAGTTATCGGTAGCATACTATATTAACGGTCTCCCGACCCAAATAGCCATGTGGGTTAAAAGGGCCCGTAAGGAGTCCTTGCAAGACACCTTCTCCAAATCCATACAAGTCGAAAGGGACATGTTCTGTCTCAAGTACAACCCTAACACCACATCTGAGCAAGCATTCACCTCGCGTGGGAAAACTGACATTTCTCCTAAACCCGCTACCACCAGTCAAGATCTGTTCAATATGAATGAAGTGAAGAAGCTCCTCCAAATAATTTCTAACAATATGGTGGATCTCAAGAAAACTAACAATGAAAATCAGTCCAACAATAGAGGATTTAATAGGCCACCTTTTAGGAGACCCAACCAACCTCCTCAAAATCCACCACCTCCAAATCCTAGTGAGGGATTCACCTCAAAAGAGATATTTTCTATCTTAAAATCCTTAGCTGAAGCAACACTAGACATTTCTGAATCCTCTAAAGATCAGTCCACTCAAGATACACAACCTCCCCAAGAGGAAGAGGAAGATGACCAGCATGTTAGCACTATGAGTTTCTTTTTAGAAGAAGAAGAAGAAGAAACTCACATAGTTTGCAACCTACAACACACTCGCAATACTATATCTAAAGGTCCACCTCTATAGGAATCAATAGATATGACAAAAGCCCCCAGTAAAGGTAAAACTAAAACTCAGAGAGACACTCTCATTCCTGAACCAGAATACAATTTGGCCGAGGATTTGAAGAGAGTCAAGGAAAATATATCTTTATTTGACCTTCTCAAAATCCCTTCCATAAGGGATTCCTTGCCCAAAATCATGATAATCAAACAACCTAGAGAAGATCAGAATACCAATCTTGACTCTTCTCCCCCACCAAACCACCCAAATTCCAGAAGCAAGGGCACTCCACCCTTCTTACTTACTTTTGAAATATTTAACGAGAATGTACACAACTGCATGGTAGACTTGGGTTCTTCATCTAATGTCATGCCTCTTTTTGTATGTAAACAATTGAATGCTACATGGGAAACCTATCCTATTCAAATTGTACAATTAGACAGATCCAAAGTCAAAGTTGTAGGAAGATCAAGGAATGTTCTGCTCAGATTATCTGCAGATCCTCGAATTCACCAGAGTATTGATATTGTGATTGTAGATATCCTAGAGACTTATGGTATGTGGTTAAGTCGAGAATGGTAAGAAAAACTAAAAGGTTACATTGCTACTGATTGGTCTCTCCTATGATTACCCCTTAATGGGCAGCCTAACAAACTCAAAGTTGATAGAGAACCTTTCATGAAACCAATTGTAACTGATCTCGACGGTTCAAATGAATCTGTATCCTTTTTCGATAATCAACTTGAACATTTTACATTTGACACTTTCTTTGGAGACCTACCTGTTGATGTTTCACCAGCCGAGATTGTGCAGAAATAATATCAGATAACTCATCTTACTTCTGTGCCATTCTCTAGTACTATTGTATATAATGTTTATAATGTAAATACTAACTTCATATGTAATGTCCTCGACCCTCCCACTCGAAAAGAGGACACTACCATACCATTATCTACCCGAGAAACCAGGCCCATGAACATACACATAAAAATTGAAATGCTTTGAACTAAAACATGCATACATTATCACCATACATTGGAGGAGAAACCATACATTCAAGAATTCAGCATGTTCATTGTAATTCATTAAATAGTAAATACAATTGCAGAGATGAAATAGACAAGAATACTTATCTTTGAATGAAGCTCCCTGAAACCAACTATGTCACTGCAACATTCCACCCAACCATAGGCCAGTGTGCTCCTTAATCTCTCATCAACACTACCACCCCCGGGCTGTGCATGATTCCCCAAGGAATAGGGAAACTAAGTAGGATCACACATAGCCAAAGATACACAACTCAGCCAAGCCAACACAGTTGGGTTTATTAGGCCATCAAGGAGTTGGAAAAAGATGACTGCTAAGCTAGTGGGCTCACTGAAGAGCTAAGGACACCTGCACCAAAACTAGCCTGACTCATAGGACACCCACACACACCCAACACAAGGAATCAGTCCCTTCTCTGCTACACAGTCCCTCAGGCCCTGAATTACCTTCCAGTGCTATTCAGGGGGTGTGGAGAAGAAATCCAACCCTCTAGCTCTATCTATGAGGCTCCCAAACACACCAAGTTTATCAAGCATACCAAGCCTTCATTCCCACTCCAATACAATCCAAAGACCAACCACTGCATACACACAGCAAATTCAGGCAATTCACAGCTTTGGGGAAGAAAACCAAACACCATAGGACAAAATTGAGGTGACAATTTGGGTAATACACAGCTATGACTAGGAAATTCAATTCTTGAGTTGTTCTTGACCCTATCATGGAAAAAATGACTCAACAGGAAACCACAACAACCCTAATTTCATGGGGAAACTGACAACAATTTCTTAGCTGTGTGAGGAAAGAAAAACAACTCTCGTGGAGGTGAATTCACATACCCAAACCCACAACCTCAAGAGAAATACACACACAGCAAAATCATGAGGGTAAGGCCACTCTCCCAATTCTCTGCTTGAGGAGAAATGCCAAAACCTGTTCATGAGGAGAAGAACCTCCATCCCTACATGAGAATGGAAAAATGGAATAACGTTCACATGAAGAGGAATGAATACCTGGTGGAGTGTGCATGTGGGCAAGGACTGATAGTCCTGCCACAAACCACTGCCCATGCAAAATGTTTTCCTAGGCCATAACTGCCCCCAACTAACTCCAAAGAATTTAATTTGGTAGTTCACTGATTGAGGGGTTCTACTATTGACATGTGGATTTTTCCTATTGGCCCTAAATGTTAAATAATTCCCCCTCCTTATCCTTAGGAAAATCATACCATTTTCATTATGGTTGCATTGACATTGCTAGTTGTGGGTATTTTTAATTAAAATGCATATTTAAATGATGCAAAAATTATAATGTGTCGACTAGCAAAAATATACCATCTGCAATGATTTCAATCGCCAGAACATAAAACATTAATCAATGGTGGGGATTTTTCCTTTATATCCACACCATGATTAATTACAATATATACAACATATACATTTAATGCAAATGGGGTCAAAACTGGGGTGTTACATAATAATTGATCATGTTGTTTGGACGTTGCTTTTTAATGGTTCTAGATATAAGGATGGGGCATGTGCAAGATGTGTCCTTATTGATACCAAGGGGATCAAAACAATGATCGCATGTAGGAGTTTGAATGTACTAAAAACATAGCTGAGTACGAGGCATTAGTCCAAGGACTCAGGAAAGCTATTAATATAGGATCAAGAGCAATCGAATACGTAGGAGACTCTGAGACCATAGTAAAACGAGTACAAAATAGAATACATTTTTATCTCCACGCTTAGTCAATTATAAAAGGTTGATTAGACATATGACTAATTCCTTTCAGCATTTAATATTAAATCTGTTCCTAGATCACAGAAATTTGACGTTGATCTATTATCCAATACTTCATCTAAACTAATCCCACCCGAAGGTTTGTCTCCACAAACTTTCTCTATTTAATTGATGTGCATACCTTCTATACCAGACAATGTCACAAATTGGAAAGTGTTTGATGATGACCAACAAATACTAGACTTCCTTTCAGCCTAGAACACCTTCGAAGGTATCGCTATTGATGAATTTGATCATGAAAAATATCTATCTAGCCCTTCCAATATCATCCCCAAGTCTATCATCGGTTTAGAGAATTGTTACAACTTATAAGATAAATTTAGACAGACCACCAATTGTAATACCTAGAGCTCAACCCTGAATTACACACCTATTAATATGGTAACATAGCAAGAACCTCGCTTTATTAATATTGGAATTCGTTGTTCCCATGATGAGAGAAGGAATTTTGTTAAACTCTGCAAGTAAATTAAATATGTTTTTTCCTAGACATACAATGAACTTAGGACTTTCGAAGCTAGTGCCATGCACCATCACATATCGATGAAATCTGAGGTAAAACCATATCAGCATAAACTAAGGAAAATGCACCGCAGTTTAGAGCCTTCTGTAAAAAAATAACTCGATAAGCTACTCTCGTCCAGGATCATATTTCCTGTCAGACACACGCAGTGGATCACTAACTTAGTACATTTTCGGAAGAAGAATGGGGAAGTCAGACTCTGCATGGATTTTAGAAACCTAAACCAGGCCTCCAAAAAAGACAATTACCCTGTTCCTCCAATGGAACATATTTTGCAGAAAGTAGCCAGATCTAAGATGTTCTCACTGTTAGATGGTTTTTCATGTTACAAACAAGTCTTGTTTCCCCCGATGATCAGCTTAAAATAGCCTTTCGAACTCCTTGGGGAACATTCACATACAGATGAATGTCATTTGGGTTAATAAACGCAGGAGCCACATTCCAGAGAGCTATGGACATAGCTCTCAGGGGGATTAATCCATAATTTAGTCGTTGCATACTTAGATGATGTAACCATTTACTCTAAAAAATGACAAGATCATTTATCTGCTTTGAAACAAGTATTCGAAATATGTAAGAAATTTGGGATTTCCCTCAATCCCAAGAAGTCCATCTTCGCTTTGAGGGAAGGCAAGCTGCTAGGTTTCATCGTCTCAAAGGAAGGTATGATTATTGATCCGGAGCATGCTAAAGCAATTTCCAAGATTGGCCTCCCTAACTCCCAAAAGGAAATGCAATCATTCTTGGGTAATATTAATTTCATCCATAGATTTGTTCCAAATTTTTCTCAAGTTGTTAAACCCCTGCAATTTTTAGTTAAAAATGATGTACAATTTAGGTGGTTCGATGAATAGAAGAATCTGTTTACTGAAATCAGGAGAGCTATAGCAGAAGCACGTACTCTTATGTCTCCATATTTCAGTAAAGATTTCATACTTTATACTTTTGCCACTGACTTTTCTTATGTAGCTGTCCTAACATAGAAAAATCAGGTGGACACTGAGATCCCCATTTCTTTCATGAGTTAGACATTCAAAGGAGTTGAAATCAACTATTACCAAGTTGATAAATAGTCCTACACAATATATGAATCAGTAAAACATTACAGGACTTATCTTTTCAAGTCAAGGACCAAGGTGATTGTCCCATATGTGGCCATTGGTAATGTCCTCGTAGAAAAGGAGTTGGGAGAAAAAAGATCTCACTGGAGGAGGACCCTACAAGAATATGATCTAGAAATAAAACCTACAAAGATAGTTAGGGGACAATGGTTTTGTCAACTCACATCTCAATCGAATGATCCTGGAGATCAACACATCGATTGGGAACAGGAAGAGGCTACACCTACAAGTTTTGTTAATGCAATTAGAACAACGACATCTGAATGGTATGATCACATCAAGTTCTTTCTTCATTATGGGTTTGCTCCCAAATCCATTGATCCTAATAAGCGTAGAGCGTTGAGGCTGAAATCATCCCCTTATCAACTTATTGATAATGTTTTTTTAGGAATAATTATGATGGGGTTTTTCTTAGATGCCTACAAAAGGACCAGACTGATGAGTTCCTTTTTCAATTTCATGCAGGACCTGGAGGTGGGAATTTCTCAAGTGATACAATGGCTCACAAAATCATCTGGGTAGGATACTATTGACCCACCCTATTCAGAGATGCTCATGCATATGTCAGAAGATGTGAACCTTTCCAGAAGTGCACCGGCAATGTCAAGAAACCTGCCTTCCCTTTGCAGCTAGTAGCAATCCAATTCCCATTTCAGTAGTGCGGATTGGATTTCATCAGACCTATCAACCATATATATTATTTATAGCACAAATACATTTTGACAGCCACTGATTATTTCACCAGGTGGGTTGAAGCAGTCCCTCTAAGACTGTGTAGCACAAACCAGGTAATTTCCTTTCTTGAAAAACAGATAGTCACTAGGTTTTGTACCCCCGAGTATCTCGTTTTTGACAATGTGTCATACTTCCAATCCTTGACTTGACTACATATGCCCTTGAGAAAGGGATCAATCTTAAATTTTCTGCCAACTACTCTCCTCAAGGAAATGGACTCGAACAATATTCTAACAAAAACTTGATAAACATCTTGAAAAAGACAGTGGTTTCAAATCACAAAAATTGGCATACCCAAATTTATAATGATCTTTGGGAAGATCAAATCACTCCAAAGGGATCCATTGGTGACTCCCCTTATTGCCTAGTGTATGGGAAGGAAGCAGTCCTACCATCTAATTTCGCCATCCCTTCATTGCATTTGGCCCAATCCATCCAAGAGAATGATTCTTGTTTGTTACAGTAGAGGATTGACTCTGTTCTCAAGCTAGAGGAGGATAGAGAAAAGGAAAAGAACAAATTCTACCAACATCAATAGTTGGTGAAAAATGGTTTGACGAGAAGTCATCCTTTGATAGAGACTTTTCAGTGGGAGATTTAGTGTTAAGATGGGAAAATCAACACAAAGACAACAAGGAGTATACCAAATTCCAAGGCCTTTGGCTGGGGCCATTCATTATTACAGAAAATATTGGTCCTAGTACTGTTCGGTTACAAACAATGGAAGGAGTTGTTGACACCTATCCAGTGAATGTTTTCCTGCTTAAAACATAATTTGTTTGAAAATATTCTTCAACCCTGTACATAGGTTTGGTGTGTTATTTTTATTTTCTTTTTTTTTATTATTGCTTGATATTAGTAGACTTTTGGTAATCTCTACACATCTAGCAATAATGGGAAATCAATATTTCTCAATATTCAATACTCTCAATCCAAGCATATTGCTAGTTTCCATCTCCCTTAACTTGTATCAGGATCTCTTATATGTGAATGGAAACTAATCATTGCAGGGTTTCAGATTGATTCGCTCTCATCCCAATCGGTACATAGTATATGATTTACTCTTGTGATGAAGGTCATGGGAAAAGAGGTACGCCTTGTATAAGTTCTCATTAGAGCATTGCAACATACCTTTATAACCTGGTCAGTATTTCCTTTTGGAATTCAACCATGGCCATGTGAAAAATAATTGTATCATGTTAATTGTAAGATGAGGGGTCTCATCACAAGCCAGCTCATTAGGTTCATAGGTGCTTAGTGGAATGTCATATTTTCCATACAACTTGGGGAGGTGGATTCCAATTTTCTGGAAGATGGGAGATCCTATCATAGGTCGACTCATTCATTATCTGCAAATCATCACTGAGTAACGCTACCATTATATGGATACCAAGTCATGGTAGTGTCTTGCAATTCATATCCGAATAAAACCCTAATTGTTCCTGAAAATAAAAATTATTGTACATGAGGAGGAGGGGGTCTTATCCAAATCCAACCTTACTATGGTCATGGACTTGATTTTGGAATGAAATTATCATTAGATGGTTCCCAAGCCATGATAGTTTCTTTCAGCCATACCGCTGGAAGACAAGAGGCCTCCTTACTGAGCTGGCTTGTTCAGTTTCTAGGTCAATTTTGTGAATGGAACTGATCACCATATCATGGGGCAGTAGTCCTATATCAATAAACATTGTTATTTCAAAAAAAAAAATTGCTGATAGTTTAAATGGCCTATGTGTGGAGATCCAAAATTGTGAAGATCTGATCCCAGGTTCAACTTGAACTACGTGCTGATGTCATCCTTACTCTGAGTGGTCCTTATTCTTCGTGCCATGTGAATCAGAATCGCATTATCCTTAATCACTCTTTGATAATACTTTGTTGGTTGCACTCTTATATTGACATTTCCTATAATCTCAAGTTGATCATCCCTCAACTAAAATATTAAATAGAAAAAGGTTATTGTTTTGCAGAGATAACTGGTTTTTCCATCCAGTCTCCATTTTTTGTAAGTACAATAGATCCCATGTCATTTTTATTTATGGGAGCCTAATTACACATACAAAGGAAAATGATTGAAATTGTTTATCCATTTCATGGATTCTATATTACTTATCTTGGTTTCTGTAGTCTTCTAACTCGACCAAAACTTCCAAAATCCATGCTTGATTTGTGTGTTTTTTATTTGTCTTTTTTAAAGATACAAGAAGCTAGTTTTATTTGTATTTGTTTTAATATTGCAGCCTGCACCCCACAACCCGCAAGTTGCAGGATGCAGGAAGTTGTACTCATATATTTGGAGCTATCTCATCCTGCAACCTGCAAATGTGAAATGCAAGATGCAGGAGAATTTTTGAAAGATATGCTTTGGTCAACCCACAAACCACATCCTGCATAAGTGCAGAATGTGGGGTGCGGAATGTTGTTTGTTATATCACTCGGTTTGCATGTGCCCGTGACACACATCCTGTAAACTGCCGAATGCAATATGTGGAGAAGTTTGAAAAAAATTTTGCTGTTTTTCGATTTTGAAAAATTTAACCCAAGTTATAGAGCAATTAAACTCACAAAATTGCTAATCAAACATGCAAATTTACCAACAAAGGAGACTGAAATTGGAGCATAACACTAATCTGTATTGAATAAGTGTACAATAGCCAACCTTATGAATTCATAGGCTGCTAAAATATATAATTACATGAAATATTATAATGCATAAGGATTCCATTCGAAATAGTAAAAAAGTAGGCTTACTAAATCTAGTCAAATCCCCCATAGGTGCATAAAGCAGTTTCCAAATCCACTTAGAGGCTCATGAATTGGAAAAGTAAAGTAGGCAAGCTAATAAGGGATGGAAATACAACTCATACATTCTTTTATTAGGATAAAAGGATGGAGGATGATGAGGGAAAAAAACAAGTCAACTACACCTAGTCTTACTTTCCCTTTTGCCTTATTTCTCAATAAAACAGGCAACTTAGCAGAAAAAGAAGATATGTGCTTTGGAGGATCTAGAATAAAGCATACATGATAATATTGTTTCCAGGATGTTTCTCGAGTGATCCATGACTCAATTTTAGCAAGTTTGAATTCTATGGCATTTGGAAGACAACTTGCATAGAGTGGAATATAGGAAACTAGGCAAATAAGACAAAAATGAATTAATTAATGTCTAAGGTAGGTAACTATGGGTTTATTATTCTAACACCCCCTCTTAAGCCTGAATTTATGAGTAAATATCAAAAAAATATAGGGACTAGCAACAAGGCTTAGTCACCCTTTACATACTGCATGTCCATTTAACCAAGGAAAGAGGCAAAAACCCAGTGGGAAAATCCTCACTTAAACATGGACAGTAAAACAAAATTTGAAAATATTGTCATGAATCATGCTTCATAGTATGATTAGAAATCGCTAGTAGTTATTTGATATTGTTGAATGTATTCTCACAAAAAACTTTGGTGAAGATGTCTGCTACTTGTTCTGAAGATGCACAAAAGAGTGGGTGAATGGTGCCATCATGCACAAGCTGTCTGATGTAGTGCATATTAATATCAATGTGTTTGGTTCTCTGTCTCTAAACTAGATCATTGAAAATTAGAATGGTGCTTTGATTATCATAATAGATAATAGTTGAAAAGTATAATTCGAAGCCACACTCACCAAGTATTCCCTACAACCATAAACATTGAGTTGCTACATTTACAACTCCTCTGTACTCTGCTTCTGTAGATGAGAGTGCTATGGCACTCTGCTTCTTGCTTGACTAGCTGATTGGTCCTTTTGCAATCATGAACACATATCCTGATGTTTACTTTTGATCTATGTTGTCACCTACCCAATCACTGTCAGTAAACCCAATCAAATCAAGATCATATTTAGCTTTGTAGAAGATCCCATGAGTTCTTGTTCCTTGAACAAAGTTAAGGATCCTTTTGGCTGCTCTCCAATGGATCTCATGAGGCTGATCCATGTATCTTGAATCCAAACTAAATACATAATAAATATCAGTTCGAGTGTGTGTAAGGTAAATCAAACACCCAATCAACTGCCTATACAGTGTATTATTTACCCTAGGAGAAGAACCTGCTTCTTTAAGCTTAACTCATGAAAGGAAGGGAGTCTTGCTTGGTTTGCAATATTTCATGTTGAAATTTTTCACAAAATCTAAATCATACTTGGACTGATTTATTTTTATTCCATGTTGGTATTGAGCAATTTCGAGACCTAAGAATTGGCTCAACAACCCCAAATCAGTCATAGAAAATGCATGGTTCATTGCATCCTTCAAGGAGGCAATATCTTTCTTTGAACCTACTGTAATCAGAATTTCATCCACATACAATACAATAATAATCAAAGAACCATGAATCAGATTCAAATAAACATTAGGATCATACTTGCATCGAACAAAACTGAATGACAGCAGAAAGCCATCAATCTTGGCATACCAAGCCCTAGGGGCTTGCTTGAGCCCATACAATGATTTCTTTAAATTGCACACAAAATATGGATTAGAAACAAACCCTTGAGGTTTCTGCATGTAAATAGCTTCAGTAATATCTCCATTTAGGAAAGCACACTTCACATGCATGTGATGTACCTCCCACTACTTCAAAGCTGCAATGGCTAAGGCTAGCCTTATGGAGTCCATCTTTGCCACTGGTGCAAATGTTTCATTGTAGTCAATACAATGTATCTATGAGTATCCATTGTCTACCAATATTGCCTTATATTTCAAAGTTGAACCATCAGCATGAAACTTAGTCTTGAAAACCCACTTACATTGAACTAGCTTCCTCCTTGGGGGAAGATCAACTAGTTCCTAAGTGTTGCTCTTCTGGAGTGAGCTGAATTCTTATTTCATGGATTTTTTCAAACTTGGATGATGTGCTACATCTTCATATGTCTGTGGGTCTGATTCAACCATCAGACAGCACTTCTCTGCAAACAAAGGATCTTTCATACACATGGCACTCTCAAACTAAGATCTAGTCCTCCTAGGGTCACTAGGATTTCCACCTAGTTCCCCAACTGCATGAATGGTATTTGCTGCCCATTTTGGTCTTGTAGGAATGTAATGATATACAATTAAATCTTCATTATCAGAAATATCAGAATAAAAAAACTCATTTGTCTCTCCAATTACATTCAATGTTTCTGGTGGTGAAGAAGACTCTCCAACTTCAACTACTGCTAAAGGCTCTTCTTGGAACTGAACACTCCGTTCAATGAGGGATTTGTTTGTGCTCAATTTGATCAGCTTGTACCATTTTGAATCTTCAAAATCCACAACAAATAGGAACTCTTGGCTTTGGGGCTACAAATCCTTCCTCCTTCAAGTTGGAATTCTATCCCAAGCCTTCGAGCCAAAAATCCTGAAATGGGTCACATCTGGCTTGTTCCCACTCCAAGATTCAAAAGGAGTTATAGCATCAATTTGTTTATGAGGCACCCTATTCTAGATATAGGATGCACAGTTTATAGCCTCGGCCCAAAAATTTGGTGGCAAAGTCTTAGCCTCCATCATATAGGTTTCTATCTCTTTCAATGACCTATTCTTTCTCTCAGCAACACCATTTTGTTGTGGTGTGTAAGGGATCAAATGATACATATAAATACCTGAATATTTACAATATTGAATGAAATCAAACTTGACATACTCACCAGCATTGTCATATATGAGGATCTTGAGTCTCCTCCCAGACTGCTTTTCAACCAAGGCCTTAAAGACTTTGAAGAGGTCAAAAACTTTAGACTTATGCTTTAGGAAGTAAACCCAGCAATACCTGGAAAATTCATCTATGAAGGTCAATGAATATTTTTCTTGACTCATGGACATATGAGGAAATGGACCAGCAACATCATTGTGGATCAACTCAAGAGGTGCATAGTTTCTCTCATGACTAGCTCTCTCAAATTTGTGCTATGGGTGTTTTCCTAGGATACAACCTTCACAGACTACCTTGGAAAACTTAATCTTTGGCAACCCTATGATCATATCTTTTTTAGTCAGATAAAAAATATACTTATAGTTAAGATGGCCAAATATTTCATGCCAAAGCTTGCTTTCCTCATTAGCATGAATCAGAAGAGTAGAGGGGATTGAGTAGGGTAGAAAATGTGAAAACATGTTTACCTTGGAAGTGTGATCTACAACACCTTTTGCAATGAATTTACCATTCGATATCTCTGTGATCTCAACATCATCAGGGGAAAATATGACCTTCTTTGGAGACCCTGTGTAAGTCATCTGATACACTGATAAGAGGTTAGAGGCAAGACCTAGAACATACAACACATTATTAAACTTACCATGGTCAAGATCAATCCTTCCTTTCCCCAAAGTGTCGGTGAGAGAGTCATCTCCCAACACTATTGGTGGACCTTTTTACATGTCAAGAGAGGAGAATGCCTCCTTGGTTGAAACCATATGTCTAGAAGCTCCAAAGTCTATGATGAAGCTAGGTGAGCTTGATGTGCCAGCAACCAAACCATGTACTCTCTCTCTGTCCTCTGAATTTGATCCTCCTTCCCTCTTCTTTGAGCAATAAAAAATGGAGATGTTATTATTCTCCAGGAGTTGGGTCCACATGTCATTTTTCTTCTTCATACAGGAGCTCTCAGGATGAAAGCCCTTACTACAGTATGTGCACTTATTGATTTCTCCTTTTTTCTTCTTCTTCTAGAAGTTCTTATTGGAGCCTTGGGGCTCCTCTTGAGACTTGTTCTATCTCTCTTTTGCTCAGGTGGCTTCTTATCTTTGTTCTTTCATTTTGAATCCACATTCAAATCTCCAGCAACCAAAGCTTGGTCTTTGGAAGGTTTGATGGTGCCCATCATCACCAAATTATCTTGTTCTTGTGTGAGGGATTCCATGAACTTTGAAAGATTAGGCATCTTCCAGGCTTGAGCTCTCAACTTGGTGGCATGGAAGGTCAAAACAAACACTAAATAGTTAGGTCCAAGCTTCAATATTATGGCCAAAACTAGTTGATATTCCTTCTTTTCAATTCCACACTGTTTTAGCTACAAAACAAGGGCTTTAAACTTGGAAAAATAGAGTTGTAAGGATTCGAAGTTGTGTGGACTCAAAGAGATCAATTCATTCTCAATTTGATGTCCTCTCATATCATATATCTTACCAAAAATATTTAAAATATTCTCCCACATTTCATTAGGTTATGTCAATCCATCAAGATGGAATAGGAGGTCTCTTGAAATGCTTAGACACAAAAGACCATAGGCCTCATCCCTCTTGTTGCGCCATTTAATTTTCTTTGCAGCTGCATTAGGCTCTGCCTCAATTACCATAGTCACCATGTAGAGACCTTTCACTATCAATAGTATCTCCATCTCTGCTTTCCATTCAAAGAAATTAAATGGAGTCAAGATGATCTTCTGAGATTGATCCATAGCTCATAAACGATGCCTTTCAGTCAGCAGAATATGCTTCCAGTCAATATGTTGAACCTACAATAGAAATATGGAAGGATATAAATTGATCTATGAAGGATTTTATACCATGTGGAAATTGAACCCAAGTGATAGAACAATTACACTCACAAAATTGCTAATCAAACATGCAAATTTACTAACAAAGGAGACTGAAATTGGAGCATAACACTAATTTGTATTGAATAAGTGTACAATAGGAAAACTTATGAATTCATAGGCTTCTGCAATATATAATTACATGAAATATTCAAATGCATAAGTACACCATTCAAAATAGTCAAAAAGTAGGCTTGCTAAATCTAGTCAAATCCCCCATAGGTGCATAAAGCAATTTCCAAATACACTTAGAGGCTCACAAATTGGAAAATTCAAGTAGGAAAGCTAATAAGGGATGGAAATACAACTCATGCATGCTTTTATTAGGAGAAAAGGATGGAGGATGATGAGGGAAAAAAACAAGTCAACTACACCTAGTCTTACTTTCCCTGTTGCCTTATTTCTCAATAAAATAGGCAACTTAGCAAAAAAAGAAGTTATGCGCTTTGGAGGATCTGGAATAAAGAAAACATGCTAAATATGGTTTCCAAAAGGTTTCCCAAGCACTCCATGACTCGGTTTTAGCAAGTTTGACTTCTATGGCATGTGGAAGACAACTTGCATAGAGTGGAATATAGGAAACTAGGAAAATAAGACAAAAATGAATTAATTAATGTCTAAGGTAGGTAAATATGGGTTTATTATTATAACATCCATTCTGCAACCTGCATCCCACAAATGCGGAATGCGGGTTACCAAAATATTAATAAAATTTGAATTTTTTGATTTCATCCCACATCTTGCAAAATCTGATCTTGACCGTCGATCTTATCCTCATCCTATAGTCTTAATTATCTCCTGTGATTTATATATATGTTGGTTTTGTTGACGATTTCTTTACCATTTTTACCACTGTAATTTGCTGCGTTGTGTGAATTTACTTCGAGGTCTTTTACCAAGTAACTTTTCCATTATTCACTCTCTTTATAGGTTAGTTTTAGAGTTGTTTTTCCTAATTTGAATTAATTATTGTTGCTCCAATATAAATTAGTTTTAATTTCTAGTTTATGCATCCAAAAGAACATGTCAATCTCAAAAATGCCTCGAATTACCTAGTGCAAAAGCCTGTAGAAAGACATGCTGACCAAAGACCCAAATTTCGGTGTCTTCTTTGATACCAATGGCCGAGTTAGTGAGACATACCAGTTGGATTGGTCCCAAATCTATTCCATTTTTGACAACAATGATCTTTTAGAATTTCAAGATGACCAAACATTTATGAGAGAATTAGGGATTTTGGCGTCCACATGATTGCTACAAGGCCTGCCATTCTCCCTTAAAATGATGCAGTCGAATGGATTATTGATCATGCCAATCCAAAAGACCATTCTTTTAATAATAGTACTGGATTGCTACTTTCCAATTTTCATTCCATGAATTTTGTAAAAAATTATGCTCTCAAACCTTTTAGGAAACTCCTTAATGTCGATTTTGTCAGAGCTGCTAAGTCAAGGTATAATTTTGACCAAATGATGAAATCTTGGATAACTGAACCACATAAATTTTCTCAGAGGAAAGACGACCTCTACCCTATTGAATGGTTTAAGGAACCCTACTCCCTACTTGGAACAATATTGTGCAATATCGACGGTCTCCCTAACTGCTCTTACTTTAAGGAAGAATGAGCTCTGATTTCCCATCATGTTATAAGCACAATAGAATCTATCCTATGGGCTTCAATTTTGTCTTTAGAACTCAAACATCCATATAGGAATTTCATAAAGCTAATGCAAGGAAGAAACCTAATTTATTTTTCTCTGTCTACATTGTTGACATCTTTTGAGCTGAGTTCCATTATCCAAACTTGGGATGGAGCTAGGTGCTACCAGCCCCACCTATACACATTTATCATGTGGATTTGTGGGACACCATCTATGTAAACAGATTTTATGACATTTGTGAGAGCTTTCTTGGAAGAGTATATTTCCTAATTTTCAACAACGAAGCTCCTGCTTTCTCCCCTGAAGCTAAAACCCTTATAGAAATAATGGAGGAATGGTATGTCGGTGAGTCATTTGCATACATTAGGGTCTTTTCCAGCAATGATGCTCATATGCTACCAAATTTCGTCCTTTGCAGGTTGGTTATTGAAGAAATATCATTTTAGACAGCCACCAAGGGGATATATAAGAAGTGTGCAATGCCCAAAAGGAAATTTTGGCCCAAGTTTCCTCAAACTCTTGGATCCTTGAGCCTACCAACCTCCACCTGGGCGTCATAACTTAGTGATCACATAGTGTCACTCTAGCTAGGTTTTTCTAGTAAGAGACAGCATGACCCCAAGGGGATTGTTGATTTCACCTTAAGAAAAATCACTTCAAAGCAGGGTACACTCATGAAGAAGTCTTGGATGACTTGATCTATCAGGGGGTTGATACTTTATCTGAGGTTTTGGCCAGGGATAAAAGAAAAGAAGAACAAAGTCAAATCTTGTTGTATCGAAAGGAAATCAGGGACAAGGTTCAGCACTACAAAGAAATGGAATTAGATATTCAAGAAAATATGGTGAAAGACAAACAAGAAAAGGAGGCTTAAGTAGCCAAATAGACATCCATAATGACTGGTTTGGCCACAGATAAATTGAAAAGTCCCATGGAATAAATCCCACAGGCATCTGTTGATCAGCATGTTAAAGCCTATTTCATACTTTAGAGCAGATTAAATAGAATTTGAGAAGGATGACATCAGCATTGGAAGCTCAATAAATTACAACTTCTCAACTAGCTGAAGCTACTCAGGTGACTATTGTTGTTGAGAAATCCCAATATAAACAAACCCAGATTGAGGATAAGCCACTCAAGAAATTGAAGGATCAAGTTTCATCCATCCCTCTTTATACTATAGATTTGACCAATTCAGAGGAGGAGGATGAAAGGATTTCTCCTGTGGATGTCACTACGGAAGCTGGAAATGGTAATGATTTACAAGAGTTTATGTATTTGCTTAATTGTAGCAATGAGAGGTCCTCATCAGCTCTTCCACAATCACAAAATTCTTCTCGGCCTTTCCCATCATCTTCTGCTTTACTCCTTTTTTCAATCCTAGCTTTATCTTCCTTATCTACAGGTTCTACCATGACATCCCTAATGTTTTAGCTATATCAAGATGCCACATGTTTACCCCAGTCTATTACACCTATTTCTTTACAAATGCTCATTACATCATCCACTATACCTCAAGTTTTTAAAGTTCCTCTGCATATTCCTTCTTTTAGTTTAGTATCATCTCATGTTCATGAGAAAGCCTCAACACTTTCACCATTGTCACTTCAAGCTACTGCTGTGCAGGTTTCATCCATTGAAACTTATGTTTTAGATAATCCTTAAACCCCTGAAGTGACTATTACCTAGAGTAGTACTTCTTCTTTACTTACCTCTCATATTACTATGCCCATGCCTTCTCACATTAGAGGAAATTTCACCTCAAAATGGGCCTCCTAAAAAAAATTAATAAAATAATAGTTAAAATAATAAAACAATATTTATTAATTTTGGCGGAAGAAAAGAAAAAACTATTTTTTTGTTTGTATTTTTTATATATTCTCCCCTTGTTTTTACTCAAATTTTGATCAAGAGAACTCGTTGTATGTGGAATTAAATTCTACATCCAACGAGTACCCACTCAACATACTTTTGACAGACCCTGCTACCCCAAAAACAAGAAATACCTGAGAAAAATGTGATGATGATGTCATCATCATGTTTTTCTACTATTTCTTGTTTTTCAGGTAGCAGGGTCTGTCAAAATTATGCCAAGTGGGTACTCGTTGGATGCATAATTTAAGTCCACATCCAACGAGCTCTCGTGATCAAAATTTGAGTAAAAATATANAACAAAAAAAGTAGTTTTTTTATGATACCTATCCCCAAATTTATATTAAAAAAGTGTTTAAGACCTATATGGTATTTCAAATTTAAAGCAATTTCATTGTTTAACACATGATGACATGGGATTTGAGTATCGTTATAGAAAATCTGATAAATCAATGGTGAAAAGAGGGAAAAAGAGGAATAGAGATCATAGTAATGTGGATCCATCCCTTTCAAATGAAATTGTGTGGACTCAATGATCAGGTGATTCACAGATGGATTCTAGAGACGACATTTCTTTCCTAGGGGATTTTTCAGGTGCTAATTTTGATACCGTCAATACTCTGAATAGAGAATTTGATAAGCAGAAAGAAGAAATTGTCAGATTAAAAGAGGAAATGGACCAGATCAAAAGGCAACATGAGGATAGGTATGATGGAACAGATCAAGAAGCTACCAATGCTACTTTGGTATAGAAGGTAGTTTTGTTGGAAAAATAGTATGAAGATGCAGCTGCAAGTGGAGCTTCATCTTTGTTTTGTAAGTTTTCTCAGGAGGAATTCAAGGAGGAAGCTCTTCGGACCAATAGGGGGCATCATAATTTAGTCAGTGTGTTATTTAAAACTTTGGATAACATTTTTGAAACTCATGTGACTTTTGATAAAATGTCTATTGTTTTAGAAGTTTTGGTTGAAAAACATCAACAAGCTTCAAAAGAATATGATGAAGTTAGATATTGGAAAATCTATATAAAATCCAAGCTAGAAAACATTACCATTCTCACTAACTTTCAGTTTAAGAGAATCAAGACTATCCTGAGTGCCTGGGAGGATTTAGATGATACGGTCGCTGAAGCTATAAATAAGGAATAAGCTATTTTTAGCAGAAGGTGGTATGTTGTAGACAATCTCATGGATGAATTATCTTTTCTTGCAATGGTACTCATTGACAAAGCATGTCCTTCAGGATTAATGATTGAACAGGTTGAACAAAGAAGAGATGAGGCAGAAGAGAAGATCAAGGAGCTTGATCATGTCAGTATAGATGATGTGGATTGGTTAATCAAACGACCATTTCCATTTGAAGGGAAAATCCACATCTATATTCATTTTTGGCATAAGCTAGCTAAAAATGAAATTGAAGATCACAAATGAAGTGCACAACTTGGCATTGAATCAGCTATATATCCTAATATTGAGGAATTGTTATACATATGGAAAATATGGAGGGATTTTCTGGGATATTAGTTTTTTTTAGGTTTTTGATCCCCTTTTGAGGGAGATTCATTCTTTTGTAATGCTTATTTAAGAGGTAGTTCTCGAATCTATCAAAGGAATTTTGGGAGAAGAAAAGATTGGCACAAGAGACACTAAAAAACACCTCTGGTTTTTTATAAGGTTTATGTAATTTCTTGTTGAGATTTGAAATAATACAGTATTGTTATTTCATATCTCTTGTCATTGGTCTAATTGAATTTCTTTGACATATCTCAATTTTTCTTATTTCAAATGGACAGATGATGTTGTTGTTTACCTGCAATTAATAGGTGTATTTATCTATAACTTAGAGTTCTATTTTGTTATTGATTAATGCATTGATAAAGCTTTAAGGAATTTATTCTTTTAATTGTCTTGATATATTTCTGCAAGTAATTGAACAGTTGCATTTTGCAGCAAAATATGTTTGTTTTTCAACTTACATGTGATATGCAGGTTAACTATGAAGGATATAATCTTAAGTCATTGATTAATTTACTTTTATTAATTATATGTGAGTTAGGTGATGAGTTCCTAATCTAATTTACATTTTTGTTGATTGGATGAAAATACTTGTTTGCTTACACTTCTAGTTCTCCTGCAAAATCAATTCAAAATCCACTTTAGGTAGTTTAGATTTAGATCAGGATTAATTTCATAGTTAGATTTGATTTTCCTTTTCTGTCTACTAGCTATAATGTTTTCCAATTTGGGAAACAAATCCTCTGTGGATCAAACTCACAAAATCCAATTGAGGCTATTGAAATATCCATGGGAGATCACTACTTTAAACAGCTCGAGGATAAATCAATACTTGTGTGGGATTGCTTGAAGCCTTTGGCTGGGTCTTGTCTGTGTGTTGTAATCCTTTAGACACCCTTTTCAGCCACATACACAAGTAAGGCTTCAAAAATACCCAGTATGAGTCATCTAACACACTCACAAGAGATTAGAGGAAAGGCCTGAAACATACAACACATTATTGAAACTAACCTGGTCAAGATCAATCCTACCCTTCCCCAAACTGTCAGTGAGATAGTCATCTCCAAAAACTATTGGTGGACCTTTAGACATGTCAAGAGAGGAGAATGTCTCCTTTGTCAAAACCATATTTCTAGAAGCTCCAGAATCTATGATGAAGCTAGGTGAGCTTGATGTGCCAGCAACAAAGGCATGTAATATCTCTCTGTCTTCTGAATTTGATCCTCCTTCCTTCTTATTTGAGAAATCAGGAAGGGAGATGTTATTCTTCTCCAGGAGTTGGGTCAACATTTCAATTTTATTCTTCATACAAGAGCTCTGTGGATGATAACCCTTACTGTAGTATGCACACTTGCTCATTTCTCCTTCATTCTTCTTCTTCTGGCAATTCTTCTTGGGGCTTTGAAGCTCCTATTGAGACTTTGACTTGTCTCTCTTTTGCTCAAGTGGATTTTTATCTTTTTTCTTTCTTTTTGAATCCACCCTTAAATATACAGCAACCAAATCTTGGTCTTTGGAAGGTTTTATGGTGCCCATCATCACCAACTTATCTTCTTCTTGTGTGAGGGATTCCATGAAATTTGCAAGCTTAGGCATCTTCCAGGCTCAAGCTATCAACTTGGTGGCATGGAAGGTTGAAAAAAACACTGAATAGTCAGGATCAAGCTTAGAGAGTATGGCCAATACTAGTTTCTCTTCCTTCTTTTCAATCCCACACTATTTTAGCTGCAAAACAAGGGCCTTAAACTTGGAAAAATAGAGTTACAATGATTCGAATCTACTGAGACTCAAGGAGATCAACTCAGTCTTGATTTGATGTCCTCTCATCTCATATGTATTTCCAAAAATGTCTTCAATATTCTCCCACACTTCATGAGGTGATGTCAATCCATCAATATGGAAGAGGATGTCTCTTGAAATGCTCAGACACAAAAGACCATAGGCCTCATCCCTATTATTGTGCCATTTAATTTTCTCTGCAGCTGCATTGGGCTCTGTCTCAGTTGCCATAGTCACCCTGACACCTGTAAATACCTTTCAGTATCAATAATATCTCCATTTGAACTTTCCACTCAAAGAAATTGAATTGAGTCAAGATGATCTTCTGATATTGGTCCATAGCTCAGTAGTTGTGCCCTCCAGTCAGCAAAATACGCTCCCATTCAATGATGTCAAACCTGAAATAAAAATTTGGAAGGAGAGAAATCAATCTACAAAGGCTATGATACCATGCGGAAATTGAACCCAAGAGATAGAACAATTACACTTACAAAATTGCTAATCAAACATGCAAAATTAACACCAAAGGAGACTGAAATTGGAGCATAAGACTAATCTGTATTGAGTAAGTGTACAATATACAAACTTATGAAGTAATAGGATTCTGTAATATATAATTAAATGAGATTTTTCAATGCATAAGTATTCCATTCGAAATAGTCAAAAAGTAGGCTTAACAAATATAGTCAAATCCCCCATCTGTGCATAAAGCAGTTTCCAAATATATGAAGATGCTCAAGAATTTGATGATTCAAGTGAGAAAGATAAAGAGGGATGGAAAGAAAATTCATACATGCTTTTATTTGGAGAAAAGGAGGGAGGAGGTTGTGGGAAAAAAATAAGGCAGTTACACCTAGACTAGCTTTTCCTTTTTCCTTAGATCAACTATAAAGCAAGGCATCTTTTCAGAAAAAACAGATATGCACTTTAAAGAATATGGAATAAAGAAGACATGCTAAAATTGGTTTCCAAGATGCTTCCCAAGCACTCCATGACTCATTTTTAGCATGTGTTGACTTCTAGGACATGTAGAAGGCAACTAGCATAGAATGGAATTTAGGAATCTAGGTAATAAGACAAAAATGATTAAATTAATGTCTAATGTAGGTAACTATGGGTTTATTATTCTAACAAATAAACCCCCCAGGCAAAAAAAGTCTTCTTGAACTTTTTTTTTTGGGAGGGGGGGTGGGGCGGGTGGGGGTTGGAAAGATCCCCAATAAAGGTTTACCTAATATTTTTTAAAGTTAAAAATATATTTCAAATATTATATGTAGTATAATATATAGTACGGTCACTAAAAGAACAACGTCCAAGCATAGAAATAATAGACACAATAGTTTGACCTGGGAAACCACAAGGGATAAAACGCAACAACCTTGTGATAGCGATATTAGTTCAAATTACAAAATACATCCAAATATATAGTAGCCACATATAGCAAAAGATCGATAAACCCCAAGAACAAAGGAGAAACTCCTCCAAAGATAGGAACCCTAGAAAATACTTCTTCTAACTGGAAGCAAACTTCTTCCTTTAGTGGAGTGAACTTGGTTGGGTGAAAATGAGGGATGCACCTTGTTATTTATAGTTGACTTTATGTTCTCTTGTTCAGTTTAACCAGGGCCAACATGCACATTTAATCTGGTCTTACTTGTATTTTATGCATAATAATCATTGTTTATTATTTCATTTTCTAAGGCCGAATCTGTGAGGATGCCTCACACAGCTACTACTTCAACAATATCTCTTATCCAAGGAAGAATCAGCATACTATAATACCACGTATAGATATCATTTGTAAATCAAAACTGTCTCTAACATCTCTATATCATAAGCAAGCTATTCCAACATAGTATCACTAGTCCATCAAGAAGTGTCAACAACTCAACCAGTCCATCGGGGAGTCAATATAAACCAACTCAACCCTATCCAAGGAACCTACATGTAACAAATCAAATTACTCTATCAAGGAGTCAACATCTCAACCTAATACATTGGTGGGTCCACATACACTAGATGAATCCATTCCATTCGAGAGCCTACATGTAGTATGCGCTAGTATGCACCAGTATGCACTAGTTATATGCACCAGTCTCTCCAACCCATCAAATGGTGTCTTAGAGATCTCCTCACTTCGTCTAATATTTTCTAGGAGAATGCTATAAATTTCTCCATCACATCACATGATGTCCAAGAGATCTCCACACTCATTCATAGAGTGTCCATGAGCATGTGTTGGTCTCCCCATCCCTTCACGGGATGTCCGATATATCTCCCATTCCATCACAAAGTGTTTGGGAGAATGTAGTGGCATCTCCACCCTTTCACAAGGTGTCCAAGATATAACCCCACTCTATCATATAGTGTCTAAGAGAATGTTGTGTCACATCCACCCCTTTACAGGGTGTTCTAGAGATATCCTCACTCCATCACAGAGTGTTTGGGAGAATGCAATGGCCTCTCCACCCATTCACAAGGTTTCTAAGAGGTATCCCCACAAAATAATATATTTTATGAGACAATGCAGTGGTATGTCCACCCCTTCACAGGTTGTCCAAGACATATCCCCACTTGGTCACAAAGTGTTCGAGAGAATGTCACTATAAAATAATCCTTCCCTCTCAACAAGGGATTTAACATGAGACTAATATCCCCACTCCATCATAGAGTTACCAGGAGAAGGTACAGTCCCATTTTTAGTCATATAGGGACTATTCTCCCCAATCTATCATAGAGTGTTTGGGAGAATTCAGTTCCCCATTCTGACTTATCTACTTTTATACAAGTCATGTGACTAATACTAGGAGAATTTTTGCTTGATGTTGCATACATCCATCTTCACAAATGACACGTATGGCACATGTGGCCCAAATATTCATTTGCATGGGTATTGTGGTGTAGTGAGATCCATCATTGACGCATACAACCTCATAATGATTTCCATGCAACTCATGTACACCAAATATTCCCTTTATAGAGAATCTACTATTTTGTTACATGAAGGAAATGTTTTGGGAAACATTGCTTGTATTGACTTGATATTTTTTAGCAATCGAGACATCAACATAGTATGAAATATTTTGATTCCTACACTCAAAATTGAATTCCTTGGAAAATATTGAAATCCAAGTTTTGATTTCCTAACCTAAACAAGCTGATATTTGATCAAAACAAGGACATTATATGATATATATGTGGACAAGGCCAGGCCCGAAGCTTCTAAATCTAGATTTAAATATTAGAAATGAATAATAGATTGGATTGAGAAAAATATATTACACCTGTACTAATCCCTTCATCAAATTAATAATAAGCATACAGTCACTCATCAAATGAATCTTCTGAACTCTTTTTCGACAACCTAAGCTAATATCAATTTTAGAGCCAGAAATTTGCTTTGTTGTTGGTACCCTCCCAATCTGTGCCATTAACTTTATAAAATGTGAGTTTAAAAGTTTAGAAAACCACCTGTGCCTCCCACAAAATGCTCCCCTCGGTTTCTCCCATTGAGATAATCCCATGGCACAAATTTTTCAATAATTTATGGGACCACCACTCTCTTTCCTTTCACTAATGACTTTTTTTTAAAGCTCTCTATGATTCTTAGGCTTTGTGTTGCTATCAATTGTGATAAGTTAATTTTTTTTCTCAATTTTATGAGTAATGACACCCATTGGGGCATCATGTCACAATGGACAATACACGATATATAGCATGCCTCAGGGAGGTTTGATCCTGAGTGAGGAGGGCCATAGTCTACTATGAAATGTTAAACTTACCATCAAATAGTTCACCATTCTTTTCCGGCCACACCCCTTAGGTACATAGTAAAGGTAAATTTCTATACTTTTTCAATTTTATGTTCTCACACACAAATTTTAAGCATACATTAATAAAGAGCCCAATTCATAATCCTTCAATATAATACCTCTTTCTAATTCTACCCATACATCAATAACAAAAATCACTCAATATACAAACGACATGTGATTTCTTTGCTTAGGTTACATATTGGACACCTTCTATATTTTTCTCTACATATAATCCTAAATAAGAACTATATTACTGAGCATTAGACACATAAAAATCATGGTCTTCATCAGGAACTTGAATTTCCAAATTATTGAGTACCCCAACACAAATACTACTCAATCTTTGCTTCCCTTAATATTTTGTAACACAAGTCCTAGACTAGGTTGTATCACAAATTTGTCTAAGAGTAGCATAAACAAATACATATGAATTCTAAAAAGGATAGGGACATCATACTCTGGTAATTGTACTTGTATGGAGTGGTCCAACTCTTGTTGGTTAGAGAAATCCTAGACAGAAAGAGGGACCAAATATGGGGAAAAGTGGGGTTGAACATGATAACCATGACATAAACATCCAAAAAAACCACACTTACAAAACAGTGTTAATTTTTCTTTTGTCAATCATTTGTCAGTTGGAATTAGTCAATAAAAGCTATGGAAATATTGTGAACTTTAGAAAATCAATGTTTTTTATGTAATTATTTAGAGAAAGATCAAGAATTGTGTGTGTTGGGATCCTGAATTGATAGTTTCATCCCATAGTTTCCACAAAACATGTTTACTATTTTCTTTGTTCCCTCCTCCAGCGACATTTGTAGTCAAGATTGACCTCCACTCAACATATCACTTCCTTCTTTCTACTGCTCCCCTCCTCTAGGGGCTTATAGAGATCAACAAAGGATGAAACTGCTTCTGACCATAGACCACCTCTACGTCCTCCCAACCCCATCAATGTTTCTAGTCTCTACCCCATCCCAACACTCAATTGTATGAATCCAAATCAAAACAATAGGCTCCCCTCTCCCAATGTCGACACACTACCCATTATAGCTCCCCTTCTAGTTCTTATAGTTTCAGATATATTACTATTTCAAGTTTTTCTCATTCGACTTTGGATATTAGGAGAGACACTTCCATTGTGTACCATGACATACTCGCTATTTTTGGATCATAGATCCCCAATCCACTTTGCTTGTATATTTCTTTCTGTATTTAGATAATGCATCATGACCTAGGAGTTGACATATAGCCCATAAGCCATAAATGAAAATATTATTGATGATGACTTCGATGTACAACATGGGCCAATGTAGATGTCTTAGCCCTCTATGTTAGGAGCTAACAAGGACAAAATTACATGATGTGATAGTTGCAAGTCCCATCGATGAATAGAGTGCGAGAGGTTCCATCTTATAAATGAAAAAACCTTAGATAGTTCTTCACCTTCCCTATATCCAATAACCAATAAGGAGGTTGACTGCTAGTTTGATCCCCACCTAGATGATATGTCTAGTTCTTGATTTTGTTCTCTCTTGAGATGAAAAAATTAAATAGATTATAACTCATATTTTGACTCCATCATTCTCTAAATACCCCCCAAGATGTTCTAATTTCAACAAGCAACATCTTTCTAGATTGAATACAACCTAGGTTTAGTCTCCAAACATTTGAATGTATCTAACACATTGCTCCAATACAAAAAATATCAATATTGTTGCAAAACTAAATTCTACTATGATGTTCACAATAACATAAAAAATACATTAAAAATAATTTATATGAATTTAATAAATGTAGAATTCTGTCTACTCACTAACACCTAGATTATATTGCTAACACCTAAATTACATCAAATTGTTGGAGCAGGGTCCCGCAGCTACAGAAGAAGCTGCCAGTTTAGCAGATAGAGAGTTTTGGCGGAGAGGAGATAAGATGGAGCTACGACACCATAGCATGTTTCTAGCTACAGAGCAGAGCTAGAAACTGCGACTTTTAGGGAAGAGAAGTCAAGGGAGATGATGGTACCTGAGCGGTTGAGAAGAGAAAGCTCACCCACTGCATTGAAGGCAGTGGCGAAGATAGGAGGGCTCAGCTACCCTCATAAAGGAAAAGGAGCAATGAGGCTGAGGTATTGAAGATGAAGGACAGAAACAGGGAAGCAGTGCACAGTACCCATGGTTAGCGCTGGGAAGCATGGAAGACTGCAGAGAGCTATGGTGTGACAAAAAGCGGCTACCTCAAGTACATATATGCCGACTATCACTAGTTAGGGTTTTGGGTTACTGTTGGGACATGCCCACAGTGTTGTAATGGCAAGACCTTCGGGCCGCCTATAAAGGGATATATTTCATATTGTAAAAGGGTTCGGTTGTTGGTCATTTTGTGGGCTAGACAGTTAGACAATAGTTGGACAATTGTATAGAAGCCAAGCTCTGGTTCTGTCATTAGCTGTAGTTATCTTACTATAACCAGTAGCTGGCTCATTGAGCATGCATGTAACAATCCGCAGGGATCGACAGAGAGGGAAGGGTATATTGTAAGAGGTGCAATATAGAGTAGAGAAGAGATCTAAGAGAGAAGGGTCTAGGCTGTGTGCAGAGTTACCCAGAAGATCTTGGGCTGCATATGTGGTGCAGTAGAACTATGTTTACCTTCCCCTGAGCTATAATAAGAAACACAGTTTTGCAGATGTAACTTCCATCCTGGAGGTGAACCACGTTAAAATCATGTGTTATGTGATTGATTTATATGTTGTGTTTATTTGTTGCATCTATCAGTTATCATATGCGATTTTTTTACAGTTTAATGTATGTATGTGTTATTCAGTTTACAGCACTATAGAAGATGAATGCAAGTTGAAACCCTTAAGTATTTTGTATAAGAGTTTATCTATGCTTCAGCTCTTAGAGTTAAGAGTCACAGAGTTAAGCACCCTTGTTTATTGAGTCCCGTAAGTTGGAACGAGTAGCGCTAAGTACGTTGAGACGCAGCGGTAGGATATCGCAAGGAGGTGGTATCGCACCAGTAGAGGAGCTGTGGTGCGCTACTGTTGAGAATCAACGTAGGAAGGAGTTACATGTTTCCCGAGGCATGGAAATGTGATAAGGACTAGATTCATCGCAAGTAAGATGAGGTTGCACGTCGCAGAGAAAGAGAGAGAGATCTCGCAGGCTAGAAGAGCTGCAAGGCACCTAGGCTGCACCAGAACCCGGTCGAAGACACTTGATTCTTTTGGCCAACCCATTAGAATAACTTCGGGTGAGACTTCAGGCCGCTCTGTGGTCTTTCACCGAAAGGGCCAGTGAGCTAGGGGTGTTGTTGGTTAACTACAGTAAACTCGGGTCTGCCCATGCAAGCTAGCAAATGGTTTCGTTGCTGGTTTTGAACAAACTGAGCATTGATGTTCTGGTGGTGGCCTACTAGAGATGAACTCAACGAGTGGGTTTGGTCTAAGGAGAAAGAGTTTTCCGAACGAGAGAACAGGAGTCCTAAACTGAGTACAGAGGCCTGGTTACAAAAACATATCGTTACAGACCTACATGCGATATTTTTTGTGACCTTTGGGAATGAGCTTTACGACTGGTTATCAAAGTTGACTGATACAAGCATACTGAAGAAGAAAAGAGACATTGTCTAGACACCAGAGCTGATTCAAACCATGAAGAACCTTGATAATCCCATTACAAGAGTAGTAGACTTTTGGCTTGCGAGTGATTAGAAGGCTTTGTCACAGAGTTTGTAGTTGACCTGAGAAAAAGCTTCAACAAGGCTGAGCGCTACTTCTTCAAAGGATATCACGATAAGTACCTAAAATATTTAAACTTGTCCATTAAGATCCTATTACATGAAAAAGGAACAATGGATCTAGTTTCAGATGAATAAGTAAATATAGTAATGTCACAAGAGTTTCAAAGTGATCTTGATGACATTGGACGGACACGTAGTGGAAAGAAATATAAAGTAGATTTCAGATCTCCCATATTTGAAGATAGTCCAGATAATACTAGACAACAGAGTCATAGTACCACAGAAGGAATGGAGGGGGGTATCCCTTACCACCCTTACACCCCACAGAAAAAGACCGGGACTCAGAACAATCCCGTAGGAACTCCATCCAGTAGCTCGCAGACAATACCTACCACTACTACATCACCTTCAGCTACACCACCGAGTGGTAGTAGCACATCAAATCCACATCCACCACGTAGAAATAGAATGGGGGATGATATGAAGCTACCTATTTTTAAGGGTACAGGGGAAGAGGACCCAAAGCAGCATTGGTATCTATGTGAATCCATGTGGACCATTAAAACCATCAATGACGATACCATTAAACTTGTACAGTTGGTCACCACGCTAAGAGATCAAGCCTTAACATGGTATATGAAGTATACCACAGTACCCAAAACACTTGTCCAGATCAAGACAACCATGATTAAAGAGTTTAAGAAGCCTAAGTATGAGTCACAGTGCATTACAGAGCTCAAAGATATCAAACAGCTACCTACAGAGTCAGTCTGGGACTTTGATCAGAAATTCGAAGCCCTTATAGACCAAGTCAGCTTTGAGTTTGCGCCAGAGCAGCATAAAGAATGGTTTATTGCAGTGTTGTTCCCTCACATCAGACTACCGTTAATGCAGCAGAAACTCCAGACGCAGGATGACGCATTGGAGATGACAATGAAACTAGAGGCTTCACCTCTAGCGAAAACCAGCACAGGCATGACAAATCTACAAAACCAGTTGGCTAATCTCATGTTATAGTTGCATGAGCTTAAGAAAGGGAAAGAGGTTGCGCAAGACATATGGTGCATAAGGTGTAAAGAACAAGGCCATACTAAAGACAACTATCCAGTCTTCATAGAATATATAGCGACAGGGGCTCCTAACCCCTTACCACAGACCCACAGGCAGTGGTGTGAAATATGCAAAACATGAGGAAACCTACCTCAGCAGTGCCCTCTACTTCAAAAGTACATGCAGACACCTAAGAACTTATACTGCATCTTCTGCAAGTCTATAGGCCATGATGAACATGATTGCCAAGCCTATGATCTCATGGTAGGAGCAAAGCAAGATATGTACAGAGTCCAATTAGAAACACAGGGTCCAGTAGCAGGACCACAGCATGATCCGACTTATGGTGGTCGTGGAGGAGGATTCAGAGGATGAGGACGTGGAGGAGGCTTTGGCCATGGAGAAGGTTTTGGTCATGGTCGCGAACCAGTTACTTGCTACAACTGTGGAGTTGTAGGACATTATGCTAGAGACTGTCAGAGTCCCACCACCACTTGTAATTATTGTAAATATTATGATCATACTATAGAGGAGTGTCCTACCTTGATAGCTAAGATCAGAGAACCTAAGCCAGTAGCACACTAGAACATCCAGCTTATTGCTACTGAGCAGGAAGAGCCAAAACCAAGAGTCAACATTGTGACTCGCAGTGGTGTTTCCACCAGTGGGACATCGCCGGATAATGAAAAGAACATAGGTTAGGAGTGGGTGCGTAGAGCTCCTAACAAAGCAACACCACTTGACCTACAGAAGAATAAACAGACATTTCAGGAAGCTAAGACTTTCTTTGATGACCCTATGCAATCAGGATCATAGGTACCGCTGTCTAGGGGCATACCGCAGCAAGCACCTTGTGGTGTTAGCCCTGTGCAGATATCGAAGGCTACCACATAGGGCACATGTGATGAGGATGAGATGACAGGAAGTGTACAATCCTTCCTGTGGAGTTTTTTACAACTCGTGAGAAATGAGCAAGCTATTGGAGAACTTCAGCGCATCATAGATCAGTGTCAGCCATCTTCTTCTGTGAGCAGTACACAGTGTGCTATTCATAATATTACGGGACATACAAGAATAGGAAGAGAGATGTGACTCACAACACATATTGGAGAATTCGAAATGGATGAGGTGATCCTAGATCTAGGATCAGACGTAAATGTTCTGACTAAGCAGACATGGGAATAGATGGATATCCCTCAGTTAGTCAGACCACCTATCCATCTAAGATTAGCTAATCAGCAGTGAGTATCACCCCTGGGTCGATTACCGCAGGTGCCAGTTGACATTGACGGAGTTCGCAGCTTTGCAGACTTTGAAGTTATAGAAATCATTGGCGATAGTAGACCATATCCAGCACTACTAGGCATTGATTGGGAGATCGGTAATATGGCCGTTATCGACCTAAAGAGAAGACAAATGACCTTTGAGGATGCGTAGATCTGGGTCATCGCACCATTGGATCCTTTTTAGGGTCCTAGATATATTGAACCTATCTGAGCAGAGGAAGAGGCACGTAACATAGATAGTCTCTATCAGATGACTGCGAACCAGAGCGACTATATCAATCCGACTGTGGAAGGGAACATTAGCTGGTGATGCAATAGCTCATGCACATCAAATTCAGATGTTGGTCTAGAGAACTGGTAGAACAGACTTCACGAAGTCTCAGCGCGTATATGCGCGTACTTGACTAAGTCACTGCGATGGATTGGCGCAGAGATCAATGAGATTCCATCGTTTCATGGTCTAACAGATATCCAGGACTTTCTCAAGCAGTTTGAACAACAAATTCCTCATGAGAAGAGGATCACAGCTATGGACCTTGCAGTACGAGCCACACCTACAAGATGGTGGTATGCACATAAAGAGAATATCGCATCATGGTACGGTATTAAGAGACTAATGGCGATTAGATTTTCTATTGACAGAGAATATGTCTAGTAGAAGTACACAAGAGAAAGTGACCCCAGATCACATATTCAGGCATGCGAACAGAATTGGTCAAACATTCCCAAGGATGAATGGGTTCACTCGTTCATTCACACTTTGGACACAGTTCCAAGGAACTAGTATACAAAGACTGAGCTGCGTGAGGGAACAACTACATGGCCACTTATGATAGGCATCTTTCTACTCACCTTCGCTTTTGAATCTGAGTACCCAAGTGTTGACCATGCCCTAGATATAATAAAGATCAAGATATTTGAGGATTGTACCTTATCAGTACAGACTTAGCCTGAGTGGGCCATCTAGTTAAAAGATGCGCTTGAGTGCTATAACTTTGGATCAGAACCATAGGATGAGGATGAGGATCCTCGCAACACCAACATTATGGAGTCAGAAGGGACTCGCGATGTTGAGGGACCATAGTTATAAATTCCAGCAATCACAGAGCCCATCAAGATTAAAAAGATCAATATCGGCACAGACACAGAACCAAAGTTTGCCTCTATTGGTGACTATTGGAACGATGAAACAGTCAGACAGATTGTAGACTTGCTACATGACTATCAAGACCTATTTCCCACCAAGTTCATAGAGATGAAGGGAATAGTTGGAGACTTGGGAGTAATGAGGATACCATTGAAGGAGGATGCTCGACTAGTCAAGCAGCGTCCATATAGATTAAATCCATGCTACAAGGAAGAAGTAAAGGATGAGATCGATAAGATGCTAGCAGCAGGAATCATTGAGCCCGTAGAAGAGAGTGAATGGGTTAGTCCCATGGTCATACAAGAAAAGAAAACTAAAGGGGACATCAGGATCTGTGTTGATCTGCGTAAACTCAACAAGGCATCACTCCATGATCCATTTCCGACACCGTTCACTGATGCGGTGTTAGACAATGTCGGAGGACAGGAGGTCTACTCCTTCACTGATGTCTTTTCAGGCTATCACCAAATCAGAATCCATCCAGAAGATCGATCCAAGACCACCTTTGCAACAGAATGGGGCTCATTCCAGTATATGGTAATGCCCTTTGGTCTTAAGAATGCACCAACTATCTTTTCTAGAGTAGTAGTTGCTGTGTTTAAAGAATACATCCATAAATTCCTAGAATTTTATTTTGATGATTGGACTATATTTGGATTAATTGACAAGCACATAGGAGATTTAAGACTGATGTTAGAGAAATGTAGGTAGTACCATATTTCTCTGAACTTGAAGAAATGTATATTTTGTGCACCATTTGGTATTTTGTTGGGTCACATTGTTTGCAGACAAGGCTTGATGGTAGATCCCGCAAATATCACCATCATTGTAAATCTTCCAGCACCCAACTCAGTCAAACAATTGAGAACAGTACTTGGTCATACCGGGTACTACAGAAAATTCATCAAGGGATATGCAAAGATCACAGCACCGATGGAGAAATTGTTAAAGAAAGATGTAAAATTCCTATGGAATGAGGAATGCTAGCAGAGCCTAGACACCCTTAAAGAGAAGATGGTTACAACACCCATCTTAGTATTTTCAGACTGGACTAAGCTGGTCCATGTACATGTGGATGCATCTGGCATCGCACTAGGGGTTGTTTTAATGCAACCAGGAGAAGGGGATATTGATCATCCTATTGCATATTCTAGCAGAAAGCTATCGACAGCAGAAAAAAACTACACCACGATAGAAAGAGAAGGATTAGCTATGGTGTATGTGATGCAAAAGTTCAGGCACTACCTATTGGGTGCCTCGTTCAATATGTTTACTGACCATTCCACATTGAAGTATCTGGTCAATAAGCCAATGTTAGGGGGGATAATCTGCAGATGGTTACTCCTCTTTCAGGAGTATGATTTTGAAATCATTGTGAAACCAAGAAGATTGAATGCTGGACCTGATCACCTATCGCGGATAGACTTAGGAGAAGAGCCAAGTAACCTAGAGGACAATTTGTCGGATGCGCAGTTGTTTTCTATCCAGATCACAGACGACTACTATGCTGATATCATTCACTTTCTCACTACAGGATTAGCACCTGACGAGTTTACTAAGAATCAAAAGAAGTAGTTGGTTTTTATAGCAACAGACTTCACCCTACTCGCAGGACAATTATACAAGTTAGGTCCAGATGAAGTCCTGTGCAGATGTGTAATGCCACATGAAAAAGACGCTATCATCAGAGAGGCACATTCAGAAACTGCAGGAGGTCATTTCGCAGGAAAGCCGACTGCACAGAAAATCCTAGCTACAGGATTATGGTGGCCTACATTGCACAAGGACACTAAGGACTTTTGTAGATGCTGCGATATCTGCCAAAGGGTAGGAAAACCCTCGCGACGCGATGAAATGCCGCTGCGACCACAGGTCACACTGCGCGCATTTGACAAGTGGGCTATAGAATTTTTGGGTCCTATCAACCCACCAGGAAAACAAATTGGTGCGAGATATATCATCACTGGCACAGAGTACCTCACCAGGTGGGCAGAGGCCAAAGAAGTAAGAAATTGTGATGCTGCTACAGCCACACAGTTCCTTTTTGAAAACATCATTAGTAGATTTGGATGCCCAGTAATTTTGATGAGCGACCAAGGCACACATTTCTTGAACCGCACAATTGAGGCCTTGATGGAAGAATTTCAGATACAGCACCATAAGAGCACTCCCTACCACCCACAGGCTAATGGTACGGTGGAGGCCTTTAACAAGATTTTAGAAAACGCTCTTACAAAGATCTGCAATAGCCAAAGGAATGATTGGGACCTCAGAGTTAACACTGTATTATGGGAGTATAGGACCACATGCAAGAAACTTATAGGACATACACCTTTCAGTTTGGTGTATGGACAAGAAGCTGTTATTCCCATGGAGTATATTCTTCCCAGTTTAAGAATCACTCAAATCATCAGGATGGCTGATACAGACGCAGTGGATGAAAGGCTAGCACAACTGCTTGCCTTAGAGGAAGATAGATTCATCGTCGGCTTCCATCAGAAAGTGCAGAAGGCACGAGAAAAAGCTTGGCATGACAGACACATTAAGAGTAATACCTTCCAGATCGGAGACCTAGTACTCCTCTATGACAGTAAGTTTATTAAGTTTCCAGGGAAGTTCAAGACGCATTGGCTGGGGCCATATCAGATACAGCAAGTTACAGAGGGAGGTGCAGTTCAGCTCAGCAAGCTGGATGGGGAGCTTCTTCCCACATTGATCAATGGCAGTAGGCTCAAGATTTATAGTGACAACCACCCCACCTCCCAACCCTAACTCAGAGTCGCAAGATGTGCAGATGTCCAGTGTAGTTGAAAGGAGGCATCTCACCGGAAATTAGTCTACACTGGCAGGTATTCTAAGTATAGGGAATCACATAAGGATGGTTCATTTTGCGCAAGTCATCAGTAAAAAAAAAAAAAAAAAAAACCAGAGGTCGCTTAAGTTTGTTTTAAGTAGAGGATGCGGTGTTGCATCGCAGCAAGGCGATGTCTCTCCGTGCCACGTACCATCTTTCACAAGAAAACAGAGGGCTAGTCAAGTCACCTTCTGACAGGAAGTTAATGAAGAAATGACTGGTATATCTTACTATGGATTTGGCAGCAGTGTAATCAATTTTCCATATTTGGTAAATCCTTGACAAGACCGGCGCCTGTACACACACACTTCGAGGGAAATTTGATCAGATTTTAGCATTTATTGAGGACCGGATGATGGGTGTGGTCTTGTCCATGCAATTAATACGACCGACGGATTCAGTCCAGATGACCATTGCGTCCAGGATTATCGTCTTCAGAATAAAAGTAGAAATTAGTCATTCGAGAGGGTTACATTTGCAAGAATTCAAGAGCCGAGAGTTATAGAGTGCATCGATTAGTTTCCCTGTGTAGAGATAATCCCGTTACAGAGTGTTGTGATCTCCAGAGATTGTAGCCATTGCATGTCCAGCATTTTACACTGAGTGGGTTCTATCCAAGGAGGAACCTATAGAAGTGATTTTGGAAAGATTCAAACATGCTGGCCTTATAGCTCCTATGACGACGCCATCCAAGGGTACCCCGCCGAGTTCATCACAGACTAGAGAACCACCAAAAATGAGGAGCCACTCTCAGTTAATAGAGGGATCCAGTTCGGAGCCAGAGGAAGAAGTTCATAGTGCAGCAGACTACATCATGCCATGAGTTGAAGGCGCACCAGAGGTAAAAATACCCAAGAGTGCTAATTTTATTGTTCCCATACCACCAATAGATTCCCGAGTAAAGGAAAATGGAGATTTAGTAGGATATGCTGCTACTGTTAAATTTGTAGATTATAACCTGGGAGATGGTAAGACATACCCTTAGTTTCGGCTGGATCAATATCTTACGATCCAGAAGAACCCAAGGACAGGTAGAAATGAATATGTTCCCATGGCACATGTCCAGATTCTTGAGCGCTCAAGTCTACTCAATTTGTTGAGACTACCTCATTTTGGACGAGGTGCAGAGGTTAATGCCATGGTGCATGTCCTACTTTCATGTGTACATGGAGGTTACCTATGGCTAATTAACAGGTTCAACCTAAACATCGACTTGATACACCGCATCACCGGGATGTCCAAGACTAGTAAAGACCCCGAGATACAGACAGCAGAGAAGACCAAGGATTCTAAGCTACCACCATCCTTGGTTACCAAGTATAAGTTATAGCGAGGAGGATGGGCTTATGAAATCACAAGCCTAACAGATGATACACTCAAGTTTACAGCCAGTCTGCTTGCAGGCAGACTGTTAACCAAGGTTCGGCCAAAGGAGGTCACAGGATCAGTAATCAACTTGGCCATATAAGTCGCAGAGGGAGAATAGTTCAATTGGTCTTTAATTTTATTAAATATTCTTCAGGCAGATTGTTTGGAAGCTCAGGATGAAGCAAGCCACCCTTTCCATTTCTCGTGGCTACTTATTTTATGTGCATTCATCGGGTGGAAGGAGCCGCCCCATACTCAGTTTCCACAGCTAGCAAGTGGCGCGCCCAGAGGCATGCGCTATGCCAGCCTATGGGATAATAGCAGCCAAGTAAAGAAAAAGGTTAACATGATAGTATTCTATGAATACTATAATCTGTTGAAGAAAACCATCCAAGAAACACCTCGGATCAGCACGGAGACCATGGACATATATGATAACTGGCTTAATTTTATGGCAGACAGCCATAGAATCTATCTGAGGCCAAAAAGGTCTAGAAGGGACGATTGGGATAATGGGTGGTTCAGGATGACAGCAAAGGATGTTGAAGATGTTGTCAAGGAATTTGATGACGAGTGGAAGCAATATTTTGAGGACACCACACCACTACCATCAGAGACTGCACAGACAAACCCATCAGACAAGGGAAAAGACAAAGTGGAGACCCAGACGCAAGGAATAGCAGAAGTACCACCACCAGGACAGAAGAGGAAAGACCTACAGCAAGTACCATCAGAGGCATAGATGACAAAGGATGGAGAAGAAGAGATACCAGAGGCACAAAAGAAGAAAAATCACAAAGTCACAAAACCACCTGTTAAAACCGCGTTGACAGACGATGATTATGAACTCATTGCAACAAGAATGCATGACACGTTGAAGGACTCATTTGACGCGATGCAGTCATCACAAGCAAAGATACAGAGTGTGGTAGAAAAGAAGCTTCTGGACTTAAAAGCAATTACTGAGAAGACTGCTCTGATACAGGTTCCGCCGGTAAAGGCGACCATAGGAGAAAGTTCAACACAGTCAATTTCCCGCAAGGAAATCCTAGCAATGGATCGCATAAACACAGTTTTGATACCACTAGGGAGCATCTGATTCCCTGCGTCAGCGACGGATGCCCCGATATAGATCAAGAAACCTATCAAGGTTAACCTCACAGAGTTTCACATTGATCAGTTGCAGATGATCCAACAGCAGCTAAGTACAGACCTCAGGAGTAGAGAGCTCACAACTTATAAACAGAACATGCAGCTAAAGCAACAGAATGCAGCACTCGCCACCAGCTATCAAAAAAAGGTAGACGAGTTAAAAACATATCAAGAAAGAGATCAGGAACTCTGTCAATTCCTACAGATTATTGCATTGGAGTTACCCCAATGTAATATTGAGTTCTCCTTGCCAACCCCGCAGAAGCTAAGAAGAGTTGCAGATAGAGAAAAGGCTCTGGAGGAAACAGTGGCCAAGATGGATGAAACAATGGTCAAGATGGAGGAAGACCATAAAGTGTAGATCGTTGAGCTTGAGGCTAGACCACCAGGAACCCCCCAAGCAGATAAGGAAGCTATAGTAGAGGCATTCCAGCTCACTTCCACACATATACAATCCCGCATAGACGATGCATTGTCAGTGCTAGCCGATGTGACGAGCACATGGTCGGAGTTAGAAGAGCCTCCCGAGAAAGTAGAAATACATCAAATTATTCATTAGATAGACAATACCATAGCATCTATGAAGGAAGAAATAAAGAGCTTAGTAGCTCTTCAAAAGATGAGAAAGATGAAGGAGATGAACCACTTGCAACAGGAAGCACAACAGTTGAGAGAACAGGAGATACACATCAATGACCTACTTCAACCATATCATGAGCAAATCGCAGAGATAGTCGATACGGTTGAGCAGAAAGTTAAGGAGTTCATGGAAAACATAAATGAGATTGATGAAATAGAAGATTCCAGTATTAGTCAAGCTATGCTTGACTCGGCACAAGAGCGTTTCGCAGCTATGGAGAACAAAGTCGCAGGACTTCAGGATAAGTTTCAACGGACTTCACAAGAAGCCAGGGAGAAGCTACAGCAGGAGAATCCCGTTGGTAGTGGGTCGGGGACGATCCACAAGTAAGTGTTAGGGGACTATTGGAGCAGGGTCTCGTAGCTATAGAAGAAGCTGCCAGTTTAGCGGATAGACAATTTTGGTGGAGAGGAGATAAGATGGAGTTACGACGTCGTAGTATGTTTCTACCTACAAAGCAGAGCTAGAAACCACGACTTTTAGGGCAGAGAAGTCAAGGGAGACGATGTTACCTGAGCGGCTGAGAAGATAAAGCTCACCCACTGCATTGAAGGCAGCGACGAAGATAGGAGGGCTTAGCTACCCTCATAAATGAAAAGGAGCAACGAGGCTGAGGTATTGAAGACGAAGGACAGAAATAGGGAAGCGATGCATAGTACCCATGGTCAGCGCCAGGAAGCATGGAAGACTGCAGAGAGATATGGTGTGACGGAAACGCTACCTCAAGTACAAATATGCCGACTGTCACTAGTTAGGGTTTTGGGTTACTGTTGGGACAGGTCCACAGTGTTGTAATGGCGAGACCTTTGGGCCTCCTATAAAGGGATATATTTTGTATTGTAAAAGGGTTCGGTTGTTGGACATTTTGTGGGCTAGACAGTTAGACAATAGTTGGACAATTGTATAGAATCCAAGCTATGGTTCTGTCATTAGCTGTAGTTATCTTACTGTAACCAGTAGCTAGCTCATTGAGCATGCATGTAATGATCCACAGGGATCGACAGAGAGGGAAGGGTATATTGTAAGAGGTGCAATATAGAGTAGAGAAGAGATCTAAGAGAGAAGGGCTCCAAGCTGTGTGCGGAGTTACCCAGAAGATCTTGGGCTACATATGTGGTGCAACAGAACTATGTTTACCTTCCCCTGAGCTATAATAAGAAACACAGTTCTGTGGACGTAACTTCCATCCTGGAGGTGAACCACATTAAAATCGTGTGTTATGTGATTGATTTATGTGTTTTGTTTATTTGTTGCATCTATCAGTTATCATATGGGCTTTGTTTACAATTTAATGTATGTATGCGTTATTCAATTTATAGCACTATAGAAGATGAATGCAAGTTGAAACCCTTAAGTATTTTGTATAAGAGTTTATCTATGCTTCAGCTCTTAGAGTTAAGAGTTGCAGAGTTAAGCACCCTTGTTTATTGAGTCGCGTAAGTTGGAACGAGTAGCGTTGAGTACGCTGAGCCGCAGCGGTAGGATATCGCAAGGAGGCGGTATTGCACCAGCAGAGGAGATGTGGTGCACTGCGGTTGAGAATCAGTGTAGGAAGGAGTTACGCGTTGCCCGAGGTGCGGCGATGCGATAAGGAATAGATTCATCGCAAGTAATAGGAGTTTGCGCATTGCAGAGAAAGAGAGAGAGATCTCGCAGGCTAGAAGAGCTGCGAGGCACCCAGGATACACCAGAACCTGGTCGAAGACACTTGAGTCTTTTGGCCAACCCATTAGAATCACTTCAGGTGAGACTTCAGGCTGCTCTGTGGTCTGTCGACCAAAGGTCCAGTGAGCTAGGGGTGTTGTTGGTTAACTACAGTAAACCCGGGTCTGCCCATGCAAGCCAACACAAATAACACCACCAAAAAAACCAAAAGGTTTTTTCTTTCCCACCACTAAATTTGAAATTACACTTACATTCTCATGCTTCTTTCTTGATCATAGTAACTTAGATATATATTATTATATATTTATAAACTAAACCAACAAAAATACACACACACACACACACACATAAAAGAAACCATCAAGATTAAAAAAAACAAAAATATGCATTTTAGAAGCCATAACTTTATAAGATAAGGGTTTTAGTCCCACAAAGTTTTTGAAAGTTTGAAAATGAGTTATGGCACATGAATGGGGGTTTTGATCTAGCCTTCCAACCACTGCATGTGGAACAGAGATCAAAGAGGTCCGAGAGAGGCAAGAATAGGCTATGTAGGAGCTTCTGTTGTGGAAGCATCTAGATCGTCTTATGGAAAGAGGTACATTAGAGCATGCTTGGAAAGAAATGGTTGAAACCCCTTTTAGATACAAATTTTAGTATTGCAAATTATATTTTGGAAGCTGAGCCTACAAAATCTATAGCTGATAGTGAATGTTTGAATTCGAAGCCTGGATTCATGGTTCTCTGCATGTTCCATTAGTATTGTATAGTTCTAAGTTTGGGTTAGCTCTTCATGCTGCTCTGCATTTTCCTTGTTCCTCTATTTCCCCTCTGCTTTGTTTGTCGAAAATGGTGTTCTCATCTTATTGATGTGGTATGGTTGCTATTTTTTTCACTATGTTCAAGTTTCACATTTCTAGTTGTTTTCATTAGTTTTGATAATCAATAAAAAGCATTCATTGCATTTGTTTTATTATACTACATAGCATTCCATGGAAAACATCCTCTTGAATCATTTATATTCTATATCAAATACATATGAATTTATATTAAAGCAGCCTCTACCTGGTCTTGAATTTGAAATCCAACTGGACTCTAAAAATAGAAACAGTTACAACTGATTTGCTTCATTTCTAGAAGTGGACTGTTGAAAAATAGGATTCAAATCCCCGCCTGCATATATCAAATGGTGATAGATGTGTGAACTTTGAGAGAGGTTTTTGTATTTTACTATGTTATCGACAAAACCCATGTCTTCATTTTCTTAGATGTACCTCCATATCATTGGAATCGGATTTTGAAGTTGATGACTCAAATAGTAAACTGAAATTTTGGAAAATTGCCCTCTGAAGATTACTTAAATGATCCCAAAATATAATACCTGTGTAACAAATGAGATATTTTTTTGAATATTGGCCCATTATGAATAAAATACTCTCTCAGTTTCTGCAAATGCATCTTTATTTGGTGGAAAAAACTCTCTGAACTTAATGACTAAAACAGTCATTTTCATTAAAAATATGCTCTATTACTACAATTGATATATGATACTTTGTTTGTTGTTCTTGATGTTGAATATGGAACACTTGGTGATGATGGTTTTCTGATTTTATAATATCCTTGAATTTTCTTTTAAGTTTATTTGTAAACTGGATTTCGCACTCTGTCTTAAGCTTAGAAATCCTTGAAATATTTTGCCCGATACTTTTAATGTCTGTACTAAGTGTTATTTCAATGAGATTCAATGACCAAGACACTACCTCTCCTTCTCTTTATAGATCTCTCTATCTATCCAATGACGCCATCATAGGGGACATAGATAATCTATTCTAGAATATGGGTGCATTAAAACATTTGAATCTAGCTAGTAATCATTTGTGCAAGAGCATTCCATCATCCATTGGAATTTTATCTTGTAGCATATTCTTATTAATTTTTGTTTACATTTTTGGATGTGCTATAAATATTGGCATTAAGAAACGTAAATATTATTGTATCTTTCTTTGCAAATCTAACTATAATTTTTTTTATAAAATGTAGGTAGTATGTCCATCTACACAATAGAAGAATCTATATGATCAAGTTGTCATTCCAATAGTGAATGAAGTATATTTAGTTTGTTGCAACCAATTAGAATACAACTTTCTCACATAAATGTGGCCGTATCAAATCTTAGTTGTTTGAGGAATACTTGTGCAATTTAACATATCAGAAGATCAAATTATGCTACCATTCCTTTAGATAGTGGCCTTATGTATGTCAAAAAACCTAGAGAATGAGATAAAAGAGTTGATTTAGTTTGATTTTAGAAAAATAAAATACGGGAAGGGAAGAGACATGAATCCATTTTCCTTTTCCATGGCACATTTCTTTGGAATCCTTGACCTGCGCTAACCCTTCTAATAAATCATTGGTCTCACCTGCTCCGTTTTTAATCATTGTTGGTCATTTCCTCTTATATTGAGAAAATACATTGTCTTTTGACAGTGTTGATAGAGCACCCTTGATAAATTGTTTTATCACTAAAGTACTAGATGTGGAAGTATTCTTGGGCCATCCCATGAAGCATTTTTGGGGGTAGATCCTTGCATTGAATAAATATTTTGATAGGAATCTATTCCTCAAATAGAATTTGAAGTTCAATCCCCTCAATACTATTTACATTTTCATATATGATATGGCCAACTTTAATTTTCACCCTATGTTGCCAACATTGACATAGTTATCAAAAAGTGGCTAAGTAACTTTAGAGGAAGCAGAGTGATTACTTGAATTTGATGCAGTGTTATACTTTGACTTGTTTGAGTTTGTTTGACAATAATATTCTTAGAATACTATTTTTTAGTAGGCACCTTCTCATTTCTGGGAAAGGTGTTGATTTATTTGTAACTTCAAAATGCATTCACTTGTATATTTTATGTATTGTACCCCGATGTTTATTCCGGGAAGTATCTATAATGTAATTGAGTCATGTCATGCCTCGATGTTCCTATTGGGAGATTAAATAATGTAAACAAGTCATGTAAATTCATAGAGGGTAACCCTCCTTATTGATATAGGGTTAAATTCCCCATGGTTGTGGGGCCCTAGGATTATTACACTCTCCTAGAGAAGTCAAGCCTAGTGAGTTATTGTCAAGTCAAGAATTATTATAAATAGAGAGTGAGCCTCTCTATTTAACATGTATTCACTCACACTCAGTTGTAGTGCATAAATGAGAGAGAAGAAGAAGCTGGGACAAGAGAGAGAGAGACTACTGCTGCCGGGAGATCATCTTACTGTTTTTGGGTTTTACTTTTGGTGCCAATTCTATATCTAAGGAAGTTATGGGGTTTTCTCCTTTATGGTTTCCCAAGGAAAATATTTTTGTCTATTGTCTATTGTGTTTGATTGTTGTTCTTTTTATTATCTTAGTTAAATATCCTAAGATAATTATAGCTTGAATGATAAAATTCTAACATGGTATCAGAGCTAACCTGAGAAGAAGACACTATGCAGCTGTGGAAACTAGGGCTTCCTATTTTTTGGATCTCTCTCCATAGGTTTTCAGAAAAATAAGGTTGGAATGACTCTCCTCTCTATGGCACATCTTTCTGTCGAAACAAAATCTGATTCTGAGCATTTTTAGTTTTTGACCCAACATTACTACCGGAAATTAGGGATTTCCACAGAAGTAGAATTTTTGAGTGATCCCAGGCCTAGATTGATCGCCTCCCCAAAATCAAAGTTTAGAGATAAAGATCAAAGTTTTTGGTTGGGAAGAAATCCACGAAATTCAAACCCTAATATTCTCATGAACCATCTCTGGAGAGATTCAGCTCTAGATCCAGTTCCGACATCTTAACCTGGTAATATCTAAATCTTTTGTATTTCCATTTGAGGTTGTTAGTTAATATGTCTCATCATACCAAGATTGATGAAAAGCTTGAGGGATCTTATAACTTCTGAGCTTGGAAGTATAGAATCTCCCTAGTCTGTTACACCCACATCCTGTCACCACCATGTGATAAGACCTTTTGACTTACATATTTTCCCTTAATCCCAGCACTTGGAGTGGAGACCCATGTTGTTTGTCAATCTTTGATGAAAATACTTAGCACCGCGCTTTCCCTATTGACCATGAGCAGTACCTTGCTCACACTTCCTGTATCTTGTTTTCCATAAATGGTGCCACCACCTATGGCCTTTGGTACATAAGTGTTTCTAACCTAAAATGCTCTATCATAAGAGGAAAAAAGCGGTACCCTGGGAAAAATGGGAAAAAGAGAATTTTCTCGACGCTTTTAGATCATGAGCCTCGTGTCCTCCCTTATCCCTATCATAGTGGGTCAATTGAGCTTGAGATCCCCCATCATAGGATCTTAGAGGCCACCTCACCCACAAATCTCTCAACCATGCCTATCTATTAATCCTTATAAATACAAGCTCATGTCCATGGTTGAGGGGAGAACTATAGAGGTATTGTTATGCTATTGGATTGACCACTTGGCCCAAGCCATTTGAGAGCATAGAGAGCAAATTTGGAGCTTATGGGGATGAAATTATTGGTTTCATGGAGATGCATGTTGAAACTAAGGCTTAATTGGTTGTAAAATTCTCCATACATCTTAATGCAAAGATGATTTCCGTCCCACATTACTGTTTTTTCGATTTCACATGTAAATGTTGTTAGATTCCTTAGTCACTAACATGGATAAGTAGATAATGTTCTGGTATCTTTGATTTGTTTGTATGTTTGATTTGATTGCAGGTATACAAGTTCACTATCGAAGCTACATTCCAGGTGTCTACAACATCCAGGGAGGGTCTTCATCTTTTGTCGTTCACTCATTTATTCTGGATCTGAACCATTCAAACCAGAGGAATAGCTTCTGTCTGCAAAAGGTGAAATATTCCTGCTTACAAATCTGGTGAATCTGTTGGGGATCAGATATATCTATCAGTTGATCTGATCTTCCTTAGTTCTTCAACTCTTGTCCAAATCTAGGCTCCTTATCTAACACTCTCCAATTAGATCTTCTATTTGACTCAGTGTATTTTGGTTCGAAACTTCTAGATCTGTCTAGATCTCAATTATTTCGACCTTTTATGCTCTTTTTTTATTCTCAATCTATTAGTTTTTACCTTGATTTGATCTTTTTCTGACTTGATCTATCCTTCTCCTTTGTATTTTGTATTTATATAGGAAACCGCACTTATGCAGTTTGCGAGAAGTCGTGGCACTGCCTGAACCTAGTTAGCAGCATGCAGTGCCATCCCCTAAGTCCTATTGATGAGAAGTGGTGCTGGTCCAGAACTACTCTATCAAGACCCCTACAGCGCGGTGCCAGGTAGGCATCATTCCAGGACCTCTTTTTTCTCATTTTTTGTAAAAAAAAATGATTTGACTTGATTTCAACCCTGCACTGTGAGGATTGTGTATTAGAATCTGATGCTTGTGGTTTGAAATTTTATGGTTAAAGATTGGTTTGATTGGAAAATTCAAAAGCTAGGTTAGGCTTATTGATTGTTCATTCACTTATGTGCTTGTTGGTTGTGATTGTGAAAGGACTTCTTGTTTTTTGAAAAGCTTAGGGTGTTAGGAAGATCTCTTTTCATTTCTATTACATAGACTGAAAGAAAAAAATTTGATTAGCATCTTAGTTTCATTTTTTGTTTTCATAGAGAACTTATTTTTCCTCCTTTAAAAAAGAAATTTTTTACTGAGATTAGGTTATCATCATTGAGCATTAGACATTGGATCTTTGATTTTCCTTACAAGCTTTCAAGATCTTTATGTTCTTTTGTCTCTTATGCATTTATTACTATCTCATCAAAATAAAAATATGGTAGTTTTAAGTTAGATTTATCTATGTTTTAAGAAAAATTGAAAAATAGAGTGCATATGCATGTAGTGTGCTTCGTGTTTTTCTTTTAGGAAAAGAGACTCTTCCCCTTCTTATTGCTTTCAGAAAAGAAAAATTAGTTTGTAAAGTGTAGCTTGTCTTTGATTTTGTGTTCAACATTGTTGTTTGGAAATATTTTTGGTTTTGAAACAAAATAAAATACTCTCTTTCCCTCCTGTAGGTAGGCATACTGAACGGTAAAGTGAAATATTTTCATATGCAATTGGAGTGATAGGTTAGTTATAGGTTAAAATTAATCATCCACTTTAAAATTAATGGTAGTTATAGGTTAAAATTTACATAGCAATTGGAGTGATAGGTTAGAGATGTGTTCGAGTGTCGTTAAGTGTAGGAGTTGTCATTATTTGTCTGCATTACATCCCAAGACTCACGCGGTTCTTTCATGTACCATCAGTATATCGAATGGCCTTTCACATACCCTTGAGGTATATAGAAAGGTAATTCACGTACTCGATTATATATTAGAAATCCCCTTGTGTACGGTTATGCATTACATAGTACTACTACCGGTTCGAGCTCCCACGTACCTTGAGTATATCTGGAGACCCCACTAGGATATCTTATCCATCTGAGAAAATCCCTTTGGACATCTTGCTTGGAGCCATACACCGAAAATAGCATTCGGGGTGATTACTACACATGTACCCTAGAGGTATATTGTGAGTGGCACCTTCTTGACAATCCTGGTGTGAGACTTGACTATCTGAACTCCTCTTGTCATTTTAAGTGTGCTTGTTTGACCTATAGCTTGTGTAGGGAAATTTTTTGGTGTGTTTTCTAGTTTTTCAAACCCTAGTTTAGATAGGAACTGTACAAACTAGCTGAGCTAAGATAGTCCAGAAGAGTACAGGGATTTCCACCCAATATTGTTCCTAGTTCAAGAGAAAATCCAATGGAAGCTATCAACCAAGGAGCTACTACCACCTCCCAAGTGGGAGATAATGTGGTTGCAGAAAGTGGAGGACCATATTCTTCACACTCACCTCCCTTGGTCCAACAACCTTCTCAGGGAAATACCTCATTCCATTCTCCCATAGAAGGTCATGTTGATGACACTACTCGTCCGGATTATGGTCCCAATGCTCCATTTTGGGACACCTCTATAGGACAGGCCATTGCCTCATTTGGCACCCATTTAAACTCTTATGAATAAGTTTCTCCAAATGAAGAAGAATGTAGAAAATACCACAAATCCATTCTCTGTGCATAGGAGATTGAAATAAAAATAGATGACATATTGGGCACACAACCATCATGTTCCACAACTATTCCTCTAGGATATCGTTCACTCAACGATTATATGAGACCCATTGAACCAATTATAGATCACATAGTAACACCACACAACCCAGGTCAAAATACCAACCCCACCACCTCCTATGTTACGTTTGTTCCTAATCCTCCCAGGTTTCCCGCATTTGGGGCTCAACCTTTAATTCCCATTCTGTCATTACCTTCTAGTGCCGGGGGGCAACACCAGCACAAACTACGTTATCTAGCATGGAAATTGTACCTAGTCAAGGACATACCTATAATATAGAACAATCTATAGTTTTCGTCCCTCCCACCCATACTAATACGGTTAACCCCCCATCCAATTCAGGTCAGCCCTTGGGGGAACAACTTGTAATTATTCAATCTTTTGGAGGTTATGGTTATCAAATACCTATAGGAAATATTAATTGTCCATTCAATCCTACAGGAATACCTTATGCTAGAATTACATACCCTAGTAATACTTTTACGCCATGGGAGCAACCTAATTGGTCTTACATGCTAGCTATGGGAGGGATACCCATACATACTACGGGAGGTGCCAGAGGACCGCTTCATGGAGGTCCTCGCCCTGGGGGGCCTAATGGTCATGTAGGGCTTGGTGGCTTTCCTCCTTATGGTCCTAATGGTCCTGGTGGTCCTAGGGGGCCTCGTGGCTTTCCCCCTAATGGCCCTGGAGGGTCTGGTGGCCCTCCTCCTAGTGGTTATGGAGGATTTGGAGGTTTACCTACCAGCAACCCTAAAGGGTCTGGTGGTTTTCCTCCTAGTGGCCCCGATGGTCCTGGTGGTCCCAATGATCCTAGTGGTCCCAGAGGCCCTAGTGGTCCTCCTCCCAGAGGCCCTAGTGGTCCTAATGGTCCTGATCCCAGAAATCAACCCCCTGCAGGTAGATTTTTTGGTAGTTCTTCATCACAACAACATGTATATCACTCTACTTACAGTCCTACTGGTAATTATATGCCATATCAACATTACCAGAATGTGTAACCTAACCATTAGTTACCTTTCCTAGCAACTTTGGACTTGCTTGACTTGTCCAAGTTGATTAATGACTCCATTCGACACAATCCCTTGTGGCCTCCCATTCTGGTAAAGTTACCATCGAACATCCCAAAGTTCAATGGGAAGCAGGGAGACAATCCGAAAAACCATGTCATGACATTCCATCTATGGTGTTCTTCAAAATCCCTCATGGATGATTCAGTTCGGTTACGATTTTTTCAGCAAACTTTAACCAGTATAGCTGCGAAGTGGTACATTGAACTTCCACAACATTCGTTTGTGGATTTTGGCTCCTTGGCAACTATGTTTCTTACACACTTTCAGCTCCCTATCCATTATGAAATGAGTACTAATCTATTAAATTCTCTGTGATAGAACACCTCCGCCCACATATCTGATCATATCCATGAGTGGAGAAGGTGAAGAAGGCTCATTAAGGCCCCTATTCTAGATCAGTTATTATCTAATTGGTTTACCAAATCTTTGTTGCCTCCAATTTCTCGAGATGTGGCTATGGACGGTGTCGTTACCGAAGAGCAGGCTATTAGTGGATCCCAGTATCTATACTTGTGTTAGTTTTTCATCATTCAAGCTAGCATTATGATCTTAGGATCTTTTAACTAAGAGAATAACAAGCACAGTAATAAAACATCAGCACATCACAAGAGACAAGAGACACAAAGAGTTTTCCTTGGGGAAACCATAAAGGAGAAAACCCCACAACTTCCTCAGAGATAGAATCAGCACCAAAACAGTAAAATCCCCAAAACAGTAAGATGATCTCCACACAGCAGTAGTCTCTCTCTCTCACACTGAGAGAGATTCTCCTCTCTCACTCATGCACCCCAAAGAGTGAGTGTGAGTGTTGCAAGTGATAAATAGAGAGGCTCTTACTCTCTATTTATATTCTTCCATTCACTTGAAGTGCACTCCAACATGTTGGCCTCACTTAACAATTACTTACTAAAGCTGACATCTCTAGGAGTGTCTAATAACCCTAGTGCCCCACCACTTGTGGGGACTTTGCCTCCTCTGACCAATAGGAGGGTAACACAATGGTGGGGACTATTTCCTTGACTTACAATGACTCACCTAGGGCCAAATTCACTAGGATATTATAATAACCCAAGGCCCCCACAACTATGGGGACTTTAACCCTTGACCAATAAGAGGGTTACCCACAATGACTTGACATGACTTTCTCATTATAGAAACTTCCTGATCGAAACATCGGGGAATGACATGACTCAAATACATCCCGGAATAAACATCGGGTTACAATAGATAAGAAATACAAGTGAATACATTTCGAAGTTACAATTACATCAACACTCCCTCTTAACTAGGAAGGTATTCTCTCGACACAATTTATTAGCACAAGTCTTCTTCTCTGTATCATATGAATCATCATTGAGTTCTCGTCATCTTCATATTCAATTCATCTTCATATTTAGGTCATCTTCATCTGGATCTAGATCATCACTTGATCTAGATCATTGTCACTAGATCATACTCTATCTGGAACATCGTCACTGGATCATACTCGATCTGGAACATCGTCATTGGATCATACTCGATCTGGAACATCATCACTGGATATATATATCATCACTCAATATAGATCATCATCACTGGAATGGATCTGGATCATCACTCAATCTGGATCTGGATCTGGATCATCTCTTGATCTGGATCATCACTGCTGGATCTGGATCATTACTCGATCTGGATCATCACTGCTAGATCTGGATCATCACTCGATCTGGATCTCTCGGAGTCATCATTACTGGATCTGGATCAAAGCTCGATCTGGATCTCATCTGGTCATCATCATGTGTGTACTATCTTGTCATAGGAAGTTCTACAGAGCCATCCTTCTTTCATGCTGGTTGTAGGCCTAGCCATCAGGTAGGTCTTTTCCCAGCACTTACATCTGACCTACTCATCAGAAAGGCATGCCCAGCACTTACATATGACCTACTCGTCAGAAAGGAATTCCCAACACTCACATCTGATCCTGTAGTAAACTACAATCACATCAGAAAGGCCCCGCACTCACATCTATCATGGAAGGAACTGAATCCTCTCACCATGGTAAAATGGCATGCCCTTACATCTGACATGGAAGGAACTTAATCCTCTCACCATGAAAGAATGGCCTACTCTTACATCGGTCATGGAAGGAACTTAATCCTCTCACCATGACGGAATGGCATGCACTCACATCTGACCTAGAAGGAACCAAATCCTCCACCCTCATCAGAAAGGCCCCCAGTCCAATACTGAGCTACCTAGTAACTGACTAGGTGCCTCCACTCTCCCAGAGAGTGGCAGTTGCCCTTACATCTATCCTACTCAACAGAATGGCCAACACTCACATCTGACATGGGAGGAACCTAATCCTTTAGCCATGATAGAATGGTCCAGCCCTTACATCTAACCTACTCATCAGAATGGCTCTCTCAGTCCCAGACTGAGTGTTCCTGGTAACTGACCAAGTACCTCCATTCCCAGAATGGCAATCAGCACTCATATCTGATATGGAAGGAACCAAATCCTCTCACCATGACAGAATGGCTCAACCCTTATATCTGACCTACTCACCAGAATGGCTATGGGATCCTTAGCACTCATATCTGACATGGAAGGAACTAAATCCTCTCACCATGATAGAATGGCTCAGCCCTTACATCTGACCTGCTTGTCAGAATGGCTTTGGAACTCATCACTTTTCCTTGGAGGAAACCTCGATCTGGAGAACACCAAGCTTCTCCCTGAAGTACTCAAACTTCACTCTAACCAATGGCTTCATCAACACAACAGCTATTTGTTCCTCTGTCACAACATAATGGAGCTTCACTACTCCTCTCTGCACCATATCCTTGATATAGTGATACTTGATCTTGATATGCTTCGACTTGTCATGGAACACTAGATTCTCTGACAACTTTATGCAACTCTGGTTGTCCCAATGTATACAAGTAGAATCCATCTAGAGATCAAATAAATTAGACAGTAGCTTCCACAGCCATACTACCTCACAACTAGATGAACAAGCTGTGACATACTCTGCTTCAGCTATACTCAGTGCCACACATGATTGCTTCCTGCTAAACGAAGAGATCACACCTGATCCCATACTGAAGCAACATCCTGAAGTACTCTTCCTGTCGATGGCACTGCCTGCCCAATATGAATCAACATAACCCTCTAGGTTAATATTTTGATTCACATTATACTTGAGCCCATAATCAACTGTACCCTTCAGGTACCTCAGAATATGCTTTGCAGCAGTCAAGTGAACACTTCTCAGATCTGTCAAGAATTGGCTCAAGGTGTTCATAGCAAAGCAAATATTTGGTCTCGTGTTCATCAAGTACATCAATGACCCAATCATCTGATGATACATCATAGCATCAACCATCTCTGATGAAGCATCACTTAATAGCTTCAGGTTCAATGCCATAGGTGTGGTCATGTAGTCCATCATCCTGAACCTATTTAGGATCTCTACTGCATACTTCCCTTGTCCACACCTCCATGCCTATAAAATAGTGCATCAACACATAACAAGAGCATCACTGGTCTTCCTCCTTCAACCTTGAAGCAAAGGTTGGAATCCTCTTTACTCTCAGTAAAGCCTAGAGTCATCAATAATCTATCCATCTTGTCATACCATGTCAAACCTCAAGATATTCTGTAGTCACTCCCTTTGAAGTGGAGCGTCATACTCCCTCTGTCTTCTGTACTTTATGCACTAAACATTCTGTACCGAAGTGACAAGTAGTTTCCATCTAGGATCATTGGATACCAAGATCCTCTATTTTGAAATTTTCCAAAAGTTTTTCTCACATCCATCTATGAGCTTGTCATCCTTTATCAACCTTGTAGCAATGGTTAAGATATTCATCAAGCTCATCATGTATGTGTTATCCCATGGGTGTCTTTTGAACTCGTACAAGGCCTTCTTTCATTTCCACACATGATCATGTCACGTGACTTCACTTCTAGTAGCTGTAAATGTTTCTTCATAGTCTATGCCTTCTTTTTGTGAGAATCCTCATGCTACGAATCTTGCTTTGTATCCCACATTGTTTCCATCTACTGCATGATGGAACTATGAACTTCTCTTCAAGTCTCGATACTGCACCCTGACATCATTCTTCTTGAACTGGTCTTCCCTTTCTTATTGGTGGCTGGAAGGTTCTACATCAATGATGTCACTGCACTCATCATATTATTCTTCATTTTGAAATGTTGTCACTTGCTCTTTGGAACAAGTCTTCATTCTTCTTTGCTTGTAAGTGATTATGTATGCGGTCTTTCCTACAAGTCAAATGCATTTGTATGGTTAGAAACATTTCATAAGGAATATTCATACTGGCAAATGCTTATGCATAAATATATGATCATGCAACTATTTTAGCCAATACAACATTCATCCATATCTCATGAAACTTTTCTAGATGCCTTCCATCTCTACCAGGACAACATTGAGATTGTGCACTAATCGAATATGTCAGCGAAGAGATTTCATTCTAGATAAGTACCAATGGAGAGTTTGTATAGTAGCATGAGCTACTTACCCATCACATGCATATTAGCAGTATACTGTCTTTAATGCAAACATCCTATCATGCATAATACAATAACTGAATATAAACAAATGCATAACAAAACAATGAAATGACAATTGAATAATTATCTTTATTTGTTTCATGGGTATACTCCTTGAGTCTTCAGCTTCATCGTCTTCTTCATTCATGATAGCATCATTTCTTATCCAAATGCTAAGGTGGATAATAATTTCTTCAAGAGTTTAAATCTTCATATTCCTCATCGCTTGAGGAATCTTCTTTGGATGATGAGAGATCTTGATCTTCAATTGCTCCCACATTCTCTTCTCTTCTTATGAGTTGAGCTTCTTCTTCTTCCCAGAGTCCGTTGAAAGTAATTACTTCATTCTGGCACACATTCCTCGAATGAAAGAATCCCATGATCTTGGGAGGCCATTCAAGGTGGCCATCACCACTTCTGCATTCTTCACTTCTTCTTTTACCACTTCAAGTTGTTCTTTGATTTGAGAGACTCTTATGACTGCATGGTCCCTGCATTCTGTATCTTCACATTCTTCAACTAGTTTCTTAAGGTCATATTCTGATTTTTGTTCTTCCCTTCAAATATCTTGGTCAAGTAATTAAACCTCATCGGTGTCTTTAGGGAAGACACTTGTGGTACAATTTGATCCATGACTAAATCAACCATGATCTTCTTGGCCTTGACCAAGTTTTTTTTGTGTAAGGCTTCTAGCCTCATCTCCCTCTGAAACTGGAACCTCTCTACTCATGTAGGTGTCCAATCCATTTTCTTCAGAGAGATCAAATACTTCTATGCTTGGAAGTTGTCAACTTCACCAAGCTTATCATCAAGCTGATGTGATAGATCACTTTGAAATGAAAATAGCAAAGGATTAGATCTTACCGATTTGAGGTGTCCATCTTGGTTCCGGAGCTCTCTGATCTAGGGTTTGTCATAGAAACCCTAATTTTTAAAACTTGGAATCTTTTAGATATTATTGGATATATATATAGATCTCTTCAAATGGATCTGTCCAATGTACTCCTTTTTTGAAAACAGTGGAGGGAAACTCCCAGAACAGGAAGCCCTAATTTTCCAATTTCTTCTGTAGAAATTCCTGTTACTGTTTCTATGATCTCTCCACAATTTATGCTCCCCTATGTCTGAAATTTCTCACTGAGGTACCCTCACATGTCTGTGATCCAAAACCTCAGGTTTCATCAGAAATGGTTTCACCATTTTGGATTTATGATTCTTTTCCCAAGGTGACCTGTTACAGGACTGTTCAGAACAGCAAAGTTGTATGACATGCCACGTGTCACTAGTTGATTTTCTGGGTCTGATATTTGAAACACCAAATTTAAAGTCCATACCATTTATGGAACATCTTCATTAATTCCATTTGGACCTCTGTAGCCCAAGATATTGCAATTCTCCCCAGGTGTCCTTTTTAGGGATGAATTCTGGAAGAGGCTGGAATCCTAACTTAGAGGGATCATATCTCCCATAATACAGTGAATCTGAGGCTGATGTTTGGAAAAAGTCTTCATAAATATTTTATATTCAGCCCCTTCAATTTTCAGCTTCTGATACTTCTCCAACCTCGAAATATAGCGAATGTACCAAAACTTAGCAGTTTTAGTATTTAGGGTTTTTCCTAGCTCGGGGTCAAACTAGGGTTTGATTTTCCTGGAGTTTCACCCAACCAAATTTATTGATCTAGGTCTCTAAAATTCGGTTTTGATGAGGATAAATATCCTATGCTGGTCTCACTAAAAAATTCCTCTTCTGTAGAAATCCCTAATTTCCGCATCAAAAACTGAAAATGCTCAGAATCGAATTCCGCTTCGACAGAAAGATGCGCCCTTCAATGGAGAGTCAGCCTAGCATAATTTTGCTGATGGATTGTGGAGAGAGACCCAAAAAGTAAGAATCCCTAGCTTCTGTAGCTGCACAATGTCTTCTTCTCAGGTTAGCTCTGATACCATGTTAATTTTTCATCATTTAAGCTAGCATTATGATCTTAGGATCTTTTAACTAAGAGAATAACAAGCACAGCAATAAAACATAAGCACATCACAAGAGACAAGAGACACAAAGAGTTTTCCTTAGGGAAACCATAAAGGAGAAAACCCCACAACTTCCTCAGAGATAGAATCAATACCAAAACAGTAAAAGCCCCAAAATAGTAAGATGATCTCCACACAGCAGCAGTCTCTCTCTCTCACACTGAGAGAGCTTCTCCTCTCTCACTCATGCACCCCAAAGAGTGAGTGTGAGTGTTGCAAGTGATAAATATAGAGTCTCTCACTCTCTATTTATATTCTTCCATTCACTTGAAGTGCACTCCAACATGTCGGCCTCACTTAACAATTACTTACTAGAGCCGACATCTCTAGGAGTGTCTAATAACCCTAGTGCCCCACCACTTGTGGGGACTTTGCCTCCTCCAACCAATAGGAGGGTAACACAATTGTGGGGACTATTGCCCCAACTTACAATGACTCACCTAGGGCTGAATTCACTGGGATAGTCTAATAACTCAAGGCCCCCACAACTATGGGGACTTTAACCCTTGACCAATAAGAAGGTTACCCACAATGACTTGACATGACTTTCTCATTATAGAAACTTCCCGATTGGAACATCGGGGCATGTCATGACTCAAATACATCCTATAATAAACATCGGGTTACAATAGATAAGAAATACAAGTGAATACATTCTGAAGTTACAATTACATCAACAACTTGGTCTATTCCCAGTCTGGAACTCTTTATGACTAGATTCCTCAAGCTCCTCGCCCAAGCACTAACCCCGCAAAGCCACTAGGAGAAGTACCTATTGATGGGATTGTTGGTTCAAGCCAGTCCCTGTCAGTAACTAAACCTACCAAGAAAACCCAAACTACCACCCCTACTCCTTTGAATCCTAAGGTTTCCACCAAGGTCAACTCTATTCAGAGTACTCAAACCTTAGGCAACAATAAAAAGAAGGGTAAAAGTAAGAATAAAAAACCTGGAAACCAACAGGACAATCCAAGACCAACTAACAATGATAACAATAAAGGGAAGAGAAAGGAAAAATATCCATGTCTCCTATGTGGAGGTGACCATTTCACAAAAGAGTGTCCCCGTCGAAACGAAATCTCCCAATTTCTGAAATCAAATCCTGCACCCGCAGTACTCATGGATCCTTTTCCCTCTCAACAACAACTAATACACCACATGTCTAATCAAGGTAACTCTAGTTCATCAGAGGAAATTTGTATGATGTCCTCGGATACCATTAATTTTCAAACTCAAAGTCAGAATTATGACTAACCCATAGACAAGAAATAAGATCATTCTTCTTTAGTGAAAGCTCCCTCTACTGGTTCTCCTGAGTCCTCGTCTACTGTCCCCCTACCCATCAGGAATCCTACTCTCGACATGATTTGGCATCTACCCAAGAGTACTCTTCAGAAGGCTATATTTAACCCTAATGCCTAAGCTTCTCAATTTTATAATGTAGTTAAATATCTCGCTCAGGCACCTTATGCAATGTCTACCTTAGAAGTACTCCAAAGTTGTCCTACACAATGCAAAAAATTGTTAACGACATTAGGAGCTTTAGACCTGAATGATACTAATTTGATTCATTTCAATATTGAGAACTATATGTCTAGGCTACCTCATAAGCTTGCTTTTCAGATCATTATGAAAGTAGTTGGAAATAAGGTTTTTATAACAGTTCTAGATGAAGAAGCTTCAACCTTGGTTTTGTCTTTGTCTTGTTGGAAAGCTCTTGGCTCTCCCGAAATTGTAACATCACCTACGACTCTGAAGGCCTTTGATGGATGAGGTTTCCATCCCCATGGTATCATTTCCACTCTTGCAATTGATATTGGGGGAAAAACCATTTCTATTCAAGTAGAAGTGGTAGATGCTCTGTTAGATTACAACATCCTTCTAGGAAGAAATTGGTTTTATGCCATGACTGATGTCGCCTCAATAGTATTCCTAACAGTCCAATTTCTGCATCTAGGGAGAATTGCTACTATTTACCAGCTTGATTTATGTATGTTGGATGTTACTACCTCTACATCTAATAACATTCCCATGTTAGGCCAGTCCCCTCCTCCTTACAAGTCTATTGGGGTAGGCATGTTGAATGATTCATCCCTTATGGGGATTTTTCCATCCACTCCTCCTAAAAACGATTTTGTGACAGTCCATATGATTGCCTCATTTGATTGTGATCCTAAGGGAAAACAATTTGTTGAATCCACCTCATTGATTTCACATGAAGCAATGTATGACACCATTCAAACCCTTTCCAATGATCACACTGATGACCTTCATCTAGTGGCTTCGGATCCTTACCATTTACCTTACTGGTTAGAACAATCTCTTCCTGTTCTAGATTATCTCTCTGAGACTTTTCCTTTTGATGAGTCTATTATGGAGACCATGAGTATGAATGAGTCCATTTGGGAGGATCACCATCAAAGATCCATGTTCCTCCCCAACACCAGTTTGGTTAACCATGATTACGCATCCCTGTTTCCTACTGATATTGTCAATGTACCCCAAAGTCCCATATTGTTGCAAGACATAGATTCTAAAGGAAACCTTTGCAACATTACTCAGAAAAATTTGATTGACATATCATCCAAGCCTGGTACCATCGAGCATGTTCATGTTGGGCAGAACTGCTTGGTAGATGAATTTGAAGCAGATAAGGCACTTTTCAAAGAATTCTGTGATATTTTTTCCTGGTCCTATGAATAAATGCTGGGTATTGACCCATCTATTGTGGTCCACAAGATCAAAACCTATCCCACGAATAAACCTTTCAGGAAAAAACTAAGGCAAGTCCATCCACGGAAGGCCGTAGCTATTAAAGCTGAAATTGATAAATTTCTCAAAGCTATGTTTATTTATCCCATACCCCTGAAGAAATGGGTATCAAACGTTGTCCCTACCAATAAAAAGTAGGGCACCATTAGACTCTGTATTGAATTTATGGATTTGAATAAATCTTGTCCCAAGGACAACTTTGCTACTCTGCACATCGATCATATTATCGACAATTGTGATAGAAGTGTCATCTTCTCATTTATGGATGGCTTCTCTGGCTATAATCAGATTGAGATATTACCCACTGATCAGCTCAATATGACATTCATTTTCCCATGGGGAACCTTTGCATATAAGAAGTTACCTTTTGGCTTGAAAAATGCTGGACCCACATTCCAGCGTGCGATGTCATATGCATTTCACGATATTAAAAATATTGTTGAACCATACCTTGACAACCTCCCTGCTTGTTCACAGTGATGGGAGGACCACCCTAGTCATCTTAGAGACATTTTCCTAAGATGTCGTCATTATAATATACAACTCAATCCACATAAATGTGTTTTTTGCATTGAGATGGGACGTCTGCCAGGTTTTGTGGTCTCCAAAGATGGCATCCAGACAGACCCTTTGAAAATTGTCGCCATTTTATCTCTACCAGCCCCAGCTAATCTCCTTGAACTCCAAATTTTGTAAGGGAAGGAAAACTTTCTCCACCGTTTCGTGTGCAATTTCACAGAGAAAATGCACAGTTATATGCATCTCCTTAAAAAGGACACTCTGTTCTTTTGGGATGACCAAGCCCAATGTGCCTTTGATAATCTCAAACATGCTCTGACTCATTCACCCATGATACACCCCCCATATTATTCAAAGGACTTTCTCTTGTATGTTGCTGCCTCCACTACTACCACTGATATGGTTTTGGTGCAGGAAAATCCCAATGGTCAGGAGCACGTGATTTACTATGCTGGTAAGAATCTTATGGATTCTGAAACCTGATATTCACACATGGAGAAGTTAGCATTGGCTACGGTAATTGTTGTACAAAAATTTCATCGCTACATTTTGCTCCGCACAACCATGGTATTGGTAGACCGGAACCCTATGTATTACATCTTGAATCATTAGGTACTCAGGGGAAAGTACTCATGATGGATAGTCATACTATAGGAATTCGATCTGGAATTTTCCAAAGCCACATCAAAGAAATCCTTGGTCTTTGTTGAGCTCATGTGTGATCTTCCCTATGCTGCAATCAAATCTGAGCCTAGTGATTCATTTCCCCATGAATTTCTGTTCCTATTCAGCACTATTGATCCATGGTATGGATATTTGCTTATTTATCTCCAAACACAATGATTTCAGCTGCATTTATCCCATGACGATCGCCACTGTATCCGTCACCATGCAAAATACTACCTCATCTTGAATGATACCTTGTATAGACATGGGATTGATTCTATTCTCTGGTGATGCCTCACCCATGAGGAGGTTGAACATGTGTTGAATGATTTCCACTTCGGAGCATGTGGCGTTCATTTATCTAGGATGGATACAGCCCAGAAAATCCTTCACACTAGCTATTTATGGCCCTTAGTATTCAAATACTATCATGAGGCTGTTAATAAATTCCCACCTTGTCAACATTTTTATCCAAAAAAGCGCACACATCCGGCTGCGCTACACCCCATCATTGCCATTGTCCCATTTTCCTAGTGGGGGATTGAATTTATGCATTGTAATCCTATCTCAGCCGGGGGACATGGTTACATCATAGTAGCCATTGACTATTTTATAAAGTGGGCTGAGGCCATGCCTACATATGCAGAAGATGGTAAGACTACAACTCTCTTCTTGTTCAATCATATCATAACTAGATTTGGAGTCTCGTAGTCCATCGTTACTGATCATGGATCACATTTCCATAATCAAATGATGGAGGAACTGAGTTCCAAGCTAGGTTTTCGCCATGAAAACTCTACGCCATATTATCCACAAGCTAATGGTCAGGTAGAGGCCATTAACAAAGTTTTGAAAACTATGCTTCGTCGGATGGTTGGAGATCATAAATCCAATTGGCACCACATTCATTTTCTCTGCTCTTTGGGCTTATAGGACTTTGGTGAAAACAACTACTGGTTTCACACCTTTCCATCTTGTTTATGGACTCAAAGTTGTCTTACCAATTCAATGTCAGATTCCATCTTTACAGATTTTCGTTGAACTTCTCCCAGACACTTCCACAAAGGAAGAAATATTTTTGTACTTGAATAACCTTGACGAGACTTGGAGATATGTTTCTTTGGCTAATGAGCCACAAAAGAAATGTGTCAAGGCATAGTATGATAAATCAGTCCAACCTCATGCCTTTAACTAGGGTGACCTAGTTTTGACTTACGACCAGAGATATGACAAACTAGGGAAGGTTAAGTTCGAGTCCATGTGGTACAATCCTTTCATTGTTTCTAAGGTTGTAGAGAAAGTGGCCTATGAGCTCATTGACTATGATGGAATCCCTTTAGGGAAACCTTGCAATGGGTTGTACCTGAAGAGATACTATGCCTAGGTCTTTCTTGGATAGTATCTTATATATATTTATATTGCTTGACTTTTAGTTTTCTTTTAGTATTTTCAATATGGTTTTGAGTTTAGTGTCTGCATCTATTTATACCATGTTTTGGTCATGCAGATTAGATGGATTTCTATGGCTTCATTGATGGTTCTTACCGCCACACCTTGAATCTCACCTTAGCTGCTTGGGTACTCTATTCCCCGACTGAAGAATTGGTCAGTTCAGAAGTATTTTCTATTGGTCCTGCTACCAATAACATCGTCAAGTATCAAGCAGTCATCGGTATTCTGACTAAATTTTCCTCGTAAGATGTTTGCAATCTGGTAGTCATCTAAACCATGTTCATACCATTAGAAATTCTATACTTCTCTGCCTTTTCTAGAGGGTACGATTGTTAGAAATATCATTTGAAACCATCACTTCTAGGCATATCCCTAGGTAACATAATGTAGTTGCTGACTCATTAGCTAATTACATCCTAGATTGGCATATTTCCCATTCGTGAAATTAATCAAATATGGTTCATTGTAAATAAACAACTAAAGACACATAAAACTCATTTAAAATACATTTACCATTTGAGACATATAAACACAAGGTATATATATATATATATATATATATATATATATGAACAAGTTTACAAAAAAAAGGTCCCGAGACCTCATCTAAAGCACGTAGGATTTCTAGAAAAAATCATCATACAAAATCCTGAAGCTATCATCTTTCAGTAGATATCTCATGCACACAATGTCTAGTGATGCTCATGGTAGCACATCACTACCTGGGCTACTTTACGTAGCAGCCTACTAAATCGACCCGGTACTCCCACTGTAGGTATCTGATACCTCAAAGGGAGGTCTTCAATGGAAGCATCAGGGATATCCAAGGTCAACCTCTCTAGGTTTTCCTCTAAATCCTCAGTGGTATCATCACCTTGCGGTACAAAGTGAGCTCTAGCTCATCTATCCAATGGGGAAGCTCCCCCAGTTCGTGCTACTCCAACGTCTACATGAAAATATCTAGGTCTTTTTACTTAACATAAAAAAGTATAAAACATCAAAAAACATAAAAAAAAATTATCCATTTTAGGGTTTCCTACTTCTTACCGATGTCACCCCATTGTCCGCCAAGTGGGAGCAATAGGTCAGGGTCTCCACTAAATTCTATACCTGCATAAGCATAATCCTCCACCATGAGGATCTGATCTTGGAGCCATATGAAGAACGGGTCACTGAACTTCACCTTCCCCCTGACCACTCTAGTATGGGCCATAATCCAGACCCACCTCTGCATACAGGGTTCCTGCACCCTCAGCTCTATGAAGACCACCTGAGGTCTCATCTGTGGTACCTACTTGAAGAAGAAGCAGGCTAGAATGGAACTAAAGCTAAACTACTTCAGTTCTCCCTACCGACACTTAGTCAGTTGATATTTGAATATCGGAAGCAGGGCTTCTACCCAATTGAATACTATAGGTTCCATGGAATCTATGGCATATAACATGTGTTCCTAGAATCCTAGTGCACACCTTGACTCCTAGTCACTCTCTGCATAGTAAATAAGACAGTCCATAGGGGTTCGTCCATCACTGTCTTGATGGGGATTTTCTTCCTTGATGTCCTCATCCTTGGGATACAGTGATGGTCTATCAACTCTCATGTGGTAATATCCCCTTCTCAAGAACCTGTCAGCGATATGGGGACACCCCGTCTTAAGATTCCAATCAAGAAGTATATATCCTCTACCTCTACTGTCAGAATATGATCCCCAACCTCAAAGTGTTGCTGCTCCGGATTCCACATCCAAAGTATGTTCTCTAGCAACCACTCATGTGATACTATGCTAGGGGTACGAAAGAATTTCAAGAGCCCACAGTCTCGTAATGCGGCTATACAACCCGCATTCCTTTCAGTGAAAGCGTCATCATTGTCATGTTGTCTTTGTTTCCATATCACCATGATTGATCAGCAAAAACCTGCCAAAAAAATCATAACACATATTACAATCATCCTTAATGATTTAAATCTAAAAAAATTATTTATTTTTACTTGTGTTATCATTTTCAAATCTTCATGGTCGGCACCGCCTGTGCTCCATTGAAGACAGGTGGTGGCACCACCTCTAAGCCTTGTTTTAGGTGTGGTTCTAGTGAGATACCATGTATCCCATAAGGGATAAGTGCAGTTCCCATTTCCATGCTTTACGGTATTTCCATACAAGCCTAAAACCCCATCAAAACTCAAAATTAAGACTATGAAAAGAAATAGAAGGGTTTTAACTGTTACCTGGAACTGACGGCACTCAAATCCAGTGACGAAAACTCCCGATATCAGCAACTGAAGGTCTGACTAGGAAAGTGCTCCAAATGCTCTCCACTATGGGGAAATAGTAAAATGACTTGATTTTTCACTATTTACATGACTTATATACACATTTTTGGGTTTTACATGCTATAGTTTTCATTTAAAATTGCTTTTTACTCGAAATTTATTAGTCATAATCCCTTAATGTTAGTTATGAGCGCATTTAACACTTGTTTTTTGAGTCGATTGCAGGATAGAAGAACCATAGCAGTAAAGCTTTTGGAGTTTGTTTATTACTTTTTTGTACTACCATAAAATGGAAAAAGTCGATGAGCGTTTGTTACAGCACTTTGGTCATTCTCTTCAAACCTAGTATCAAAGGTCCAAGTCTATTTCCGATTCTTTCTAGGCTCGTAAAAGTTGACATTGTGTAAAGAAACCCCATGGATTCTTCTTTTGACCCATTTCAGGCTCCTTAAACATGAAAAGATCATTGATTCCATTCTCGATTCTTTCCAGGCTCGTAAAAAGTAACATTGTGTAAATAAACCTCATGGAGTCCTCTTTAAACTCATTTTTAGGCTCCCTAAATATGAAAAAATTGTTGAGCAATATTGTCTTCTTCACGCTCGTTAAAGCATTCAAAGAGTCGTCTTTCTGATGGTAGGTTATCTCTTTTTCAGTTAGGATAGAATATTTTAAAAAAAAGGAACACTCCAACCAATCATGACTAGAAGAGTTCTCTAAGGTATGATTTTACACTTTTTCGGACCTTAGGGACTAAATCATATGAAAAAGGACCCCTTTGGAGTCTTCTTCCATAATCATTCAGACTCTCTAAACATGAACGATACCGTGTTTTCTTTCATTGGACTCATTAATTTAAACATTGAGAGACCTGTTTTTGGAATGAACCCCTCCTCTCTCAGGTTCGTAAAACATATGAGTTTGGAATTGTCTTCAAACAAGCTATACTGAGTGTTTGTTACCCTCTTTGAACTTGTAAAACTGAGAAGAGGCACTCATCGATCATGATGGGGAAAATGGGAAGGGAATCATTTTGCAAATAAATGGCAATAGTTTGTCGTTACCTTTGAACATGTCACTTGTCTGCATATCATTTCAATCAATTCGATATTCAACTAATCTCTGTGACAATCCACTTTCATGAGTCATGCAACTCCTTTGAGTCTTTCAAAAGAATGCATTGTCCAATGTCGCATCACCAGTCTGTCTCATTCATTCATGCTTCCAAGTCTTTTTGTCATGCCACCCGATGTTCAAAGGGAAATTGAAGAATTTTTTTATTTGTAGTAAGAACAGTCTCTGTGTCAGTACTTTTGAGTCATTCCTATGGTTACTACATTCACATCATTCCAGAACTATGTTCTGAGTTTTGTGTCATTGATGTGGGACTTATCATGGCCCTCCTTTGATGAGACTATTCCCGTTGACATCATCTCATCATCTGGGAAGTAGTATTAGAAACAAAAAAATTAGTACCTTGATATTCGTATGCCTTAATGACAGATTCTCTTGCTCTTGACATAGGTTCACATCATTAATATTTGATCGATAGAATCGACTGGGTGTTCGACATCAGGACATCTATTCACACTTAGTACATTGTACTAGGGTACCTTGGGAATCGCTGACATCAATCGCGATCTCCCTCGTACTTGTTAACAGTTCACATCATTGGTCATTAATCAAGTGGTTTCTACCATGTTTGACTTCAGATCATTGTAATCACATGGATAGAATCGTACTTTACGGAAGACAAGACAAAGAACCTGGGTATTTTTTTAAAGCATTCATTGCTTTTCCCCAGGTTGCGATGGATTTTTGTATATCTAGGATGGATCCACATTTGTATGGTCATGGCTATGCTCAAATTTGCATCTGTATGACATAGATCTACTGTTGTATGTCTAGTAGCTATGTCCAAGTTTGAGTCCTCTATCACATGGATCTACGTTGTATTCTAGTAGCCATGCTTGTTTATTCCTCCCATCGATCTGCCTTGTATTGGTCTGTAGCCATGATTTGGTTACTTGTATCTATGAGTAAAAAATTCTAATGTACTACATATTCCCACTCTATGACATGCTCCGATCGAGCTGACATTTTCACCTCGAAGTGACAACTTATTCTATCAAAGCTCTCATTTATCATATCCCTCTAAGACTCATGCTTTGGGGGGCATTCTGTTACACCCAAATCCTATCACCACCATGTGATAAGACCTTTTGACTTACATATTTTCCCTTAATCCTAGCATTTGGAGTGGAGACCCATGTTGTTTGTCAATCTTTCATGAAAATACTCAACACTGCGCTTTCCCTGTTGACCATGAGCGATACCTTGCTCACACTGCCTATATCTTGTTTTCCATAAGCAATGCCACTGCCTATGGCCTTTGGTCCATAAGCATTTCTAACCTAAACTGCTCTATCATAAGAGGAGAAAAGCGGTACCCTGGGTAAAATGGGAAAAAGAGAAGTTTCTCGAGGCTTCTATATCATGAGCCTTGTGTCCTCCCTTATCCCTATCATAGTGGGTTAGTTGAGCTCAATATCCCCCATCATAGGATATTAGAGGCCACCTCACCCGCAAATCTCTCAACCATCCCTATCCATTGAGCCCTATAAATACAAGCTCATGTCCATTGTTGAGGGGAGAACTATGGAGGTATTGTAATGTTGTTTGATTGACCACTTGGCCCAAGACATTTGAGAGCACAGAGAAAAAAGTTTGAGATTATGGGTATGAAAGTATTGGTTTCATCGAGATGCATGTCAACACTAAGGATTAATTGGTTGTAAACTTCTCCATACATCTTAATACAAAGTTGATTTTCATCCCGCATTGTTAACCCAAAAAATCCCTCACTCAGCTCTACATGGCCTACACCACCCAAGGACACCCATGCATGACCTTCATATCACCCCATTACACCACCACACCCTAAAAAAGGATTAAAATGAGTAAAAGGGCTTAAAAACCCCAAAAAGGAGCCTAAATAACTCTCCTAGGTGCTAAAGCCTCCAAAAAGGGGCTAAAACCCCTCAAAGGAGCCTAAAACTTTAAAAGGAGCTAAAGTTAGGGTGGAAGGGGATAAAAGCCCAAAAAAGGGGCTAAATCCCTTACCAAGGGCTTAAAACCCTAAAAATCCCAAAAAAAGCTATAAAAGGAGGGGTGGGGGTCACTCTCAAACAACTCTTCCCTTGCATATTGTTATGCTACCTGTGGATGCCTTGAGACCCTTTGTCTCTCAAGCCACCCACATCCCCCTCTCATCCACTCATCTTCCCCATTGAGCCATAGCTCCTCCATTGCTAAGTGAGATAGAGAGGTGCTTCTTCCAACCAAGGCATGGTGGCCCATTACACCAAAGAAGAGGTATACCATTATTTTTTCATGCTTTTGTTTAGTATATTAGTTGTTTTCTAACCCATATTTGCTTGTAGTTTTGTTTATTAGTTTGTTTTACAGGTGTATTGTTGTTTTTAATAGTTGTTTGTAGGTTCTCGGAGCAAAGCCCTAACCTTGTTTGTAGAGGGGCTCACGGACATTTCTTGTCCATCTTTTCTTCCTTTCTGTTCTACTTTTCTTTTATACATTTTCCACACGCAGGAACCTACCCTTCCATCCTACAGATGAAAGGGAGGCATTCCTACCCCTATAGCAGGGAGAAATCCCTGCTACAGAACTAGAGACCATACTAGGTCAATCCCATAGGATCCCTAGTTCAGTTTTTTTTCAATTTCAAAGTTTTCTAGTTTATGCCCTAGATTTAAAAATTTCTTGTCAAATCTATCTTAGATCTAGTTTATCTTCATTTTTTATTGTTGCTGAATTCTCTGCAAGGAAAATATGAGTCTTTTTGGCCACAGTATAGGTTACTATCAGCTGAATCTAACTCAGGATTAGAAAAACCCCAAATATAGAGCAGGTCGCACCTATCGGGCCTAAACAGGGGATGAGGTCACTCTTTTAGGCCTCACAGGCATGACCAGGTCCCCCTTTTTCCCCTGAAAGGTGCGACTTCACTCAGAAAGGTAGACCGAATCTGTCTGTGAAATCTGTGCGACCCCCTCACCTGTTTTTGAAAAACTTTTTTTGACCCCATTGCCAAATTTGACCCGAAATGTGCGGTCTTTCAAACAATTGTATCTATTTATCAACCCAACTCAGTTCATGAGGCTGAGAGAGCCCTTAAAATTTATCAATTTACACTATGCTCAAAAAATATGCAGTCTTGAGGACATAAGTCCCTGACTGCCTTAACCATGGGAAGTACTTGGGGTCAGCCCAAAAAATCATTATGAGGAGTACCAAGGGAACCCCAAAGTAGTTGGCCGCTGAGAGGAATTTCCAAGTGAAATGGGCAACAACCCCCACTGACTAAGTAGAAACACCCATGAGGAAAAATCCAAGTGCTATCTTTTGGCAGTCTTGGTGGCCGAGTGACCACCTACAACCAATAGGAATCCATTGAAACTAGATTCAAAACATCATTCCCACCAGTTTGATACAATCTAAAACAATTGATCCCCCATGCTCTTCCTCACACCTAAGAGGTGAACCACCACCATTTAGGATGTTAAACCGACACCATTGAAATTGTTCTCAATGACCTCTCACAGCATCAGAAGGCCACATAGCCTCTGATTCATATTCAGACCCATATCAGTCTAAACCAGACCTCCATACTGCACCATCAAGCCCCATGGAAGGTGCAAACCCGGATCCATTTTCTGGCATAGCCATAGCTAGTGGACCCATGTCCACACCACAAGTTGTCACTAAAAACCCTACAGGTGGCCCCAGAATGGTCATGCAAACTATCATCAGTTAATTGCCACCACCCACAATAACCACTCAGGATATCCCACCTGCAACACTTGTAGGAAGTGGACCTTCCACATACACTACCCCTCCTATCACATAGGGGGCCAGTGCCCCGTCCACATACACTATCCCTCCTTTCACACATGGGGGCAGTGTCCCTTCCATCCACATTGTCCCTCGCACCACACTTGTGGGAATTGGCCCATCTATAATGGTGCCACCACAAGTTCCCCAAGCCATGTAGGTGCACTATAGACCTGCAAACCCCACCACTATCCCTTCCCTGTCCCACATCAACCTGGGGTCAAACCTTCCTTTCATGGCTCATCTTAACCTGCCTAATTTGGCTCAGTTAATAAATGACCCCATCCGCCACCAAGCTTTCTGGCCACCCATGCCAACCAAGTTGCCATCAAACATTCCCAAGTTTGAAGGTAAGCTAGGGGAATATCCCCAAAACCATATAATGGCATTCCATCTATGGTGCTCATCAAATAGCATTGTGGATGACTCGATTAGGCTAAGACTGTTCCAACGCATCCTCACAGGTGCGGCAGCCAAATGGTACATTGAGCTACCGCAAGCTAAGTACCCATATTTCAACTCCTTAGCTTTCATGTTCCTGCAGTATTTCCAACTCCCAGTCAGATATGATGAAGGGATGGAGATCTTGTTATCCTGCTGCCAGAGCACTATGACAAATATAATTGACCACATCCATGAGTGGCGGCGACGTTGTAGTTTATGTAAAATCCAAATTGACAACATGATCTTCTTGGATTGGTTTCTAAAAACCTTACTCCCACCCAAAGCAAAGGATGTCGCATCCAAACGTCCCCAATTCGAAGAAGAGGCCATACTAAAATCCCAATAGTTTGACCTGATCTACGCTCAGTCTAGATACCATTACATCGCCATTCCATATGCTCCCCATTCAGGTACCTCCTACCGGGATGCACCAGGGGCATCCCATGCCATAGATGGCATCATAGGCTTGGTCTCCCAACAGCCACAACACCGTTCGACACTACCTGTAGCTCCACCACAACCAAGAAATACTGCTAGTGTTGCTTACCAGAACCAAACTTCAGACTATGTCAGAATGATGTCCCAATCTAGAGCAACAACTTCTAATGCACAACCTGTGCCATCGCAGTAGGCTCAGGCCATGGCTTGGACAACACAGCAGTACGCGGGGCAAATGCCCACATTTGTGGCACCACCACCCCCACAAATCTATTATGCACTGCTAGTGCAAGTGGTTCAGGCCCCCACCCCTACTCAACCTGCTCCGTTAGGACAAGTGTTCATACAACAAAACCGTCCCAACCAGCCTACCCCTAACAATCAACAAGGGAAAGCTAGAAATAATTGGCCTTAGAACTAAGGCAATAACCAACCACAAGGAGGGGGTTAAAAACCCAACCCTCCCAACAATGCCGCAGCAAACCGACCTGCCCAAAACCCTCCATGACAAAATGCACCAAGACGCAATGCCCCGTTACACACAAACCAACCATGCATAATCTATGAGGTCTATGGGCACTACACATTCAAGTGTCCCCTCATGGGTTGAGCTAACCGGGCCATTCAGAATGAGGCCCAATAGGCTGCCAATGCTATGAACCAAGCCCAACCCAATATGGCACCACAAGGACCTCCTCCTATGGTGCTTCAATACCCACTGCGATTGGTGGCAAACGCACCCCCTCCCCAAGCCAATCCCAATGCTCTGTGGGCACCTCCCATGGCCAAAACAAGTGTCCACCTCCTGCTAGCCATGACAACTAAAGAGGTTCACCTACAAACCAGATGGAATCAATACAGAACCACCACCAAACCCACTGACACATCAGCGGCATCTACGTCCAAATCCATCAATGCACCTCTTTAGTTACCCCCTTTCCCCTGCCCCCCATATGTCAAGTTGCCAATAACACCATGACTAGAGTTGCGGTCAGCTATAGTATCATGGATGATTTGGCCCAAACACCAACAGACATGTCCTCTCTTGAGGTACTCAAAATGTGCCCAATGTAGCGGAAAGCATTACTAGCCGCCCTTGGGGATGTAGACCTCTTCAAATCCAAGTTGATCACATTCGACACAGAGAATGGAGAACCACGCATGCCTTCCACCATTTCCTTCCAAATCCCAGTGTCTATCCAGAATCTGGTCGTGCACTGGTGCATAGTGGATGAGGGGGCATCCACATGTGTTACGTCCACCCTAGTTTGGCAGAAACTTGGATCACCAATTCTGCAACCATCCTCCACAGCTCTGTGGCTTATGATGGCCATCCCACTAAATCCTAAGGAATCCTCCCCCATGTCCCCATCACATTAGTTGGGAAGACAGTTCTGATTGACATAGAAGTTGTCAATGCTCAGCTAGACTATAACCTTCTCCTTGACATAATTTATATGTACGCCATGAGAGCGGTCGCATCAACTGTCTTTCATCTCATGATGTTCCCCCACGAGGGGAAGATCGTGACAGTTGATCAACTCACTTATCATGATCTGCAAGGGTTAACAACACCCACCAACATTATCCCTACCATCACTACCATTGAGCCACCAGGGACAACCACACACGCCAATGTTGTCCTTGCAATCAACACCATGGTGGACAACACACCAGCCTCCCCATTGTTGAATGTGGGCCTTGGGTTATTTTTCGATACCACCATGATGACTCATTTCCCCTTAGTGTCACCACCACCAACAAAAAATGAGACTGCAAACTTGTGCATGGTCTCATCTAGCACCGTTGCAGCCAAACAATAACCGTAGCCGCAACCCCAACCCCAACCACAACACCATCTACAACCACAACACCAACAACAGCCGCAACATTGGCTGCAGTAGCAGCATTACACGCAGCCACAACCACAACCTCACCCCCACATACAACCATCAAGGCGTTATCTAGGCTCGTCTCCATTCCATATGATTCCCTTCCTCTTTCCTATGCCTGGGGTCATGAGAAAGTCGGTAATGGCCACCTTAATCCTACCTAACTTTACATTGGGAATTCTAATGTGGTATCTCGATCCACCAGCTCAACCACTAATTCCCCAGGTTGTTTTAACCCTGGTGCAACCTATTACGGTCGAGTCTCACCCTCCACCCAACCCGCAAAAGCCAACCACCGTACCTGCACCCGCACCACCCCATCCGAAAAGGGCCAAGGGAAAGAACACCAAAGCCACTACAGAACCTCGGAAGATCCCACCTTGCGTTGTCTACGAAAAATAGGGCCACCCAACTCAAAATTTCCCTAAAATTCCAATGATCCGTGCACATTTGGATGCCATGGACTCAACCAAAAACCTCCCCATGGTTGAACTTCCAACCACGCCAATAGTCAAAGACAAGTCATTGAGAACAAACCATGCTTGAGCTCTCTGCGGTCTGTATGGACATTATTCTCACCATTGCCAAGACTTGTCTGAGTATCAAATGTATCTAGCCAACCTTCGACAACATTCCCTTGAATCTGAGATTACTTTGATCGAAGAAGTCCATCCCCCACCTCCTTCTTCAGACACCATGTCCATTTACATGATGTCCAGTGATATAGAACCTCTTGTCTCCACCATCACTGATAGTCCATTAGACCTCTCTCTTTCATTGTTTCCCCAGCCACCACTGCAACCTCAACCTTAGTTACCAAGGAAACAGTGGGGTTCATTCCCGATCAACATTATCCTTTTCCTTTTTATTTTCCTTTTCCTTTCCCTACCATCCAGGATCGTGAGTAAGTCTGTCTCAGCAACCCGCAATCTATAGGATTTCACACTGGGAGGTCCTATGTGGTACCTTGAACCACCTACCCTACTCTAAGGCCCCAGGATGTGTTGACTCATGTCCATCCAATTGAGATGATGTTGCACCTACCTCCAGGTCCATCAAAGACTCCTCCTATCTCCAGTCCTACCCCTCTTCCTCCAACAGAGACTAGGGGAAAGGCAACAAAAACCATAACCAATACCATTTACATGATCTCTAGCACCATTTTCCCTTTTGTCTCATAAGTTGTGGAAGATCCACCTGATCTATCCCAACACCACTTATGCAATGATGGAGATATATGTAAGACCGCCTTTGGTTTTACCCCATTCCCTTTAAACCATAGTGTGGAATCAGTTCTTCCCATAAAAGACCAAATTTTTTCATCCCGCCTTGCCAATGACCTTCATCTCGGCAAGGGGGCATACCTCTTTGCTGACTCTGATGGTTGACTCTTGAAGAAGCCATGCAACGGGCTCCACCTCAAGAGAGTCTATGCCTAATATAACCACTATGAGTCCCTTATAGCTTAGTTCTTTCCCTTTCTTGTTTTCAATGTTTTTTAGCACAAGTTAGGGGTAGCACCATTAGTTGCTAATACAAAGTCACTTGGAACCTGTTTGAGACACCTCTCACACCTCCAGTATCAAATTTCCATCTCTTGATGAGACCATCATCTCATGTTTAACAAAAAAAAATTGGGACCGCTTCTCGAAAGTTACCTTGATTTACGAGCCACAACATGGTGATGCAAGTGTCTGTGGATCTGTACTTGCATCACACTTTCCTACCGCTACTCATGCGGGTTCTCGGGCCACCACCCATTAAGGGTCACCATTTTTTTCTTCTTGTTTTGTATTTTAACACATAATTATCTACTTCATCCACTGCACCTTATGCAGATCTCTGAACCATTGTCCAAAAAACAATTTATTTCTCTTGCATGTATTTGGCATATAAATACCCCCGGACTTGCACTCACATCACATGTAGTCAATTCCATCCACCGTAACTCACACACAGCTCTCTTGACCTCTATCCGAGATCCACCTCGGTTTGTGTGCCTCTGCTGCACTAACTCGCGAGCCTCTGCCGCGATCTATCTTGTGCATGTATTGGTATGTTTGAGAGCCACCTACTCCATCCATACTGCATGGATGACCTTTGGACCACTATCCACCGTCTCGACATAGGGCACGGCCTGTGCCACCGCAATCGGTTGACCGCACTATGGTTTTGTTTAAGCTCTTTTATGACTCCTAAAAACAATGAAAATATAGCTGAGTGCATATGCTTCCTTTCCCGCTCGCTAAAGTATAGGAAAGGGTGTCTACATTGTCTTGTTTACCTCCTTTTACGGACTATGTAGACCATCAAATTAAAAGGACCACCTTGACGTATTCAATCCAAGACCGTTCCCCTCTACATACTTTTATTCTTTCTTGGGAAGAGGGGCTACACTTTACGAAAAAGCTCACCATGGGTTATCGTTAAGCTCTTTTCCAGCCTTCTCATCAAGAAAAGATTGCCGAGCAAACTTGGTTTCATTCATGCTCATAAAAGTATCTGAATGACCATCTAGTAAGTATAGGTTTAACCTTTTCCGGCCTAATTAAACTACCAATGGTAAAGAAGTCTCTCATCCCCCAAAGGATGGGTGAGCTCTCCTATGTAAAATTTTATCCTTTTTTGGGCACAGGAGACTACCAACAAAAAAGATCCCCCACTGGAGTCTCCTTCGTGCTTTTAGACTCTGTAAAATTGAAAGCACCAGTGAGCATTCACTTTCTTGGGCTCACCAAAAATCCACAAGATCGTACCATAATAGTGTCTTTAGACACCACCTGACAGAAAATAGTTTGGCAACATTCCCCCTTTGGGTTGCCTTTGTTCAGAGTACTCTACAATGTGTCTTCCTTGGACTCCATCAATATCAAAAGTGTCCACCTCCCCTAAGTATTTCCCATCTGAAGTGTCATTCCTGGTATTACAGTTATGATCCCATTCCCATGAGTCAGTTTCATTTGTTTCCTGGTCTTCCCTACCATCATACTCTGAACAAAGGAAGCTCGAGTCTACCACACTCCCCCTACCCCTATTCAATTCTTTCCCTCCCCCTCTCCCCCGTCATTCAGTGGGTCAGTCCACTAATTGTCTCACACCTTTCAGTTATCTCCCTCATGCCTCTGGTCAAGGAAACACCATTTCCTTGACTAGGGGCATGTCTCCCTCTGTCGATGACAACACACATATTCCATAGATAGACCCAGAGGTCCCTATACCTTGGTTTCATTAACATCATTGATGAGTTACTTGGACCACTTGAGAGGAGTCCTTAGTGCCTCTCGGGATGGTTGTTTCTCACATGCTTGACTCCAACTACATCATCGCACCGTTGAGATTCATACAGGGTTTGGTCTGTGCAATATTTGGTCGAAGACCTCAGATGTCACCTGAATCTAGCACATTGATGATTCTATTTGAGGGACCTAAACCGGTTATGTCCCTTGTGATTTTTGGGTTGCATTGGAGACAGTGTTCAGAAGCCCCAACAATGCTTCTATATAGATTTATGATTGATGCAGCATACTTGTACCATAGAGACTCTAACTCTCAATCAGTGAGTCCATAAAATTATGTACCATCCTAGATCCAACGGGCCATCAGTCATGAAGATATAGCATTCCATGAGAATGGCATGGGTCTAATGCAGCAATTCTTCATATCAGTATTGTATTCAGCCTCACATTGAGGCGACCACTATGTATCATCAGTTGTATATGATCGGCTCTTGTATTTTAGATCATAGATCAAATTATTCTTTTGACATTGTTATGAGCATGGGGATTCCTACCTCATCCATATACATGTCACACATTATTTGTATCTCACCCATTGATGGGAACCATATTAATACAAAAACCAAAATCTACCATGCCCCAGCCCCCGAAGCACCACCTCTTCATAGCAAATCCTATGATGTTCGTCGGCCATATGATGAGCTCCTACTCTCACATCAGGGGGAAATCTGTTAACCCAAAAAATCCCTCAGTTAGCTCTACATGGCCTACACCACCCAAGGACACCCATGCATGACCTTCGTATCACCCCATTAGACCCCCACACCCTCAAAAAGGCTTAAAAATGAGTAAAAGGGCTTAAAAACCTCAAAAAGGGGCCTAAATAACTCTCATAGGGGCTAAAGCCTCCAAATAGGGGCTAAAACCCCTCAAAGGAGCCTAAAAACCTAAATGGGGATAAATTTAGGGCGGAAGGGGCTAAAAGCCCAAAAAAGGGGCTAAAGCCCTAAAGAAGGGCTTAAAACCCTAAAAATCCCCAAAAAATCTATAAAAAGAGGGGTGGGGGTCACTCTCAAACAACTCTTCCCTAGCATACTATTATGCTACCCATGGATGCCTTGAGACCCTTTTTCTCGCGAGCCACCCACATCCCCCTATCATCCACTCATCTTCCCCATTGAGCCATAGCTCCTCCATTGCTAAGTGAGATAGAGAGGTGCTTCTTCCAGCAAGAGAATGGTGGCCCATTGCACCAAATAAGAGGTATGCCATTATTTGTTCATGCTTTTGTTTGGTAGCTTAGTTGTTTTCTAACCCATATTTTCTTGTAGGTTTGTTTATTAGCTTGTTTTGTAGGTTTATTGTTGTTTTTAATAGTTGTTTGCAGGTTCTTGAAGCAAAGCTTTAACCTTGTTTGCAAAGGGTCTCACGGCCATTTCTTGTCCATCTTTTCTTCCTTTCTATTCTGCTTTTCTTTTATGGATTTTCCACATGTAGGAACCTACCTTTCCATCCTATAGACTGAAGGGATCCATTCCTGCCCCTGTAGCAAGGAGATATCCTTGCTACAGAACAACACCCCTCCACCCAAACTACTCGCTCTGGATCTTTATATTCATTAGATCTTTATATGATTGTTCTGTAGCAGGGATTTCTGCTTGCTACAGGGGCAAGAATGGCTCCCTTCCATATATAGGATGGAAGGGTAGGTTCCTGCATGTGGAAAATGCATAAAATAAAAGCAGAACAGAAATGAAGAAAAGATGGACAAGAAATGGTCGTGAGCTCCTCTGCAAACAAGGTTAGGGCTTTGCTTTGAGAACCTGCAAACAACTATTAAAAACAGTAATAAACCTGAAAAACAAGCTAATAAACAAACCTGCAAGCAAATATGGGTTAGAAAACAACTTAGCTACTAAACAAAAGAATGAACAAATAATGGTATACCTCTCCTTTGGTGTGATGGGCCACCATGCCCTAGCTGGAAGAAGCTCCTCTCTATCTCACTCAGCAATGGAGGAGCTATGGCTCAATGGGGAAGATGAGTGGATGAGAAGGGGATGTGGGTGGTTTGAGAGACAAAGGGTCTCAAGGCATCCACGGGCAACATAATAGTATGTAAGGGAAGAGTTGTTTGAGAGTGACCCCCACCCCTCCTTTTATAGTTTTTTTGGGTATTTTTAGGGTTTTAAGCCCTTGGTTAGGGCTTTAGCCCCTAGGAGAATTATTTAGGCTCCTTTCGAGGGTTTTTAATCCCTTTTACTCATTTTTAAGCCTTTTTGAGGGTGTGGGGGTCTAATGGGGTGATAGGAAGGTCGTGCATGGGTGTCCTTGGGTGGTTTAGGCCATTCAGAGTTGAGTGAGGGATTTTTTGGGTTAGCACACATATGTAAATGTTGTTAGATTCCTTAGTCACTAAAATGGATAAGTAGATGATGTTTTGGTAGCTTTGATGTGTTTGTATGTTTGATCTGATTGCAGGTATATAGGTTCACTATCGAAGCGACATTCCAGGTGTCTACAACATCTAGGGAAGGTCTTCATCATTTGTCGTTCACTCATTTGTTCTGGATCTGAACCATTCAGACCAGAGGAATAGCTTCTGTCTGCAAAAGGTAAAATATTCCTGCTTACATAGTCCTAGAAGAAAATGAGTTGGACTCTTACATCAATGAAGAGGTTCCAGTTCCATAAGGATATGAGGCTAAGGCCTTACACAAAAATAAATTGGTCATGGCTAAGAGGATTATTGTTGATTCAATTAAAGATCACCTCATACCACATGTGTCCTCCCTAAATACACCTAAAGCTATGTTTGATTCCCTGTTGGGTTAAATGTGTAGACCCGGGTTTACTTTATTGTACCAACAAAACCCCTAGCTCACTGGCCCTTTCGGTGATAGACTGTAGAACAGCCTGAAGTCTCACCTGAAGTGATCTTAAATGGGTTGGCTAAAGAATCAAGTTTCCTCAACCAGGTTCTATAGCATCCTGGGTTCTCCTGACTCTACTTAACCAGCTAAATATCTTTGCCAGGGCTATTTCTCTCTTCTTAGCTAACTCTGCTATGGGACTGACTCTTATCACATCCCAGCTTCTAGGACGATGCACAAACTTACTCTTCTGCTCAACTCTTAACCTGCGATATCTCACACCGCAGCTCCTCCGACAGTGCAATATCGCCTTTATACGCCACGATATTTCCTACAGTAAGACTTAATATGCTCGTCAACTCTCAAGGTCCAGAGGCTTCCTCTCTAGGTATAATAGCTCAGTTAACCTTCATCAAGGTGTTAAACAACTTCACTTAGCCTCTACAGTCTAACATGCTTAACATTAATCATGCTCAACTTGCTGAAATAAATATACAGAAGTCACTTAACACTATAACTGTTAGTTGTTGTGAATCAAGCACTGATAAACTCATATATAGAATAATTAACACATTCAACTCACATTTAACCTTCTATGTTACTGCAACTTAAGGATAGCATACATACATTCATTAGCTGATAAGCAACGTTCATGTAACGAATAATAGATAGAAAATAAGTATAGCACAATCACATGACATAGTCGCACAACACATGGATTTTACATGGTTCACTTCCAGGGAGGAAGCTACGTCCACAGGAGCTGTGTTTATATTATATCTAGAGAGAGTAACACAATTCCGCTGCAACCTCTTATGCAGCTTGAGATCTTCGGGGAAACTCCACGCACTCAGCTGGGAGCCCTTCTCTCTTAAATCTCTTCTCTTCCTATTATGCTTTCTTCTTACAATATATCCTCTTTCTCTCTCTCTCTCTCTCAATCCCTGAGGATTGTTACATTCATGCAAAAGGAGTCAGTTGCTGGTTACAGTAAGATAACTGTAGCTTTAACAACAGAACTAGATCTCGACTCTTTCTCAATATCCTACACAACAAACGACCAACTAACTAGCTGACCATATAACTTTCTAACCATCTAACCCTTCATAATACAAAATAAATGCTTAAATAGGTGGCTCGAAGGTCTCACCATGATACAAAACTGTGGGCCTATCCCAACAGTAACCCAAAAACCTAACTATGACAGTCGACCTATCTGTACTTTGAACTGCTGCTTACTGGTCACACTGTAGCTTTCTGCAGTCTTCCACAATTTCTGGCGCTGATCGTGGGTATGGGCACCACTTCCTCGGTTGTTCCCCTTCTGTCCTTTGTCTTTAATAACTTGGCTCGTTGCTCCTTCTCCATTCATGAGGGTAGCTGAGCCCTCCTGTCGTCGCCACTGCCTTAAATGTAATGGTTGAGCTCTCTTCTCGACGGCTTCAAGTACTATTTCCCTTTGACTTTCTTGTTTTGATATAGAAGCTTTTCCTATAGTTGCGGGCCCTACTCCAACAGTCCCCTAACACTTACTTGTGGCTCATCCGCAAGCCACTAACATCTAGTTTCTCTTTCTGTAGCTTCTCATGTCCTCCTACATTGTCTAAAACTTCATCAGTAAAAGGTGTCGAAAATGGGTCATGAAGCGATGCGTCGTTGAGTTTGTGCAAATCGACACAAATCTTAATTTCTCCTTTAGTTTTCTTTTCCTGCACAACCATGGGACTAACCCATTCACTCTCTTCTACTAGCTCAATGATGCCTACTGCTAGCATATTATCAATCTCATCTTTAACTTTTTCTTTATAACAAGGATTTAATCTGTATGGACGCTGCTTAACTGGCCTAGCATCCACTTTCAAAGGTATCCTCATGACTCCCAAATATCCTACTATTCCCTTCATTTCTATAAACCTAGTGGGAAATAAGTCCTGATAGTCATGTAACAAATATGCGATGTGTCCTACCGTTTCATCATCCCAATAGTCTCCAATAGAGGCAAACTGTGGTTATGTTTCTGTGCCAATATTGATCTTTTTAATCTTAATAGGCTCTGTGACAGCTAGAATCTCTAGCTTTGGTTCCTCAACTTCACGAGTCCCTTTTGACTCTGGAATGTTGATACTGCGAGGATTCTCATCCTCATCACTTGGCTCTTTTGCGAAGTTGTAACACTCTAGTACATGTTCTAACTAGATAGCCCAATCAGGCTGAGTATACACTGGTAGGGTACAGTCATCAAATATCTTAGTCTTTATACTCTCTAGGGCCTGATCAATGCTTGGATGCTCAGATTCAAAAGTGAAAGTGAGTAGAAGGATGTCTATCATAACTGGCCATGTAATCGTTCCTCTACACAACTCTGTCTCAGTGTACCAATTCCTTGGGACTGTGTCTAAAGTATGAATGAATAGGTGAACCCATTCATCCTCTAGAATGTCCGACCAATTCTGTTCACAAATCTTAATATGTGACTTGGGGTCACTTTCTCTTGTATATTTCTACTGGAACTACTCCTTTTCAATAGAGAATCCAATCGCCATCGATCTCTTAAAATCATCCCATGATGCAATATTTTATTTATGTGCATGCCACCATCTTGCAGGTGTGGCTCTTACTGCAAGGTCAATAGCTACCATCCTCTGCTCATGAGGGATTTCCCGCTCAAACTGCCGTAAAAATTCATTGACATCTACTAATCCATCAAACGATGAAATATCCTTAACCTCTGTGCCAATCCATCGCAGTGACTTAGTCATAAATGTACATCTACGAGCTGAGACTTTGTAGAGTCTATTCTGCCAATTTTCTAAACCAACATCCGAATCCGATGTGCATGAGCTATCGCATCACCAACTAATATTTCCTTCTGCGGTGGGGTTGATATAATCACTCTAGTTAGCAGTCATCTGATAGAAGCTCTCCATATTACTCACCTCTTCCTCTACTCTGATAGGTTCAATGTATCGAGGACCCTGGAAAGGAACCAATAGTGCGATGACTCGAATCTGTTTATCCTCAAAGGTCATTTGTCCTTTCTTCAAATCGATAATAGCCATGTTATCAACTGCCCAATCAATACCTAATAAAGCTGGATATGGGTTGCTATCGCCAATAACTTCTATGACTTCAAAATCTACGAAGCTGCGAATTCCATCAATATCAACTGGTACTTGCGGTAATCAACCTAGTGGCGATACCCTCTGCTGATTGGCTAATCGCAGATGGATAGGTGATCTAGCTAACTTAGGGATACCCATTTGTTCCCATGTCTATTTAGTAAGAACATTTACCTCTGACCCTAAATCTAGGATTACCTCATCCATTTCAAACTCTCCAATTTGTGCTGTGAGTCTCATTTCTCTTCCTATTCTTGTATGGCCCATAATATTATGAACAGCATGCTGTGTATTGCTCATAGAATAATTCTGCTGATACTAATCTATGATGTGTTGAATCTCTCCTATGGCTTACTCATTTCTTACGAGTTTCAAGTAGCACTGCAGGAAGGATTGTACACTTCCTGTCAACTCATTCTCTTTGCACCTTCCCGATGTGGTAGCCTATGATGCCTGCACAGGACTAATTCCACAAGGTTTTTCCTATGATACACTGTTGGTCTCTTTGGGTAGACCTGGGTTTCCTTTAATGTACCAACAAAACCCCTAGCTCACTATCCCTTTCGGTGATAGACTGCAGAGCAGCCTAAAGTCTCACCCAAAATGATCTTGGATGGGTCGGCTGAAGACTCAGGTGTCTTCAACCGGGTTCTATAACATCCTATGGTCTCGTGACTCTTCTTCACCAACAGGATCTCTCTGCGATAGCGATCCCGCCTTCTAGCTGGCACTGGTAGGAAGCGGACTCTTATCACATCGCTGCTTCTAGCGCGATGCACAAACTATCTCCTCTACTCAGCTCTTATCCTGCGATATCTCACACCGCGGTTCCTCCGACGGTGCGATATTGCCTTTCTATACTGTGATATCCTTTACAGTAAGACGTTAATATGATTCTCACGGTCCAAAGGTTTCCTCTCTTAGTATAATAGTTAAGCTAAACATCCTCACTTAGACTCCTATAGTCTTATATGCTTAACATCAACTACGCTGAACTCACGGAACTCATATACCGGAGTCACTTAACACTGTGTCTGTCAAATTGTTATGAACTAAACACCGGTAAACTCATATACAGCTACTTGATACGTTCAACTTGCATTTAACCCTCTATGTTCTATAAACTGAAGCATAACATACATACGTCCATCAACTGATAAGCAACATTCATGTAACAGATAACAGATAATACATAAGTAAAGCACAAACACATGAAATAGTCACACAACACACGGATTTTACATGGTTCACCTCGAGGGGGGAAGCTACGTCCACGAGAACTGGTTTTTATATTATATATTGAGAGGATAAACATAGTTCCACTGCAATCTGATATGCAGCTTGATATCTTCTAGGAAACTCCGCACACACAACCGGGAGCCCTTCTCTCTTAGATCTCTTCTCTTATATTGCCTTCTCTTACAATATACTCTTCCTCTCTCTCTCTCTCTCTCAATCCCTGCAGATTTTTCAATCCCTGTGGATTGTTACATACATGCTCAAGGAGCCAGCTACTGGTTACAGTAAGATAATACAGATGGATTAACAGGATCAGAGCTCGACTCTTATAATATTGAGACTCTAGAGACACTTGGCTAGCTAAATGACTCAGCGGCTATCCCCCGTCTAACTATCTAAGCAGCTACCCAATTGTCTAATTGTCTAACCTTTTACATTACAAGATACATGCTTATATAGGCGGTCCTAAGGTCTCACCATTACAAAACTGTGGGCCTTTCCCAACAGTAACCCAAAACCCTAACTATGACAGTCGGCGCATCTGTATTGTGGGTTGCTGCTTACCATCACACCACATCTTTCTGCAGTCTTCCACACTTCCTGGTGCTGATCGTGGGTATGGGCGCCGCTTCCTCAGTCGCTCCGCTTCTGTCCTTTGTCTTCAATGTCTCATCCCATTGCTCCCTTTCCTTTATGACGGTAGCTAAGCCCTCCTATCTTCGCCACTACCTTAAGTGCAGTGGTTGAGATCTCTCTTCTCAGCCGCTCAGGTACTATCTTCTTTGAATTTCCTATCTCGATGTAGGAGCTTTTCCTCTAGCTGCGGGACCCTGCTCCAACAGTCCCCTAACACTTACTTATGGCTTGTCCTTGAGCCACTAACAGCTGGCTTCTCCTGCTGTAGCTTCTCCTTGGCTTCCTGCGAAGTCCTTGTGAATCTCTCTCGAAGTCCTGCGACTTCATTGTTCATAGCTTTGACACACTCTTGTGCCGTTTCAAGAATAGCTTGACTAATGCTGGAGTCTTCTGTATCATCAATTTCACTCTTGCTTGTAGTAAACTCCTTGACCTTCTACTCAACTGCATCGATTAGCTCTGCAATTTTTTCCAAAATGTGGTATTCTCAACAAATTGAGGAAGCCTGAGCGCTCAAGAATCTGGACATGTTCCATAGGAACGAATTCATCTGCATTGGTCCTCGGGTTCCTTTGAATCGTAAGATATTGATCTAGGAGAAACTGAGGATATGTCTTACTGTCTCCAAGGTTATAGTCTATAAATTTGAGATTAGGGGCATATCCTAACAGATCTCCATATTCCTTTACACGAGAATCAATCGGCGGTAGGGGAACAGGAAACTTAGCACCCTTGGGAATGTTTACCTCTGGTGCATCTTCAACTCGTGGCATGATATATTCTGTTGCCATATGAACTTCTTCCTCCTAATCCATGCTGGACTCTTCTACTATCTAAGCTTGACTCCTCATCCTTGGCAACTGTCTAACCTGTGATGTACCTAATTTCACAACCTTGGGCGGCATCGTCATAATAGACGCAAGGCCACCACGCTGGAATCTCTGCACAATGTCCTCTAAAGGCTCCGTCTCGGACAGAAACCACTCAGTGCAATACTCTGGATGGGCAATGGCTGCGAAATTAGGGAAAACTAGCACTCTATAACTGAAGTACCTCTGCACAGGACAAATCTCCAAATTGCTCTGTACTCTCAAAAATCGCAAAAGTAACCCTTCTATATGAATGATCTCTGAATTTATAATGAAAGTGATAATCTCTTAAGCAATGGTCATCTAGGCTGTAACCGTTGATGGTATTAATTGCATGGACAAGACAATACCCGTCATTTCGATCCTCATTAATTGCTGAAATCTGATCAAATTTCCCTCGAAACTTGTGTGCAGGCACCAGTCTCGACCAATATTTAGCAGATCTAGAAAAATCATTATACTGTTTCCAAATCTAGGGTAACGTATACCGGTCATCTTTGTATTAACTGCTTGTCAGAAGGCGAAGTGACTGGCCCTCTGTCTCTTTTCAAACTTGTCTATGTGGCATGGGGAGCATCGCATTGCTGCGATGTCACACCGCATCATCTCAAACTCAAGTGTCGGCATGAACTCTGCAAGTCGTCCTATGACTTGTGCAACATAACTTTTCTGATGCGATTCCTCATACTTGGATTTTTTTTTTTTAGTGTAGACTCATTCCCGGTGTGATGCCTCCTTTCAACTACAATAGAAATCTGCACTTACAAAGCTGTTTGAGTTAGGGCTGGGAGGTGTGTTGGTCTCTCTGGGCAGACCCGGGTTTACTTGTTATGTACCAAAAAAACCCCTAGATCACTATCCCTTTCGGTGACAGACCGCAGAGCAGCCTGAAGTCTCACCCGAAGTGATCTTGGGTGCGTTGGCTGAAGACTCAAGTGTCCTCAACCGGGTTCTGTAGCATCCTATTGGTCTCATGACTCTTCTTCACTAGCAGGATCTCTCTGCAATAGAAATCCCACCTTCTAGCTGGCACTGGTAGGAAATGGACTCTTATCGCATCGCTGCTCCTAGCGCGATGCACAAACTATATCCTCTACTCAGCTCCTATCCTGTGATATCTCACACCACAATTCCTCCAACAGTGAAATATCACCTTTCTATACTACGACATCCTTTATGGTAAGACTTTAATATGGCCCTCATGGCCCAAGGCTTCTCTCTTAGTATACTAGTTAAGCTAAATAGCCTCACTTAGACTCCTATAGTCTAATATGCTTAACATCAACTACACTGAACTCGCAAAACTCATATATCGGAGTCACTTAACGCAATAACTGTCAACTAACATGAACCAAGCACTGATAAACTCATATACAGGCTACTTGATACATTCAACTTGCAGTTAGCCTTCTATGTGCTATAACTGAAGCATAACATACATACATTCATCGCTGATAAGCAACATTCATGTAACAGGTAATAGATAACACATAAGTAAAGCACAGACACATGAAATAGTCGCACAACACATGGATTTTATGTGGTTCACCTCTAGGGGGAAGCTACGTCCACGAGAACTGGTTTTTATATTATATCTTGAGAGAGTAAACACAGTTCCGCTGCAATCTGATATGTAGCTCGAGATCTTCTGGAAAACTTCGCACACACAATCGAGAGCCCTTCTCTCTTAGATCTCGTCTCTTATATTGCCTTCTCTTACAATATAATCTTCCTCTCTTTCTCTCTCTCACAATCCCTGTGGATTGTTCAATCTCTGCAGATTGTTACATACATGCTCAAGGATCTAGCTACTGGTTACAGTAAGATAATACAGATGGATTAATAGGACTAGATCTCGACTCTTACAATACTGAGACTCTAGATACACTTGGTTAGCTAAATGACTTAGCGGCTATCCCCCGTCTGACTGTCTAAGAAGCTACCCAATTGTCTAACTGTCTAACCTTTTACATTACAAGATACATGCTTATATAGGTGGCCCAAAGGTCTCGCCATTACAAAACTGTGGGCCTTTCCCAACAATAACCCAAAAACCCTAACTGTGACAGTCGGCACGTCTGTACTGTGGGCTGCCGCTTACCATCACACCACAACTTTCTGCAGCCTTCCACGCTTCTCGACACTAATCGTGGGTATGGGCACTGCTTCCTGCTTTCCTTTGTCTTCAATACCTTGGCCCATTGCTCCCTTTCCTTTATGAGGGTAGTTCAGCCCTCCTGTCTTTACCACTGCCTTAAGTGCAGTGGTTGAGCTCTCTCTTCTCGGCCGCTCAGGTACTATCTTCTTTTGACTTCCCTGTCCCAATGTAACAGCTTTTCCTGTAGCTGTGGGACCCTACTCCAATAATATGGAGTGGGTGTCACTATAAATCTTAAGCCTACTACCATTAATCAACATAGGAAGAAGCTCCCCGTTCAGTTTGCTGAGCTGAACGACATCTCCTTCTGTGACATACTAAATTTGATATGGCCCCAACCAATGCGTCTTGAACTTTCCTAGAAACTTAACAAACTTGCTATCATATAGGAGCACTAGGTCTCCTATATGAAAATTCTTGCTCTTAATGTGCCTGTCATGCCAAGATTTTTCTCGTGCCTTCTGCACTTTCTGATGGAATCCTGCGATGAATCTGTCTTCCTCTAAGGCAAGCAGCTGCGCTAGCCTTTCATTCATCGTATTTGTATCAGCTATCTCGGTAATTTGAGCAACTTTTAAACTGGGAATAATATATTCCATAGACATAACAGCCTCTTGTCCATACACCAAGCTGAAAGGTGTGTGTCCTATAAGTTTCTTACATGTAGTCCGATATGCCCATAATACAGCATTAACCCTGAGGTCCCAATCATTTCGTTGGCTGTCACAGATCTTAGTAAGGGCATTTTCTAGAATCTTGTTAAAATCCTCCACTGTACCATTAGCTTGTGGGTGGTAGGGAGTGCTCTTATGGTGCTAGATCTGGAATTCCTTCGTCAAGGCCTCAATAGTGTGGTTCAGAAAATGTGTGCCTTGATCACTCATCAAAATTACTAGACATCCAAATCTACTTATGATGTTTTTAAAAATGAACTATGCAGCTGTAGCAGCATCGCAATTCCATACTACTTTAGCCTCTGCCCACCTAGTGAGGTATTATGTTCCTGTGATGATGTATCTCGCACCAGTTCATTTCCCTAGTGGGTTGATAGGACCCACAAAATCTATAGCCCATTTGTCAAATGCCCGCAGCGTAATCTGTGGTCATAGCAGCATTTCATCTCATCGCGAAGGTTTTCCTACCCTCTGGCAGATATCGCAACATCTAAAAAATTCCTTAGTGTCTTTGTGCAACGTAGGCCACCATAATCCTGCAGTCAAGATTTTCTGAGCAGTCGGCTTTCCTACGAAATGACCTCCTGCGGTACCTGAGTGTGCTTCTCTGATAATGGTCTCTTTCTCGTGCAGCATCACGCATCTGTGCAAGACTTCATCTGGACCTAACTTATATAGATGTCCTATGATCAAAGTGAAGTCTGTTGCTTTCATAACTAATTGTTTCTTTTGCTTCTTAGTGAAGTTAATCGGTGCCCACCCTATAGTGAGAAAGTAAATAATATCCTCATAGTACTCATCTGCAATCTAGATAGAAAATAATTGCGCATCTGGCAAAGTATCCTCTAAATTACTTAGTTCTTCTCCTGAATCTATTTGCGATAGATGATCAGGTCCGGCATTTAATCTTCCTGGTTTTACAATGATTTCAAAATCATACCCCTGAAATAGAAGTAACCATCTACAAATCCTTCCTCCTAGTACTGGTTTATTGACCAAATACTTTAAAGCGAAATGGTCAGTAAACATCTTGAATGGGGCACCAAATAGGTAGTGCCTGAACTTCTGTAGAGCATACACCATGGCTAATCCTTCTCATTCTGTAGTGGTGTAGTTATTTTCTACTGTAGATAGCTTTCTGCTGGAGTACACAATCAGATGATCGATACCCCCTTCTCCTGGCTGTGTTAAGACGATCCCAAGTGCGATGCCAGATGCATCCACATGGACATGAAATGGATTGTTCTAATCTGGAAATACTAAGATGGGTGTTGTAACCATCTTCTCTTTTAGTGTGTCTAAACTTTGCTGGAATTCTTCATTCCATAGGAATGTCACGTCTTTCTTTAACAGCTTTTCCATAGGCATTGTGATCTTTGCATAACCTTTGATAAATTTTCTATAGCACCCGGTATGACCAAGTACTATCCTCAAATGCTTGACTCAGTTGGGTGCTGGGAGATGTACAATGATGGCAATCTTTGCAGGATCTACCATCAAGCCTTGTTTGCAAACAATATGACCCAACAAAACACCAAATGGTGCACAGAATATACATTTCTTCAAGTTAAGAGAAATCTAATATTGCCTACATTTCTCTAACATGAGCCTTAAATCTCCTATATTCTTGTCGATTAATCCAAATACAGTCCAATCATTGGAATAGACTTCTAAGAATTTATGAATGTATTCCTTGAATACAGCAACTACTACTCTAGAAAAGATAGCTGGTGCATTTTTAAGACCAAAGGGCATTACCATATACTAGAATGAGCCCCATTCTATCGCAAAGGTGGTCTTATGTCGATCCTCTGGATGGATTCTGATCTGGTGATAGCCTGAAAATCCATCAGTGAAGGAGTAGACCTCCTATCCTCCCACATTGTCTAAAACCTCATCAGTAAACGGTGTCGAAAATGGATCATGAAGTGATGCATCGTTGAGTTTGTGCAAATCAACACAAATATTGATGTCTCCTTTAGTTTTCTTTTCCTGCACAACCATGGGACTAACCCATTCGCTTTCTTCTACTGGCTCAATGATGCCTGCTATTAGAATCTTATCGATCTCATCCTTAACTTTTTCTCTATAGCGGTGATTCAATCTGTATGGACGTTTCTTAACTGGCCTAGAATCCTCTTTCAATCATATGCGCATGACTCCAAAATCTCCTACTATTCCCTTCATCTCTGTGAACTTAGTGGGAAATAGGTCCTGATAGTCATGTAAGAGATCTGCAATGTGTCCTACTGTTTCGTCATCCCAATAGTCTCCTATAGAGGTAAACTTTGGTTCTGTTGCTGTGCCAATATTGATCTTTTTAATCTTGATAGGTTCTGTGATAGCTAGAATCTTGAGTCTTGGTCCATCAACATTGCAAGTCCCTTCTGAATATGGAATGTTGATGCTGCGAGGATTCTCATCCTCATCATCTGGTTCTGCTGCAAAGTTGTAGCACTCTACCGCATGTTCCAACTGGATATCCCAATCAGACTGAGCAGACACTGATTGGGTATAGTCATCAAATATCTTAGTCTTTATAACATCTAGGGCCTAATCAATACTTGGATACTCAAATTCAAAAGTGAAAGTGAATAAAAAGTTGTCTATCATAAGTGGCCATGTGATGGTTCCTCTGCGCAAATCGGTCTCAGTGTACCAGTTCCTTGGAACTGTGTCTAAAGTGTGAACGAATAGGTGAACCGATTCATCCTCTGGAATTTTTGACCAATTCTGTTCACAAGTTTGAATATGTGACCTGGGGTCACTTTCTCCTGTATATTTCTGCTGTCAGGGCTCGTTGTCATTAAAGAACCTAATTTCCATCAATCTATTAAGATCATCCCATGATGCGATATGTTCTTTATGTGCATACCACCATCTTGCAAGTGTGGCTTTTACTACAAGGTCAGTAGTTTTCATCCTCTGCTCTTGAGGAATTTCTTGTTCATACTGCTGTAAAAAGTCATTGACATCCGCTAAGCCATGAAAGGATGAAATATCAATAATGTCTACACCAATCCATCGTAGTGACTTAATCATAAATGTACATCTGTGCATTGAGACTTCGTAAAGTCTGTCCTACCAGTTCTCTATACCAACCTCCGAATCTGATGCGCATGAGTTGTCACATCACCAATTGATGTTTCCTTCTACGGTCGAATTGATGTAATCACTCTGATTAGCTGTCATCTGATAGAGGCTTTCCATGTTACGCACCTCCTCCTCTTCTCGGATAGGTTCAATATACCTGGGACCCTGAAAAGGATCCAACGGTGCGATGACCCGGATCTGACTATCCTCAAAGGTCATTTGTCTTTTCTTTAAATCGATAACAACCATGTTATCGATTTCCCAATCAATACCTAGTAAAGCTAGATATGGTCTACTGTCACCAATGATCTCTATAAATTTAAAGTCTGCAAAGATGCGGAATCCATCAATATCAACTGGTACCTGCGGTAATCGACTCAGTGGTGATACCCGCTGCTGATTGGCTAGTCGCAGATGGATAGGCGATCTGGCTAACTTAGGGCTACCCATCTGTTCCCATGTCTGCATAGTCAGAACATTTACCTCTGATCCTAAATCTAGGATTACCTCATCCATTTCAAATTCTCCAACTTGTGCTATGAGTCTCATCTCTCTTCCTATTCTTGTATGGCCCATAATATTATGAACAGTACGCTGCGCACTGCTCATGGAAGAAGATGGATGACACTGATCTATGATGCGTTGAAGCTCTCCAAGAGATTTCTCATTTCTAATGAGTTTCAAGCAACTCCACAGGAAGGATTGTACACTTCCTGTCGACTCATCCTCTTTGCACCTTCCCGATGTGGTAGCCTATGATATCTACATAGGACTAATGCCACAAGGGGTTTGTTGCTGCGGTACTCCCCTGCACGGAAATACCTGTGATCCTGATGCTGTAGGTTCAGTAAAGAAATTTTTTGCTTGCTGAAACATTTCTTTGTTCTTCTGCAGGTCGAGTGGTGTTAATTTATTAGTTGCTTTGCGCACCCACTCCGGACCTGTGTTCTTTTCTGCATCCTGCAATGTCAGACTAGTAGAAGCACCACTGCAAGTCACAATGTTGACTCTTGGTTCTGGCTCTTTCTGCTCAGCAGCAATAAGCTGAATGTTCTGGTTTATTGCTAGCTTAGGGTCTCTAATATTGGCTATAAAGATCGGACACTCTTCTATAGGGTGATATTGGACTTGCAATACATACATGTCGTACTAGGGTTCTGACAGTCCCTAGCATAATGTCCAACAATTCCACAATTGTAACAAGTAATAGGTCCATGGCCACGGCCAAAGCCTTCTCCACGACCAAAGCCTCCTCCACGGCCAAAGCCTTCTCCATGGCCTCACAAGTCGGTTCATGCTTTGGTCCTGCTGCTGGACCACGTGTTTCTGACTGGACTCTGTACAAGTCATGCTTTCTCTCTATCATAAGATCATAATCTCAGAAATTATGTTCATCATGACCTACTGACTTACAGAAGTTACAATATAAGTTCTTAGGGGTTTGTACATACTTCTTAAGTAAAGGGCATTCCGGTGGTCGATGTCCTCTTGTTCTGCAAAGTTCACACCACGGCCCTTGAGTCTATAATAAGGGGTTAGGAGCCCCACTTTCTAAATACTCCATGAATAGTAGACAATTATCCTTAGTATGGCCCTGTCCTTTACACTTTATACACCATAGCTCTTGTGCAATCTCTTTTCCTTTCTTAATCTCATGCATCTGTAACATGAGACTAGCTAACTGGTTCTGTAGGTTTTTCATTCCTGTACTGGTCTCAGCTAGAGGTGCGGCCTCTAGTTTCATTGCCATATCCAATGCTTCATCCTGTGTATGGAGTCTCTGTTGCATTAATGGAATTCTGATGTGAGGGAGTAGTGCTACGATGAACCATTCTTTATGCTGCTCCGGCGCAAACTCAAAGCTGACTTGTTCTATAAGGGATTTGAACTTCTGATCAAAGTCCCATACTGACTCTGTAGGTAGTTGTTTGATGTCTTTAAGCTCTGTGATACACTATGACTCAAACTTAGGTTTCTTAAATTATTTAATCATGGCAGTCCTGACTTGTACGAGCGTTATGCCTGGTGCTGTTGTATACTTCATATACCATGTTAAGGCTCTGTCTCTAAGTGTAGTGACCAACTGGACAAGTTTAATATTATCATCTTGGATTCCTTTAATGGTCCATATGGCTTCACATAAGAACCAATGATGTTCCAGGTCTTCTACCCCTGTAGCCTTGAAGGTAGGTAGTTTCATGTCATCCCCCATTCTGTTTCTATGTGGTGGATTCTGGTTTGCTGTATTACTACCACTCGACGGTGTAGATGTAGGTGGTGTAAAGGTAGTATGTACTGTATGTGAACTACTAGATGTAGTTCCTGCGGGATTATTCTGAGCCCCAGTTTCTTTCTGTGGGGTATAAGGGTGGTAAGGGATACCCCCTACTGTTCTCTCTATATTACTTGGACTCTGTTCTCTAGTAGTGTCTAAACTATTTTCAAAGGGAGAAGATCTAAAATCTACTTTATATTTCTTACCACTACGTGTACATCCAATTTCATCAAAGTCACTCTCAAACTCTTGTGACATTACACTTATTTACTTATTCATCTGAGACTATATCCATTACTCCTTTTTCATGCAATAACATCTTAATGGACAAGTTTAAAGAGCTTAGGTACTTACCACAATATCCTTTGAAGAAGTACCTCTCTGCTTCGCTGAAGCTCTTTCTTTGATCGACTGTAAACTCTGTAACGAAGCCTTCCAGCAAACTCGCAAGCTAGAAGTCTACCACCCGTGAAATGGGATTATCAACGCTCTTCACGGTCTGGATCAACTCCAGTGTCCAGACTATGTTTCTTTTCTTCTTGAATATATTCTTATCATTCAACTTTGATAACAAGTCATGCAGCTCATTTGCATAGGTCACAAAAAATATCGTATGTAGGTTAGTGAAGATATGTTTTTGTAACCATACCTGTGTACTCAGTCTAGGACTCTTGTTTTTTGTCACAACGAATTCTTTTTCCTTAGACCCAACCCATTGGTTGAGTTATTCCTTAGTAGGATGCCAACAGAACATTAGCTCGTCAGTTTGTTCAAAACCGGCAATGGAACCATTTGTTGGTCTCTTTGGGCAGACCCAGGTTTCCTTTAATGTACCAACAAAAGCCCTAGCTCACTGGCCTTTTCGACGACAGACAGCAGAGCAACCTGAAGTCTCACCCAAAGTGATGTTGGATGGGTCGGCTGAAGACTCAGGTGTCTTCAACCGAGTTCTGTAACATCCTATGGTCTTGCGACTCTTCTTTACCAGCAGGATCTCTCTGCGATAGCGATCCCGCCTTCTAGCTGGCGCTAGTAGGAAGTGGACTCTTATCGCATCACTGCTTCTAGCACGATGCACAAACTATCTCCTCTACTCAGCTCTTATCCTGCAATATCTCACACCGTGGTTCCTCCGACAATGTGATATCTCCTTTCTATATTGTGATATCCTTTATAATAAGACATCAATATGACTCTCACCGTCCAAAGGTTTCGTCTCTTAGTATAATAGTTAAGCTAAACAACCTCACTTAGACTCCTACAGTCTTATATGCTTAACATCAACTATGCTGAACTCACAGAACTCATATACCGGAGTCACTTAACACTATGTGTGTCAAACTGTTATGAACTAAACACTGGTAAACTCATATATGGCTACTTGATACCTTCAACTTGCATTTAACCCTCTATGTGCTATAAACCGAAGCATAACATACATATGTCCATCAACTGATAAGCAACATTCATGTAACAGATAACAGATAATACATAAGTAAAGCACAAACACATGAAATAGTCGCACAACACACGGATTTTACGTGTTTCACCTCCAGGGGGGAAGATACGTCCAAGGGAACTGGTTTTTATATTATATCTTGAGAGGATAAACACAGTTCCGCTGCAATATGATATGCAGCTCAAGATCTTCTGGGAAAATCTGCACACACAACCAGGAGCCCTTCTCTCTTAGATCTCTTCTCTTATATTGCCTTCTCTTACAATATACTCTTCCTCTCTCTCTCTCTCTCTCTCTCACAATCCCTGCAGATTGTTCAATCCCTGTGGATTGTTACATACATGCTCAAGGAGCCATCTACTGGTTACAGTAAGATAATACATATGGATTAATAGGACCATAGCTCGACTCTTACAATATTAAGACTCTAGAGACACTTGGCTAGCTAAATGACTTAGCAGCTATCCCACGTCTAACTATCTAAGTAGCTACCCAATTGTCTAACTGTCTAACCTTTTACATTACAAGATACATGCTTATATAGGAGGCTCGAAGGTCTCACCATTACAAAACTGTGGGCCTTTCCCAACAGTAACCCAAAACCCTAACTATGACATTCGGTGCATCTGTACTGTGGGCTGCCGCTTACCGTCACACCACAGCTTTCTACAGTTTTCCATGTTTCTCGGTTCTGATCATGGGTATGGGCGCCACTTCCTCAGTCGCTCTGCTTCTGTCCTTTGTCTTCAACGCCTTGACTCGTTGCTCCCTTTCCTTTATGAGGGTAGCTGAGCCCTCCTATCTTTGCCGCTGCCCTAAGTGCAGTGGTTGAGCTCTCTCTTCTTAGCCGCTCAGGTACTGTCTTTTTTGACTTTCCTGTCCCGATGTAGTAGCTTTTCCTGTAGCTGCGGGACCCTGCTCCAACATACACCCCTACGAGGAAATATCTGTGATCCTTTTGGTGTAGGGTTAGTAAAGAAAGTTTTAGCTTGCTGAAATGTTTCTTTGTTCTTCTATAGGTCAAGTGGTGTAGATTTATCAATTGCTTTACGCACCCACTTCAGACTTGTATTCTTTTTGGCATCCTGCAATGTCTTACTAGTAGAAGCACCATTGCGAGTCACAATATTGACTCTTGGTTCTGGTTCTTTCTGCTCAGCAGCAATAAGCTGAATATTCTGGTTTACTGCTGGCTTAGGATCCTTAATATTGGCTATCAAGATAGGATATTCCTCTATAGTATTGTTGGAGTAGGGCCCGCAGCTACAGGAAGAGCTGCTATATCGGGACAAGAAAGTCAAAATAAATAGTACCTGAAGGGGCCAAGAAGAGAGAGCTCAACCACTACACTTAAGGTAGCGGCGAAGATAGGAGGGCTGAGATACCCTCATAAAGGAAAAGGAGCAATGGGTCGAAGTATTGAAGACAAAGGACATGAGGGGAGCGACCAAGGAAGTGGCACCCATACCCACGATCAGTGTCGGGAAGTGTGGAAGACTGCAAAGAGCTGCAGTATGACCAGTAAGTGGCAATTCAAAGTACAGATGTGCTGACTGTCACAGTTAGGGTTTTTGGGTTACTGTTGGGATAGGCCCACAGTTTCGTATCAGGGTGAGACCTTCGGGTCACCTATTTAAGCATGTATTTTGTATTGTAAAAGGTTAGATAGTGGAGAGAAAGATAGCTAGTTCTTTAGTCATCTTTATTGTAAGATATTGAGAAAGAGTCGAGCTCTAGTTCTGTATTCAGTCTGTATTATCTTACTGTAACCAGTAGCCGACTCCTTGAGTATGAATGTAACAATCCACAGGGATTGAGAGGGAGAGAGAGGATATATTGTAAGAAGAAGGCAATATAGAAAGGGAAGAGATCTAGAGAGAAGGGCTCCAGTTGAGAACGTGGAGTTTCCCAGAAGATCTCGAGCTGCATAATAGGTTGCAACGGAACTGTGTTTACTCTCTCAAGATATAATACAAAAACCAGTTCCTGTGGACGTAGCTTCCTCCTTGGAAGTGAACCATGTAAAATCAGTGTGTTGTGTGACTGTTTCATGTGATTGTGTTTACGTATTTTCTATTTGTTACCTGTTACATGAGCTTAGCTAACATTTAATGAATGTGTGTATGCTATCCTTCAGTTTATAGTAAGGTAGAAGGCTAAATGTGAGTTGGATGTGTTAAGTATTATGCATATAAGTTTATCAGTGTTTGATTCAAACCATAACAGTTACAGTTTCAAGTGATTCCTATATATTCAGTTCAGCAAGTTGAGCGCAATAGATGTTGAGCATATTAGACTGTAGAAGCTAAGTGAAGTTGTTTAACACCCTTGTGAATGTTAGCTGAGCTAGTATAAGAGAGAAAGGAATGTCATTGGACCGTGAGAGTTGGAGAGTCCTATTGAGTCTTACCATATAAGCTATCGCAGCGTAGAAAGGTGATATCGCACTGCCGAAGGAGCCGCGGTGTGGGATATCGCAGGTAAAGAGTCAAGTAGAAGAGAAGGTTTGTGCATCATCGGATAAGCCATGATGCGATAAGAGTCAGTCTCATAGTAGATTCTTCTTGAAAGAGAGATACAACATTATAAAAAGAAATCCCACTGGTTAACCAGAGTCAAGAGAAACCTAGGATGCTACAGAACCTGGTTGAGGACACGTGAGTCTTCAGCCACCCCATCTAGGATCACTTTGGGTGAGACTTTAGGCCGTTCTGCAGTCTGTCGCTGAAAGGTCCAGTGAGCTAGGGGTTTTGTTGGTACATTACAGTAAACTCGGGTCTGCCCATAGATAACCAACAAATAGTTCTGTTTCCAGGACAGTTATCTTTAGTATGGCCATGTCCTTTACACTTTGTACACCATAGTTCTTGTTCAACCTCTTTTCCTTTCTTAATCTCATGTAACTGTAAAGTGAGATTGGATAACTGGTTCTGTAAGTTTGTCATACCTGCACTAGTCTCAGCTAGAGGTGAAGCCTCTAGTTTCATTGCCATCTCCAATGCTTCATCCTGCATATGGAGTTTCTGTTGCATTAGTGGAAGTCTGATATGGGGGAGTAGTGCTATGATGAACCATTCCTTATGCTGCTCTGGTGCAAACTCAAAACTAACTTGGTCTATAAGAGCTTTAAATTTCTGATCGAAATCCCATACTGAATCTGTGGGTAACTATTTGATGTCTTTAAGTTCTGTGATACATTGTGACTCAGACTTGGGTCTCTTAAATTCCTTAATCATTGTGGTCATGACCTCTACGAGTGTTCTAATCTTCGCTGATGTATACTTCATATACCATGTTAAATATCTTTCTCTAAGTGTAGTAGCCAACTGGACAAGCTTAGTATTGTCATCTTGGATCTGTTTAATGGTCCATATAGCTTCACATAGGAACCAATGTTGTTCTGGGTCTTCTACCCCTGTACCCTTAAAGGTAGGTAGTTTCATGTCATCCCCCATTCTGTTTCTATAAGGTGGATTCTGATTTGTTGTATTACTACCACTTGGCGGTGTAAATGTAGATGGTGTAGAGGTAGTATGTACCGTGTGTGAACTACTAGATGGAGTTCCTGCAGGATTATTCTGAGTCCTGGTCAGTTTCTGTGGGGTATAAGGGTGGTAATGGATACCCCCTACTATTCTTTCTCTATTACTTTGACTATGTTCTCTAGTACTGTTTGAACTATCTTCAAAGAAGGAAGATCTAAAATCTACTTTATATCTCTTACCACTACGTGTACATCCAATTTCTTCATAATCACTCTCAAACTCTTGTGAAATTACACTTAACTTATTCATCTGAGAATATATCCAGTACTCATTTTTCATACAATAACATCTTAAGGAACAAATTTAAAGATTTCAAGTACTTACCGCAATATCCTTTGAAGAAGTACCTCTCTGCTTCACTGAAACTATTTCTTTGATCAACTGCAAACTCTATAATGAAACCTTCCAGCAAACTCGCAAGCCAAAAGTCTACTGTCTGTGAAATGGAATTATCTACGCTCTTCACGATGTGAATCAACTCTGGTGTCCAGACAATGTTCCTTTTCTTCTTGAATACATGCTTATCATTCAACTTTGACAACCAATCGTACAAATCATTTGCATAGGTCGCAAAAAATATCTCATGCAGGTCTGTGAAGATATGTTTCTGCAACCAATCCTCTGTACTAAGCCTAGGACTCTTGTTTTCTTTCTCAGCAAATTCTCTTTCATTAGACTCAACCCACTGGTTAAGTTCTTCTTTAGTAGGATTCCAACAGAACATCAGCTCTTCAATTTGTTCAAAACCGGTGACGAAACCATTTGTTGGTCTTCTCTGGGAAGACTTGGGTTTACTTTATTGTACCAACAAAACCTCTAGCTCACTATCCCTTTTGGAAATAGACTGTAGAACAGCCTAAAGTCTCACCTGAAGTGATCTTAGATGGGTTGGATGAAGAATCAATTTTCCTGAAGCAGGTTCTGTAGCATCCTAGGTTCTCCTAACTCTACTTAACCAGCTAAATCTCTCTGCCATGGATTTTTCTCTCTTCCTAGCTGACTCTGCTATGGGACTGGCTCTTATCGCATCGCAGCTTCTAGGACGATGCACAAAATTACTCTTCTTCTCAACTCTTAACCTGCGATATCTCACACCGCAGCTCCTCCGACAGTGCGATATCACCTTTCTACGCTGTGATATTTCCTACAGTAAGACTTAATATGCTCATTAACTCTCAAGGTCTAGAGGCTTCCTCTCTGGGTATAATAGCTTAGTTGACCTTCATCAAGGTGTTAAAAAACTTCACTTAGCCTCTACAGTCTAACACGCTTAACATTAATCACGCTCAACTTGCTGAACTAAATATACAGAAGTCACTTAACACTGTAACTGTTAGCTATCGTGAATCAAGCACTGATAAACTCATATACATAATACTTAACACATTCAACTCACATTTAACCTTCTATGTTACTGCAACTGAAGGATAGCATACATACATTCATTAACTAATAATAAATGTTCATGTAACGAATAACAGATAGCAAATAAGTATAGCACAATCACATGACACAGTCGCACAACACACGAATTTTACATGGTTCACTTCTAGGGAGGAAGCTACGTCCATAGGAACTGTGTTTATATTATATCTAGAGAGAGTAACATAGTTTCATTGCAACCTCGTATGCAACTTGAGATCTTCTAGGAAAATTCACGCACTTAGCTAGGAGCCCTTCTCTCTTAGATCTCTTCTCTTCCTATTATGCTTTCTTCTTACAATATATCATCTTTCTCTCTCTCTCTCTCTCTCGATCCCTATGGATTGTTACATTCATGCTCAAGGAGTCAGTTGCTGGTTATAGTAAGATAACTATAGCTTTAACAACAGAACCAGAGCTTAACTCTTTCTCAATATCCTACACAACAGAGGACCAACTAACTAGCTGACCATCTAACTTTCTAACCATCTAACCCTTCATAATACAAAATACATGCTTAAATATGTCTCACTGTGATACAAAAACTGTGTGCCTATCCCAACAGTAACCCAAAACCCTAACTGTGACAGTCGGCCTATCTGTACTTTGAGCTACAGCTTTCTGGAGTCTTCCGCGATTTCCAGTGCTGATCGTGGGTATGGGCGCCGCTTCCTCGGTTTCTCCCCTTCTGTCCTTTGTCTTTAATACCTCAGCTCGTTGCTCCTTATCCATTCATGAGGGTAGCTGAGCCCTCCTGTCGCCGTCGCTGCCTTAAATGTAGTGGTTGAGCTCTCTTCTCGGCCACTTCAAGTACTATTTCCCTTTGACTTTCTTGTTTCGATATAGCAGCTTTTCCTATAGCTGCGTGGCCCTGCTCCAACATTCCCTAACCACACTATTTTAAGGAAAGAACATAAATCAAAATATGAGTCTCAGAAACCAATTGAAGAACGCAAAGATCCAGAATGCGGAGACCATACAATCTTACTTTACAAGGGTCTCTCAAATCAAGGAACAGCTGGAAGTGGTAGATGAAGAAGTGGAGAATGTAGAAATTGTGATGACCACCTTGAATGGTCTACCTAGATCATGGGACTCCTTCATTCAAGGGATTTGTGCAAAAAATAAGATATTCAATTTTAGTAGGCTGTGGGAAGAATGCTCACAAGAAGAAGCTCGAATAATAGCTCAAGAATAAAAGATGGGAAGTGAAGATCAAGCTCTCACAGTACACTCCAAGAAGAGAAAAAGATAATTTCATCACCCCAAAGGTAAGCACTTCCACCAAAAATATAACAATAGAATATCTAATAGATATTTATCTAAACTCAGATGCTATACATGTGATGAAAGAGGACAATTTTCTAGAGATTGTCCTAGAAGCAAAAATAGATCTCAGAAGAAGAAGAGAAATAAGAGAATACATCATGGTCATGTTGCAGAGGATGTTGAACCTTCCATAAAGAGAATCAGAAAAGAAAGTGATGATTCTTCAAGTGATGAATAATATGCTTTGATTTCCACTCTCACGGGAACTATCAAACATGGAAGCAATGATTGGCTTATAGACAGTGGGGCTTCCAAACATATGACAGGATTCAAAGAATCCTTTGTGAAACTATATGAACATGAGTCACCTCACAAGGTGAAACATGGGGATGACTACCAGTATCCAATAAAAGGTAGTGGTGAATCCTCCTATAAGCTAGACTCTGGAAAGTCTTTGAAGATGAAGGATGTATTGTTTGTACCAGGACTAAAGAAGAACCTCCTCTCCATATCTGCATTGGATACAATATGCATGAGGGTTGCATTTGTATATGGCCAAGTTCTTATGTGGCCAAAAGGAAATACTATTGATGATGCAGCAGTGATTGGGGAACAAGAAGGAAGTCTATATAAATTGAAGGGAGAACCATAACAAGATTTGGTTCATAACTCAGTAGAACCAAATGAAGTTTGGAATAGAAGGCTTGCACATGTGCACTATAGAGCACTACCACTTGCAAGCAAAGCTATTGAAGGACTTCCAGAAATACAGACAAAACATGACGGTGTCTGCAAAGGATGTGCGAATGGAAAGAACACAAAGAAGACATTTCCAAGTAATGAGAGCAAGGAAAAAGGAATCTTGGAAATCATTCACTCAGATGTCTGCGGTCCAATGCCATCTAGTTCATTAAGAGGGTATGTATACTATGTTTCTTTTATTGATGACTTTTCGAGGAAGACGTGTATATACTTCATGAAGAACAAAGATGAAGTATTCAGCAAGTTCAAGGAATTAAAAGCCTTGATCGAAAACCACACAGAAAAGAATATCAAGACCTTTCGATTAGATAATGGTGGAGAATTCACATTAATGAATTCAAATAATTATGCAAAGATTCAGATATTAAGAGGGAGCTAACCACTCCATATAATACACAATAGAAATGGGTTGCAAAAAGGAAGAATAGAATGATCATGGGAGCTGCAAGGGCCATGCTTCATGATCAAGATATTCCCATGCATCTATGGGCAGAAGCTACCAGAACAACAGTGTATGTACAGAACCTTACTCCACACAGAGTACTCAAGAACAAGACGCATGAAGAAGTTTTTTCTGGCAAGAAACCAGAAGTCAACCATCTCAGAATATTCGTCTATCCTGTATACATACACATTCCAAAAGAAAAAAGGACAAAGCTATATCCTTCTAGAAAGAAGGGTATATTTGTGGGATAAGTGAAAGCTTGAAATATTATAGAATATACTTCCCAGGATTCAAGAATATCGACATAAGCAGAGACATAACATTCGATGAAGAATCAGCTTACAACAAATCTAGAAAGAGACCAATTGAAGACTCCAAAGAAACAGAAGTACCCAGAATTCAAGATACAACTATGAACGATACAAATCAAGATGAGGATCAAGAAATAGAAGAACCCTAGGAACCTATAGATCCACCCCAAGAGATGAATCCTCATAAGAGGAAAACCGCATGGGTATAAGAGGATGTCCAAGGTGCATAAAGATATGGGGCTCTAGAAGAAATACATAGAGAGAGGAAAAGAACTAAGTCCTGCTCCGGTTATGTAGCCCTATTATGTGACATCATTGATAAAGAACCTTCCAACTATGAAGAAGTAGCAGAAAAGAACGAATGTAAGGATTCTATGATTGAGGAGTACCAATCGATCATGAAGACTGATGTCTAGGATGTTATCCCTAGACCATAGGGGAAATCTATCGTGACTTCCAAGTGGATCTACAAGATCAAGCATGCTGCAGATGGAAACATAGAGAAATATAAAGAAATATTTGTGGCTCATGGATTCTCATAGAAAGAAGGAATATATTATGAAGAAACTTTTGCACGTGTGGCTAGATACACTTCCATCGAATTAGTACTTGCTCTAGCTACAGTGATGAAATGCAAGATACACCAGATGGATGTCAATACTGATTTCTTGAATGGTGTAGTGGAAGAAGAAGTGTATGTGGAGAAACCACTCAGTTTTGAGACATGTGATAGGGAGACTCATATGTGTAAATTGAAGAAATCCCTGTATGGATTGAAACAGGAACCCAAGACATGGTACGATAGAATTGACAGCTTCCTATCTAGTTTGGGCTTTACCAAGAGTAAAGAATATCCAAACTTCTACTACAAGGTTGAAGAAGGGAACCCAGTGATGTTCTTACTGTATGTAGATGACCTTTTCTTAACAGGTGCAGATGGATTGATTGCTGACACGAAGAGGAAGCTTGCAATTGAGTTTGAGATGAAGGACCTAGGTATGATGCATTACTTTCTAGGCATGGAGCTGTGGAATAATGTAGATGGAATATCCCTAGGACAAGGGAATTATGTAGTAGATATCTTGAAGAGGTTTAGGATGATGGACCGCAAGGCCATGACCACACCTATTGCATCAAACCTGAAGTTGTTGAGTGATTTTTCATCTGAGTCAGTTGATGCTATGATGTATCATCAGATGAATGGGTCCTTGATGTACCTGGTGAATACGAGACTAGATATTTTCTTTGTTGTGAACACATTGAGTCAGTTCCTAACAGATCCTAAACATGTTCACTTGATTGCTGCAAAGCATATTCTAAGGTACCTGAAGGGTACAGTTGATTATGGGCTCAAGTATGAGGTGAATCAGAATATTAACCTAGAAGGTTATGTTGATTTAGATTGGGTAGGAAGTGCCATCGATAGGAAGAGCACTTCAGGGTGTTGCTTTAGTATGGGATCAGGTTTGATCTCTTGGATTAGAAGGAAGTAGTCTTGTGTGGCATTGAGTACAAATGAAGCATAGTATGTCGCAGCTTGTTCGGATAGCTATGAGGCAATCTGGCTTAGAAAGCTACTATATTATTTGTTTGATCTTCAGTTGGATGATACTTGTATATATTGCGACATCCAAATTTGTGTGAAGTTGTCTAAGAACCCAGTGTTCCATGAAAAGTCGAAGCATATCAAGATCAAATATCACTATATCAAGGATATGGTGCAGAGAGGAGCAGTGAAGGTCCAGTATGTTGCGAAAGATGAGTAGATAGATGATGTGTTGACCAAGCCATTGGCTAGAGTGAAGTTTGAGTACATCAGGGAGAAGCTTAGTGTTCTCCAGATTCAGGTTCCTTCCAAGGGGAAGTGATGAGTTTGTGAGCCCTTCTGACATGGTGAGAGGATTGGTTCCTTCCATGTTCAGATGTAAGTGGAAAGATGCTCTGACATGATTGTGGGTTGTGTTACCACATGATCAGTGCAGATGCATTCTGATATGATTGATGGATGTGTTCCCACATGATCATATATAAGTGCTGAAGACCATTCTCTGGGATGGAGGCACTTGGTTAGTTACCAGGAATACTCAGCCTAGAGCTAAGAGCCATTATAATATGACTATGGGATTGGCCCCCACATGATTAGATGTAAGTGTAGGGACATTCTCATATGACTGTGGGATTGGCTCCCACATGATCAGATATAATTGCAAATCCTTTCCTCAGATGATAGATGGTGTGTCCTATCATGCTGATGGATGTAAGTGTAGAGCCTTTCCCTAGATGATAGATGGTGTGTCCTATCATGCCAACGAATGTAAGTGTAGATCCTTTCTTTGGATGGTAGATTGTGTGTCCTACCATGCTAGTAGATATAAGTTCTGAGCCCTTCCTTCGATAGTAGATGGTGTGTCCTCCTATGCCAGAGGATATAAGTGTCGTGCCTTTCTTTGGATAGTAGATGGCGTGTCCTACTATGCCAATAGATGTAAGTGTTGAGCCTTTCCTTGGATGATATATGGTGTGTCCTATCATGCTAGTGGATGTGAGTGATGGGCCTTTCTAACATGGTGGTGGATGTGTTCCTCCCATGGTCAGATGTGAGTGTTGGGCGTTCCTTTCTAACATGGTTGTTGGATGTGTTCCTCCCATGGTCATATGTAAGTGCTAGGTGGGCCATTCTGACTTAGGGTCAGATATAAGCACTAAAGAAGACCTACATGGAGGCTAGGCCTACTACCAGCATGTAAAAGGGCTAGATCTGTAGAACTTCCTATGATGAGAAGAATTGAGAGATAGCACTTGTCATGTTGATATAGTAGAGATGATCTAGATCCAGAAATGATCCAGATCTAGTGATGTTCTAGATCCAGTGATGATGACCTAGTGATGATCCAATGATGATCCACTGATGATCCAGATCCAATGATGATCCACTGATGATCCAAATCCAGTGATGATCCTGATCCAGTAATGAAGATGACTTGAAGATGAACATGAATTGAAGATGAAGATAACTTGATGATGATCCAGATGATACAGAGAAGAAGACCCATGCTGATAAACTGTGTTGAGAGAATACCTTCCTAGTTAATACGGAGTGTTGATGTATTTGTAACTTCTAAATGAATTCACTTGTATATTTTATGTATTGTACCTTGATGTTTATTCTGAGAAGTATCTTTAATGTAATTGAGTCATGTCATGCCCCGATGTTCCTATCTGGAGATTCAATAATCTAAACAAGTCATGTAAATTCATAGAGGGTAAGCCTCCTTTATTGATCTAGGGTTAAAGTCCCCGCAGTTGTGGGGCCCTAGGGTTATTAGACTCTCCTAAAGAATTCAGACCTAGTGATTTATTTTCAAGTCAAAAATTAGTATAAATAGAGAGTGAGCCTCTCTATTTAACATACATTCACTCACACTCAGTTGTAGCGCATAACTGAGAGAAAAGAAGAAGCTGGGACAAGAGAGAGAGAGACTACTATTGTCGAGAGATCATCTTACTATTTTTGGGTTTTACTTTTGGTGTTGATTCTATCGCTGAGGAAGTCGTGGGGTTTTCTCCTTTATGGTTTCCCCAAGGAAAATATTGCGTCTATTTCCTATTGTGTTTGATTGTTGTGCTTGTTATTCTCTCAGTTAAAGATCCTAACATAATGCTAGCTTGAATGATAAAAATCTAACAAAAGGCACTAAATTCATTCTCCTCTCTATTATTTGTGTATTCTTTCAAATGTCGATCATAGTTATATGTGCAGCAGTGGGGTCTTCCAAATACGATGGATCCATATTCAAGTGAAGAAGTTAAAATAAGCTCAAAGTTAAAATTGATTGGAGGGACACTTAGTGGGGATACATAAGCAACAATTTCCAAGGACACTTTTGAAGGAATGCTAGAGATGATGTCAAGGATGGAGGAAAGTATTGGAATCAGATCCATCATGCTATTGACTATGAAAAATATAGCCTAAGCTTGATATCTGTTATTTTCCAGTATGGTAAACAAGCAACTCATTTTATTTTTTCTTACTATGGTTTTTTGACTTTTAGAAAATTAATGATGAAAATTGTCAAGGATTAGAGTGAAGAATGAATATCTTGCATGTGGATCATTTCTTCATTCATAGTGACTTATGAGAATCCTATACATTGGGTATTTTTCCTTGCATTAACCTATTTGTCAATGTATTTTTAGTTAGAACTTGAAGCCTCTTACATATGGATATGGATACTATATCAAAATACCAAACTGGTGTCTTCAGAAAGATGGATAGTATCCCCTTCCATTCTCTACTACCCAATGGTCTCTTGTTGGCCATGGGATTTACCTATCCTCCCTGGGATTTATTGTCTTGGATTGATTGTTTATGTTGTCATAGTTTTTACACAATCATACTTTATTTTTCTTTAAATTTGAATCCCTATATTTTACACTTGTGAACACTACAATAAATATGTGAGACCATGGTTGGATAGCCAGATCACCAAAGAACATCCCCATGACTTTGGATTAATTTTTTGGCTCAAGGACAACACTTGGTGGGTGTTACAACCCTGTAGTTTTCTTATTGTTGTGGAAGGAATTCACAGGGGTAACCATTTCAACCAAAATTTAGATTGTATTCTATTCGATATAGTCAGAGAGGGATCTCTCTTATCATAGAGGAAAGAAACAAATATATGTGGATTTGAACATATTGTAGAGAATACTTCTCATTAAAGCTTCTAAGAAAGTTACAGAGATGAAAAACTAGGAGAAAAATGATTTCTGAATGAAAGTTCCCACCCTTTCCTCATCAATTGAGGTCCTATTTATAATGCCATGGGTCCCGAGACCAAAACCAAAACAATGCCCAATTCTGTTACATCCTGGGTATCAAAGTCCTGACAAATTCCTAAGGTATAAGATTTTTCATTATCACAAAAAAATTGGGAAAATATGTGGTGATGCGCATGCTTGATCAAAACAACAAGTATGGCATCTGGGACTAAGGCTTGCTAGTCGAAAATGATGTTTCAGAGCACCTCCAATGGTTTGGTGCTGAATTAGCTTTGGATTTCTCTTCAAAATTAGAGGTGAAGGATCATTTATTCATTACAAGCACTCATTCTTATACAAATTCCCCCAAATATTCACCATTTCACCTCTTTTAGGAGTTGGATCGCTGAAAAATAGGCTTCAGAGCTCGACCTGCATACCTCAAATGGTGACATCTGTGTGAAATATTATATAGGTTTTTTGTAATTTATCATGTTCCTAAAAAAACCCATTCATTCATTTGGCTAGATTCCCCTCCAGCTCTTCGAAATCCACTTTTGGACTTGATGACCTAGACACGATTGTGAATTTATGGAAAAATGCCCTTTCAAGATCCCTTCCATTCTTCCAATCCATGATACCTGTGTAAAACTTGAGAGAGGTTATTGTTGTTATATTTTTATCATTTGAGCAATATAAAATTAAGATCTTAACTAAGATAATAACAAGAACAACAATCAATCACAAGAGACAATGGACACAAAGAATTTCCTCGAGGAAACCATAAAGGAGAAAACCCCACAACTTGCTCAGAGATAGAATCAACACCAAAAGTAAAACCCAAATATACAAAGATGATATCCCAACAACAGTAGTCTCTCTCTCTCTTTTATCCCAACTTCTTCTCTCTCACTCATGCGCTGCAACTGAGTGTGAGTGGCTGTGTGATAAATAGAGAGGCTCACTCTCTATTTATACTAATTCTTGACTTGACATTAACTCACCAGGTATGACTTCTCTAAGAGAGTCTAATAACCCCAGTGAACCACAACTGCGGGGAATTTAACCCTTGAACAATAAGGAGGGTTACCCTCTATGAATTTACATGACTTGTTTACATTATTGAATCTCTCGATAGGAACATCGAGGTATGACATGAATTGATTACATTGCTGATACTTTTGATAAAATAATCGAAGTACAATACATAATATATTCAAATGAATACATTCTAAAGTTACAAATACATCAACACTCCCTCTTAACTAGGAAGGTATTCTCTCGATGCAATTCATCAGCACAAGTCTTCTTCACTAGATCAAGTATGGATCATCTGGATCATCATAAAGTAATATTCATCTTCAAGTCATCTTCATCTTCAAGTCAGGATCATCAAGGCTAGATCATCATCACTGGATCATCATCAATCCCGGATCATCTAGATCATCAAGTCTGGATCATCATCATCATTACTGCTTCCTCTATCTCAAACAAATGGTGCTATATCTTAATTTTACTCATCACAGGAAGTTCTGAAGAGTGAACCATTTTTCATGCTAGGTGTAGGCCTAGCCTCTATGTAGGTCTTCATCTATAGAGCCAACCCTTTTTCATGTTGGATGCACATCTACAGAGCTAGTCCTTTTTCATACCGGATGTAGTCCTCTATAGAGCTAGCCCTTTTTCATGTTGGATGTATCATCATAGAGCCAACCCTTTTTGATGCTGGATGTGGCACCAACATAGAGCTAATCCTTTTTCATACTGGATGTGTCATCACAGAGCTAGTCCTTTTTCATACTGGATGTGTCATCATAGAGCCAGTCCTTTTTCATACTGGATGTGTCATCACCGATCCAGTCCTTTTTCATACTGGATGCAGCATCTACATAGAGCCATTCCTTTTTCATACTAGATGTGTCATCACAGAGCCAGTCTTTTTTCATATTGGATGTGGAATATAAATAGAGCCAGTCCTTTTTCATAATGGATGTGTCATCACAAAGCCAGTCCTTTTTCATACTAGATGTGGCATCTACACAGAGCCAGTGCTTTTTCATATTGGATGTGTCATCATAGAGTCAATCTTTTTTCATACTAGATGTGGCATCTACACAGAGCCAGTCCTTTTTCATACTAGATGTGTCATCACAGAGCCATTCCTTTTTCATACTGGATGTGGAATCTACACAGAGCCATTCCTTTTTTAGACTGGATGTGTCATCATAGAGCCAATCCTTTTTCATACTGGATGTGGTATCATCACATATATCAAGCCATGGAAGGAACCAATCCTATCATCATGTTAGAAAGACACAGCTCTTACATCTGACCATGGAAGGAACCAATCCTCTCACCATGTCAAAAGGGCACAACACTTACATCTAACCATGGAAGGAACCAATCCTCTCACCATGTTAGAAGGGCTCACAGACTCATCACTTCCCCTTGGAAGGAAACTCGATCTAGAGAACACCAAGATTCTCATTGAAGTACTCAAAATTTACTCTAGCTAATGTCTTGGTCAACACATCAGCTATCTGTTCATCCATGGAAACATACTAGAGCTTCACTACTCCTCTCTGCACCATATCCCTGATATAGTGATATTTTATCTCGATATGCTTCAACTTTTCATGGAACACCAGGATCTCTGACAACTTCACACAACTCTGGTTGTCACAATATATACAAGTAGCATCTAACTAGAGATAAAACAAATTAGACAGTAGCTTTCTCAGCCATATTTCCTCACAACTAGCCGAACAAGCTGCAACATACTCTGCTTCAGCTATACGTAGTGCCACATAGGATTGCTTCCTACTAAACCAAGAGATCACACCTGATCCCATACTGAAACAACACCGCGAGGTGCTCTTCCTATCAATGGCACTTCCTTCTCAATCTGAATCTACATAACCCTCTAGGTTAATCTTCTGATTCGCCTCATACTTGAGCCCATAATCAATTGTACCCTTTAGGTACCTTAGAATATGCTTTGCAGCAATAAGGTGAACATGTCTCGGATCTGTCAGGAACTATCTCAATGTGTTCACAACAAAGCAAATATCTAGTCTCATATTCTCTAGGTACATCAAGGATCCAATCATCTGACAATACATCATAGCATTAACTGACTCACATGAAGTATCACACAACAACTTTAGGTTTGATGCCATGGGTGTGGTCATGGCCTTGAATTCCATCATCCCAAAGCTCTTTAGGATATCTACTGCATACTTCCCTTGTCCTAGTGATATTCCATCTACATTCTTCCACACCTCCATGCCTAAAAAGTAATGCATCATACCCAGGTCCTTCATCTCAAACTCAGTAGCAAGCTTCCTCTTCATGTCAGTAATCAATCCATCTGCACCTATTAAGAACATGTCATCTACATACAGTAGGAGCATCACTGGGTTCCCTTATTCAACCTTGTAGTAAAGGTTGGGATATTATTTACTCTTGGTAAAGCCAAACTAGTCAAGAACCTGTCAATTTTGTCGTACCATGTCTTAGGTTCCTATTTCAAACTGTACAGGGATTTCTTCAATTTGGACACATGAGTCTCCTTGTCATGTGTCTCAAAACCGAGTGGCTTATCTACATACACTTCTTCTTCTACTACACCATTCAATAAAGCAGTCTTGACATCCATCTGGTGTACTTTCCATTTCATGACTGCAGCCAGAGCAAGTACTAATCTGATGGAAGTATATCTAGCTAGATGTGCAAAGGTCTCTTCATAATCTATTCCTTCTTTTTGGAAGAAGCCATGAGCCACAAATCTTGCTTTATATTTTTCTATGCTACCATCTGCAACATGCTTGATCTTGTATATCCACTTGGAAGTTACAACGGACTTCCCCTCTGGTCTGGGGACAACATCCAAAACATCATTCTTCATGATCAGTTGGTACTCCTCGGTCATAGCATCCTTCCATTCTTTCTTCTCCGCTGCTTCTTCATAGTTGGAAGGTTCTTTATCAATAATGTCACATAACAGGGATACATATCCAGAGTAGGACCTAGTTCTCTTTCTTTCTCTGTGCATTTCTTCTGGTGCCCAATATCTTTTTGCACCTTGGATAGCCTCTCATTCCCATGCAGGTTTCTTCTTGTGAAGATTATTTTCTTGAGGTGGCTCTACTGGTTCTTAAGGTTCTTCCATTTCTCAATCTTCTTCTGGATTTGCTTCGTTCATTCTTGTATTATGAATTCTGGGTACTTCTGATTCTTCAGAGTCTTCAACAGGTCTCTTTCTGGATTTGATGTAAGCTGAGTCTTTGTCAAATGTTACAGCTCTACTGATGTCGACCTTCTTTAATCCTGGGAAGTATATTCTGTAAGCCTTCGAGTTTTCAGAGTATCCCACAAATATAGCCTTCTTTCCTAAAGGATCTAATTTTCTCCTCTTTTCTTTTGGAACGTATATGTACACTGGAAAACCGAATATTCTAAGATGACTAACTTCTGGTTTCTTGCCAGAAAAGAATTCTCTAGGTGTCTTTCTCTTGAGTACTCTATGTGGAGTACGATTCTGTACATACACATCTTTCCTAACAGCTTTTTCCCATAGATGCATAGGAAGGTCTTGGTCATGAAGCATTTCCCTTGCTACTTCCATGATTGTTCTATTCTTCCTTTCTGTAACCCCATTCTATTATGGATTATATGGAGTGATTAATTCCCTCTAAATCCCTAAATCTCTACATAATTCTTTGAATTCATTTGATGTGAATTATCCGCCATTATCTGATTGAAATATCTTGATCTTCTTCTCTGTTTGGTTCTCGATCAAGGATTTGAATTCTTTGAACCTGTTGAATACTTCATCCTTGTTCTTCATGAAGTATATCCATGTCATTCTAGAAAAATCATCAATGAAAGAAACATAATATACATACTTACTTATAGAACTGGATGACATTGGACTGCATACATTAGAGTGGATGATTTCCAATATTCCTTTTACCTTGCTCTCGCTACTTGGAAATGTCTTCTTTGTACTCTTTCCTTTCGCACATCCTTTGCATACACCTTCATGTTTTTCTTGCATTTCTAGAAGTCCTTCAACAGATTTGCTTGCAAGTGGTAGTTCCCTGTAGTTCACATGTGCAAGCCTTCTATTCCAAAGTTCGTTTGGTTCTACTGATTCATGAACCAAAGCTTGTTCTGGTTGGCCCTTTAATTTGTATAGTCCTCCTTCTTGCTCTCCAATTACTATTGCATCATCAATAGTCTTTCCTTTTGTCTACATGAGGACTTGGCCATCTATAAATGAAAATCTCATGTCCTTGCATGTAATGCCAAGATGGAGAGAAGGTTCTTCTTTATTCCTGGTACAAATAGGGCATCCTTCATTTTCATAGACATTCTAGAGTCTAGCTCGTAGGAGGATTCACCGCTACCTTTTATTGGATACTGGAAGTCATCCCCAAGTTTCACCTTGTTGGGTGATTCATGTTCTAATATTTTCACAAAGGATTCCTTAAATCCCGTCATTTTTTTGGAAGCACCACTATCTATAATCCAATCATTGCTTCCATGTGAGATAGTTCCCGTGAGGGAAGAGATCAGAACATATTCTTCGTCACTTGAAGAATCATCACTTTCTTGTATGGATCTCTTCTTGGGAGGTTCATCATCTTCTATAGTGTGATCATGATGTCTCTTCTTGTTTCCCTTCTTCTTGTGAGAACCACCTTTGTTTTTAGGATAGTATCTGGATATGTGTCCTTTCTCATCACATTTGTTACATATGATAGTAGATAGGTCTCTTCTAGGGTGTGAATTCTTACCTTTGGAGTGATGATGGTCCCTTCTGGTTTTCTTGGTGTGGACTATGAGAGCTCGATCTTCATTTCCCATATTTTATTCTCGAGCTACTATTCAAGCTTCTTCTTGTGAGAATTCCTCCCACAGTCCGCTAAACTTGATTATCTTCTTCCTGTCACAAATTCCTTGAATGAAAGAGTCTCATACCCTAGGAAGACTATTTAGGGTAGTCATCACAATTTCTGCATTCTCTACATCTTCATCTACTACTTCAAGTTGTTCTTTGATCTGAGACACCCTTGTAAAGTAATACTATATGGTCTCCACGTTCTGGATCTTTACATTCTTCAATTGACTTCTTAGAGTCATCTTCTGATTGATGTTCTTCCCTTCAAATAGCTTAGTTAGGGCATCAAACATCTCTTTAGGTTCCTTTAGGGAGGACACCTGAGGTATGAGGTGATCCTTGATTGAATCAGCAACAATCCTCTTAGCCATGACCAATTTCTTTTTGTGTAAATCCTTAGCCTCATCTCCCTCTAGAACTGGAACCTCTTCACTTATGTAGGAGTCCAATTCATTTTCTTATAGGACTAGGGAGATTCTATACTTCCAAGCTTGGAAGTTGTCAGATCCCTCAAGCTTGGTGTGATGAGACATATTAACAGAGAAGCTCAAATGGATATACAAAATATTTAGATCTTACCAGGTTAAGGTGTCAAAACTGGATCTGGAGCTAAATTTCTGTAGAGTTGGTTTTCTCGTTCAGGAGCTGATTTAGGGTTTGAATTTCCTTGAGTTCTAACCAACAAAAAAATTTGGTCTTGATCTCTAAACTTCAATTTTGGGGATAAGATCAATAAAGGCATGGGATTACTAAAAAATTACACTTCTGTGGAAAGTCCTAATTTCCCGCAGTAGTGTCGGGTCAAAAACTGAAAATGCTTAGAATCAGATTATGCTTCGACAGAAAGATGCGCCCTAGGGAGGAGAGTCATTCTAGCCTCCTTTTTCTGATGATTTGTGGAGAGAGACCCAAAAAGTAGGAATCCCTAGCATTAGCAGCTGCACAATGTCTTCTTCTTAGGTTAGCTCTGATACTATGTTAGATTTTTATCATTTGAGCACTATAAACTTAAGATATTAACTGAGAGAATAACAAGCAAAACAATCAATCACAAGAGACAATGGACACAAATATTTTCCTTGGGGAAACCATAAAGGAGAAAACCCCACAACTTCCTCAGAGATAGAATCAGCACCAAAAGTAAAACCCAAAGATACAAAGATGATCTCCCAACAACAGTTCTCTCTCTCTCTCTCTCTCTCTCTCTCTCTCTTTGATCCCAGCTTCTTCTCTCCCACTCATGCGCTACATCTGAGTGTGAGTGACTGTGTGATAAATAGAGAAGCTCACCCTCTATTTATACTAATTCCCAACTTGACATTAAATCACTAGGGACAACTTCTCTAGGAGAGTCTAATAAACCTAGTTCCCCACAACTGTGGGGACTTTAACCCTTGAACAATAAGGAGGGTTACCCTCTATGACTTTACATGACTTGTTTACATTATTGAATCTCTCGATAGGAACATCGGGGTATGACATGAATTGATTACATTGCTGATACTTTTGATAGGATCATTGGAGTACAATACATAAGATATTTAAATGAATACATTCCAAAGTTACAAATACATCAAAAATTGTATATGAGAATGTTCATAATAAAAACCTCTATTAGTTTCTCAAAATTCTTATTGGTTTGGAAGAAACAAGTATCAGAAGCTAGTGACCAAATATTAATTTGAAAATATGGAAAATCTCCCTCTAAATATGGCTTCGATTCTCTCAAACAATAGAACCTATGTAAAAACTTAAGGATGTTATTGTAGATCAGCATGTCATGAAGATAATACTTCTTCAGTTTCTGCAAATTCATTTTAGTTTGGTGGGAAAATATCTCGTAAGTTAATGACTAAAATAGTTGTTTTCATAGAAGGACATGTTTTGTTGTAATGTATAAAATTTTGCTGAGCTTTTAAAGCTTAAATCTCCTCCACTTTGCCACTAGGAGATCAATGTGGACCGTTAATCGGGATTAGATATGATCTGAGCCATTTAGTAGTGGAGCTTGTACTACATTTTGTGGATCCAAAAAATTACTTTGTCCTTTCTTGTTGTGAGTGTGAAACCCACCTCCATTGTGGATTTGTTTCCACTTGCCCATGTGACCATTGATTTGGTCAGCGGGTTAATTCCAATTCGCAATTCCTAACCTTCAATTTATCTATGTGTTTTCAAAATGTGAAATATCATATCCACGTGAAGGAAAAGACAAAGAATGATTGTTTTATATGTTTTTTGCATAAATTATTGTCCCACATGCATAGGATGATAAATACTAGCAGGGTTTATATTTTTCGATTGTTTCAACATGTATTAAGGAACAAGAAAGGATAAGACTCCTTGCAAGTAAATACTTCATTATCCAAGTTAATGAAAATAATAAACTTTGGTAAAAAATAAAAATTCGACTATAAAGACAAATTTATATATAAAACCAATGTTCATATTTCAGTTTAAAATGAGTAAAATCCTTTTAATTCATCAGGATTCCTTTCTTTTTACCCAAATGACCAATGAAATCCTTTTCTCTTGCAAACCTGCCCGATCGAGAAAAACAACTCCCGTAGAGATAAAATTTAGCATAGGTGCTAACAGTGGGCATTTAAAATAGCCTTCTGTAATTGGTTTTAACACTTAGTCAAATTTCATTTATTTTTAACAGGAAAACATTTTTTTTCTCCAACTTGGCAAATCCATATCTCACACGTGTGTTCAGCAGATTAGGATATGATAATATTGAATGAATAGATCATTAGAGAAGAGACTCATAATTTTTAATAGATTTTTTTGGCACACACAAAGCCGATGGCGAGCATTGCAAAATGGCTTCTCAAAAAAAGTTTTTTTCAAATTGGAAAATTTACATTTCACACATGTGATCTTTATTACGGATACTGAACCTGGGGATAGATATACAAGATACCAGATAAAGACCCACAACTTTGGATGAAATTATCTACACAACCACATCCTCTAGCATGCATTTCCAAACCACCTCTTCAATTCCTGTTTTTAACACTCGGACACATTTTCATAGTTGATCTTTGGTGGCCATTATGATTTTTCTCATTTTAACAGATGTATTCCTTGAACTTGTGATCACCAAAAAGAAAAATAAAACCATGGATAGGTAGACATATATCCAAGGAAAATATCCATGTCATTTGATGAATTTTTGGGCATGGGAGCAACATGTGGTGGGAATTTCTAAATGACCTTTTATCACTGGTTTTAACACTTCGACAATTGTGCCATTTTCAAGATGAATTTTTTTATTTCACCAAACCTTGAACCAATGTCACTAGATGATGTAGAATATCTTACTAAGAAAAACACAACTCATTTCACCTTTAGAATATTCCTCCTATGACCTAGGCATGCATTTTAGTGAACTTGGTGAAGAAAACTGCCTAGACCCCTCTTTTGGTAGATCCATAGATTTCTCCACAAACACTGTTAAGACAAACTAAGACCATGGTTTATCTAGGTAAACAAGCTACAACCTTACAGGATGGGGCATGCATTCTTATTATGCTATGAATTATGGTGGTCATTTTCCCAAGTCAATTTTGACTAATTTTCACAAAAAGACTTGTTTTCGCAGACCCGTATCTTTTTCTTCATGCACTTTTTATTAGAAATGAAACCATGGTTAAATAGGTACTTCAACAGGATACCACATGGTAGGTCAAGGAGAGCATTTACTTTTACCTATGAATTATGGTGGATATTTTTGTAAGGAAACTCCTGTAGGGCAATTTTTCATCACTTAGTCATATTTTTTACATAGTCATACTCTATTTTTCTTTAAATTTGCATCCCTATCTTTTGCACTTATGAACACCAGAATAAATTTTTGATACCCTGGATGGATAGCCAGATCACCAAAGAACATCCCTATTCCATTGGATTAATTTGTTGGCTCAAGGACAACAGTTTCTGGGCATTTGAAAATAGCCTTATGTAACTAGTTTTAACACTTTGGCAGATTTCATTTATTTTTAACAGATAAATATTTTTTCTCCAACTTGGCAAATCCATATCTCACGCGTGTGTTCACCATATTAGGATCGGATAATATGGGTAGATGGATAGATCATGAGAGAATATATTCATACTTTTTTAATAGATTAATTGGCACACACAGAGCCTCTGGAGGGCATTTCAAAATGGCTTCTCAGACATTTTTTTTTTCAATTTGGAAAATTTTAATTTCACACATGTGATCTTTATTATGGATATTGAACCCAAGGATAGATAGAAAATTTACCATATAACAGACCCACACCTTTGATGAAATTATCTACACAACCACATCCTATGGCGCGCATTTCCAAAACACCTCTTTAGTTCTTGTTTTTAACACTTCGACACATTTTCATAGTTCATCTTTGGTGGCCATTATGATTTTTGTCATTTTGACAGATGTATTACTTGCACATGTGATCATAAAAAATAAAACTAAAACCATGGATAGGTAGACAGATATCCAAGAAACAGACCCATGTCATCTGATGAATTTTTGGGCACAGGAACAACATGTGGGCATTTCTAAATGACCTTTTATTATAGGTTTTAACACTTGGACAATTGTGCCATTTTCAAGGTGATTTTTTTATTTCACCAAAACCCTAAACCAATGTCACCATATGATGTAGAATATCCCATTAAGCACACCACAACTCATTTCACCTTCATAATATTCTTCCTCTGACCTAGGCGTACATTTTAGTGAACTTGGTGAAGAAAACTGTCTGAACCCATGTTTTGGTAGATCTATAAATTTATCCACAAACACTCTTAAGACAAAATGAGACCATGGTTAGATATCTAGGTAAACAATCTATAGCCTTATAGGATGGGGCATGCATTTTTTCTAATCTATGAATTATGGTGGTCATTTTCCCAAGGAAACTTTGACTAATTTTCCCAAAAAGACTTGTTTTGGCAGACCCATATCTTTTTCTTCAGGCACGTTTTATGAGAAATGAAACCATGGTTATATAAGTACTTCAATAAGCTATGGCTTGGAAGGTTAGGGTGGGAATTTACATTTAGCTATGAACTATGGTGGACATTTTCATAAGGCAATTGCTTTAGGGCATTTTTTCATCACTTAGTCATATTTTTTACACAATCATACTTTATTTTTCTTTAAATTTGCAGCCCTGTCTTTTTCACTTGTGAACACAAGAATAAATATGTGAGACCATGGCTAGATATCTAGATCACCAAATAAAATTCCCATGCCTTTGGATTAATTTCTGGGCTCAAGGACAACAGTTGGTGGGCATTTGAAAATAGCCTTATGTAACTGGTTTTAACACTTAGGCAGATTTCATTTATTTTTAACAGACAAACATTTTTTTCTCCAATTTGGAAAATCCATATCTCACACGTGTGTTCACCAAATTAGGATTTGATACCATGGATAGATGGATGGATCATCAGAGAATAGATTCATACTTTTTAATAGATTTATTAACACACACAAAGCCTCCAGCGGGCTTTTCAAAATGGTTTTTAAGACAATTTTTTTATCAATTTGAAAAATTTATATTTCTCATATGTGATCTTTATTACGGAGATTGAACCCAGGGATAGATAGACAAGTTACCAGATAACGGGCTCACACCTTTGGATGAAATTATCTACACAACCACATCCTATGGCGTGCATTTCCAAGCCACCACTTCAATTCATGTTTTTAATACTTGGACACATTTTCACAGTTCATCTTTGGTGGCCATTATGATTTTTATCATTTGGACAGATGTATTCCTTGCACATGTGATCACCAAAAAGAAAAATAAAACCATGGATAGGTAGAAAAATATCCAAGGAACAGACCCATGTCATCTGTTGAATTTTTGGGCATAGGAACATGTTGTGGGAATTTCTAAATGACATTTTATTACTGGTTTTAACACTTGGACAACTACGCCATTTTCAAGGTGAATTTCTTATTTCCCCAAAACCATAAATCAATGTCACTAGATGATTTATAATATCTCACTAAGCACAATTTAACTCATTTCACCTTCAGAATATTCTTGCTTTGACCTAGGCATGCATTTTAGTGAACTTGGTGCAAAAAACTACCTGAACCCATGTTTTGGAAGATCCATAACTCTCTCCACAAATATTTGCATGGTTAGATATCCCGGTAAATAAGCTATAGCCTTACAGGATGGGGTGCTCATTTTTATTAAGATATGAATTATGGTGGTCATTTTCCCAAGGCAATTTTGACTAATTTTCCCAAAAAGACTTGTTTTGGAAGACCCATATATTTTTCTTCAGGTACTTTTTATGAGAAATGAAATCATGGTTAGATATGTACTTCAACAATATACCGCATGTAAGTTTAAGGTAGGCATTTACTTTTAGCTATGAATTATGGTGGACATTTTCATAGGGCAACTTCTTTAGGGCAATTTTCAATCACTTAGTCATATTTTTTACACATTCGTACTTTATTTTTCTTTAAATTTTCAACCCTGTCTTTTGCACTTGTGAACACAAGAATAAATATGTGAGACCATGGTTGGATATCCAGATCAACAAATAACATCCCCATTCCTTTGGATTAATTTGTTGGCTCAAGAACAATAGTTGGTGGGCTATTGAAAATAGCCTTCTGTAACTGGTTCTAACACTTTGGCAAATTTCATTTATTTTTAACAGACAAACATTTTTTTTCTCCAACTTCGCAAATTCATATATCACATGTCTGTTCACCAAATTATGATTTGATACTATGGATAGATGGATAGATCATCAGATAAGAGATTCATACTTTTTAATAGATTTATTGGCACACATAGAGTCTCTAGCTGGCACTTCAAAATGGATTTTAAGAAAACAATTTTATCAATTTGAAAAAATTATATTTCACACGTGTGATCTTTATGAGGGATATTGAACCCAGGTATAGATAGATAAGTTACTAGAGAACAAACTCACACCTTTGGATGAAATTATATACAAAACCACATCCTATGGCGTGCATTTCCAAACCACCTCTTCAATTCTTGTTTTTAACACTTCGACACATTTTCATAGTTTATCTTTGGTGGGGATTATGATTTTTCTCATTTGGACAGATGTATTCCTTGCACATGTGATCACCAAAAAGAAAAATAAAACCTTCTATAGGTAGAAAAATTTCCGAGGAACAGACCTGTGTCATGTGCTGAATTTTTGGGCATAGAAACAACATGTGGCGGGCATTTCTAAATGACATTTTATTACTAGTTTTAACACTTGGACAACTATGCCATTTTCAAGGTGAATTTTTTATTTCACCAAAAACGTAAACCAATGTCACTAGATAATGTATAATATCTCACTTAGCACAACACAACTCATTTCACCTTCAAAATATTCTTCCTTTGACCTAGGCATGCATTTTAGTGAACTTGGTCCAAAAAATTGCCTGAACCCCTGTTTTGGCATATCCGTAACTCTCTCCACAAATACATTTAAGACAAAATGATACCATGGTTAGATATCCAAGTAAAAAGATACAACCTTACAGGATGGGGCATGTATTTTTATTAAGATATGAATTATGGTGGTCATTTTCCCAAAGAAATTTTGACTAATTTTCCCAAAAAGACTTATTTTGGTAGACCCATATCTTTTTCTTCAGGCACTTTTTATGAGAAATGAAACCATGGTTAGATAGGTGCTTCAACAAGCTACTACATGGAATATCATGGCGGGCATTTACTTTTAGCTATGAATTATGGTGGACATTTTCATAAGGCAGCTGCTTTAGGGAAATTTTGCATCACTTAGTCATATTTTTTACATAGTCATACTTTATTTTTCCTTAAATTTGCAGCCCTTCCTTTTGCACTTGTGAACATGAGAATAAATATGTGAGACCATGGATGGATATTGAGATCACCAAATAACATCCCAATGCATTTGTATTAATTTGTTGGGTCAAGGACAACAGTTGGTGAGCATTTGAAAATAGCCTTATGTAACTGGTTTTAACACTAATGCATATTTAATTTATTTTTAATAGACAAACATATTTTTTCTCCAACTTGGCAAATCCATATCTCACACGTGTGTTCACCAAATTAGGATTTGATACTATGTATAGATGGATAGATTATCAGCGAAGAGATTTATACCTTTTAATAGATTTATTGGCACACACAAAGCCTCTGGCGGGCATTTGAAAATGGCTTTTAAGACAATTTTTTTATCAATTTGAAACAATTATATTTCACACATGTGATCTTTAGTACAGATATTGAACCCAGTGATAAAGACAAAAGTTACCAGATAACAAAACCACACCTTTGGATGAAATTATCTACACAACCACATCCTATGGCGTGCATTTCCAAGCCACCACTTCAATTCATGTTTTTAATACTTGGACACATTTTCACAGTTCATCTTTGGTGGCCATTATGATTTTTCTCATTTGGACAGATGTATTCCTTGCACATGTGATCACCAAAAAGAAAAATAAAACCATGGATAGGTATAAAAATATCCAAGGAATAGACCCATGTCATCTACTGAATTTTTGGGCATAGGAACAACATGTGGCCGCCATTTCTAAATGACCTTTTATTACTGGCTTTAACACTTTGACAACTATGCCATTTTCAAGGTGAATTTTTTATTTCACCAAAACCCTGAACCAATGTCACTAGATGATGTATAATATATCACTAAGCACAACAAAACACATTTCACCTTCATAATATTCTTCCTTTGACCTAGGCGTGCATTTCAGCGAACTTGGTGCAAAAAACATCCTGAACCCCTGTTTTGGCAGATCCATAACTCTCTCCACAAATACTCTTAAGACAAAATGATACCATGGTTAGATATCCAGGTAAATAATCTACAGCCTTACAGGATCGGGTGTGCATTTTTATTAAGAGATGAATTATGGTGGTCATTTTCCCAAGGCAATTTTGACTATCTTTCCCAAAAAGACTTGTTTTGGCAGACCCGTATATTTTTCTTCAATCATGTTTTATGAGATATGAAAGCGTGGTTAGATAGGTACTTGAACAAGATAGGGCATGGAAGGTCAGGGCGGGCATTTACTTTTACCTAAGAATTATGGTGGACATTTTCATAAGGCAACTGCTTTAGGGTAGTTTTTCATCACTTAGTCAATCTTGGATTGATTGTCTGTGCAATCATATGTTTTACACAGTCATACTTTATTTTTCTTTAAATTTGCAGCCATGTATTTTGCACTTGTCAACACTAGAATAAATATGTGAGACCATGGCTAGATATCCAGATCACCAAAGAACATCCCTTTGCCTTTGGATTAATTTGTTGGATCAAGTCCAACAATTGGTGGGAATTTCAAAATAACCTTCTGTAATTGGTTCTAGCTCAATTCTTATTGGGTTCTAGCTCAATGGTAGAGTGCCTGCTTTACAAGCAGGAGGTTGAAGGTTCGATTCCTTCGTGCCCTAATGATATTGCAATATTGATGTTCTAAATAAAATATATTTTATTATGATTTATTATGGCTACGAGGGGGGTTCAAAACTACCCTTGTATGTTACAACGAGGGGGGTTCAAAACTCCCCCCTGTGAGTTGTATGAGGGGGTTTCATAACCGCCCAAAAAATTCCAAAATTGACTTTTTAGGGGGGCT
>LPNX010890493.1:13596-51717 GCA_001517045.1 Pseudotsuga menziesii | reverse complement strand
TTGGGGGGGGGGGGGGTTAGAACCTCCCCCAAAATTCCAAAATTGAATTTGGGGAGAAGTTTAAAAATGCCCCTAAAAGTCCAAAAGTCAATTTTGGGGGGGTTCTTAGGAGCGGGGGAGTTTTGACTATTGTGGGTAGTTCTAAACCACCCCCAATAGTCACTTTTAGGGGCAGTTTTGGAGGGGTTCGGAACTGCCCCTAAAATTCAAAACTTTTAGTGTCGGTGCTATCAGGGGTGATTTTGTAAATACCACCTCCAAAGTCAAAACCGCCCCCAAAAGTGACTTTTGGAGGTGAAACACAACCACCCCTAAAAGTCAAATTTGTTGTAGTGAGTCGGCTTTCTACATGTCAGGTTTTGTGATGGATGCATTCTGTGCAAACTCTCCTTTCCCCACCTTAAAATGGGATTGGAACAAATATTATCTGCCTGTACACATATATTTCTATGATATGTGGGAAGACAAATTTGTGCCTCGAATTTATGAGCTCTATGACTTGTTTCTTGGGTCGATGTATTTCAAAATATTCAAGGCTGATGCTCCATCAGTTTTCGAAAGAGCTAGGGCACAGATTTTAGTACATGGCAACTGGTATGTAGGAGAATATTTCTCCTATATGAGGATTTGGGGAAGCAATATGGTGTATATTCTACCCAGAATAGTTCCTGACCTTATGGTGCTACAAGAGTTCACTTTTCAAATTGTCATTGATGGGGGTTTTCCCAAGTTGCAGATGCATAAGAAAAAGGCTTGGCCTAAGTTTCCTTCATATATGGACACTCTTGTTTTACATAATTCTACTCATGCAACCATGCTGGGTAAAAAAAATTCTATTATGAACTTGGGGGAATCACCCAAGAGGATGCATGACCCAAAATCATATCTGGAAAACATCTTTGCATATGAGCGTGCTAAGTCTCACTATGTTCATGAAGATGACCCATATGATTCTATGTTTAGAACTGCTGTCAATTTCAAAGAAGCAATGGACAAGATCACAAATCCAAATGTTAAGTCTCATCTTTACAAATACCAAAAGGACACCAAGGTTAGGACTCTTCATTTCAAGGAAGCTAAATTAAAGGTAGAGAAAGACCTTTAGAAGCAGAACACGAAAAATGGTGCAAAAGAGCAAGCAACAAGCTCTGCTGCTGCTCTTTCTACTCATTCCAAATACAAAGGTAAGGGTGTTCTTACAGATCCTTCCAGCCTGTGGCTTGCCTCAATGGAAGATAACCTTCATAAAGGGGAACATTTCATGAAGAATCTTGAGAGGATCAGTTCTCAATTGCAAATAAACACAAAGATGGCTGAATCACATCCAAAGAAACAAAATACTCAATTGATTTTTGCGTAGATCCAATTACAAGAGGCACCCAAATAAGGAGAGTTGGTACCCCTGCTCCAGATTCCCCAACAAGATCAGGAACTCATACATACTCCTCCTTTACGACATGTAAATCCTCCACCTCTAGATGATATTGAAATTCATGATGTGAAAAGTGATCTAGAGGAAGAGGAAGGTCCTTCTACTTTCCCTGCTAGTGTTTTGACCTCCCTGATATCGTCCATCCATGATCTCCAAGAATTGGATAACATGATAAGCTCATTGTTTTCCCAATAGTCATTTTCTGAAATAAAAGTTTCATTAGTTGGGGAAGCTACCACTAGCATTCCTATAGTACTAGTTAACTCACCTATTTATACTTCTCCTCCTCCCCTTTCACCACCTCACCCTAAGCTAAACATTCCTTCCATCTCTATAATTCTTACCTCCCAAATTGATGTGTCTACAACAAATTTTTTATCATCCCTTACATTTACTTATTTTACTTCTCCTATGAAAATCCCTCCCTTAAATATAGAAATCGATGTTTCCCAGACCCAAACTAAGGCCATAGTTTCCACCCAACAACAAACCATTTCATCCTCTGAAGGAATGGAATATTTTGGAGAATATATTGTGGTCTCTCTGGGAAAATACGACTGGAGTAATAAGGAAAAATTTGTGGTCAACAGGGGAGCTAAGAGAACAAAATAAGGTTCAACTAAATAGATTCCTTCCCTCAACCAGGTTATTTGGAAGTCATACACCCCTGATATCAAGAAAGGGGCATTGGATACAATAGCTGCTATGGGATATTTTGCAGGTGCAAACTATGATTTAGTTTCCCAACTAAGTGTGTCCCTTATTGAAAAGGAGTGAGAATTGCAAAAATCTAAATTGGACTTAGCCGCAGCTGAGGAAAGACATGAGCAAGAGGTGAAGAAGATGAAACAAGAGCAAGAAAATAAAATTAAGCAATGGAAAAAGAAAACTGAACATATTAAACATCAGCTTGGGAATGCAAATGTTATCAATCAGTAGAAAGATGAAAAGATTATCCTCTATGAGAAACAACTAAAATATGCTCAACTATCTTCATTGGTCTCTTCCTTTTTGAGTCTGACACCAAAATATTTCAAGCAGGTACTTTGCAAGGTGCATCAAGAATTCCTCCAAGCCATGGTGGATCTTTACACCTATTTTTATGAAATGCATAGGTTGTATAATTCATTTAGGGAGAATTCTAAAACCTTGGAAACTAACCATGATAAAAGAAGAGAAACACTTATGTCCTTCAAACAAGTGATCGATTGGTAGAAGCATATTAAAGAAAGGCCACATGATCTACCAATCTTAGACAAACTTTAGGCCAAAACAACTGAAGTCACCATTGAAGCATTGGAAAGCATTTGTGACTCGGTGGAGGCCATAATCAAGGAAGGACAGATGGCCCATGAACGTAGGTGGACAACAGGGAAAATTTTAGGGGCAAAATTTCACCAATTGGATATTTTTGGGAATTTTTTCAAAAAATAAATTTGCTATTTGGTCATTTTTACTCTCTAATATCACCTATATTTACATAAAATGTGTTTTTTTATTATAATATTCGCCCAAAATTACAAGTTTCAGTAGTAAATTGTATGTTTCATATTTAATATTTGCATACCTATCTATATATATGTTTTTACAATACAAAATTATATCCTATAATACTATACTTAACTTTATTATTAGAATCCTTAAAAAATACCCTTGTGGACAGCTGCTAAAGTTTTGTTGGGATACCTGGACTTTCTTGTTCTAGATCCTATTGCTCGAGATTCTTCTCCCAAGATCTAGCTGGAACAGGTGGAACAACATTTCGATGCATGTAAGGAACAAATCTAGCACATAAATCAACTCACTATGCAGGAAACTGAGCGATGGATTGAGACCCCTCATGCTTTAATTGCTTAGACACAGGTGTACCCGAAAGAGCAGAAGAAAGTCAAAAAGAGGGATATTTCCTCCCAAATTTGTAGAACGTAAATCCACTTGATACATTCCCATTTTCAAGACATCAATGAGCTCATGAACCTACATGCCAAGTGGCGTGTCGCCCTTGGAAAGACTTGAAACTATTTGATTCTGCAATCCCACTTCTTGGGAATTTTCTTTTCTTGTAAAAAATTGTAATATTATTTAAGGGAAGAATTTTCCAAGTAGAAAGGGGAGAATTTTTAGAGACTAAGCTTAAGAACTACATAGGATAAAGGACTACCAATATCATAACAGGAAAGTGTGTGGTTTTATCATTTTGTAATTTTTTGCATATTAATACAATTACAGTCATTTCATGTTATGTTTCATGGTTATTCATTGAATGTCTTAAATGAATTTCAGTTCATCTTCTGATCTACTTGCTTACTGATTATTAGTTGCTTTTATAAATGTGTTGGTTCAAGTACTCATTTTTCTTTGCTGAACTGACATATGGAATGTGTATCAAGTGAATGTCTTTATTTGATGTACATTATCTTCCATGTTGTTGATGATTGGTTATTGATCTCTAAATATTGATTTGTTAATTAATATTGTCTCTTGGGTTTGTTTCATATTTATAATGCTTTCGATAGAGTTCTTGGAAATTTTATTTGTTAAGTTAGTCTAAATATAGTTGAAAGAAGTGATCTTGATTTACATGTTTGTACGTTAAGTGATTGTTCTCTTTCATCTGTTACATCCTACAATAACCCTATCTTGAAATTGTCAGTCATCTTGTTTAAGTGTTCTTAAACAGTTAGTTAGGAAACAGTTCCTTTCAATCATTTCCCACTTATCCTCGGAGCATATCTTCTAGATCTGGAAACCTTTGTGCCAGTGGAGGCCTCATATCCATAGGATCTAGTCATTCCAAACAACTCAAGGACAGATTCTTCTCTACATGGGAACAATTCCAAGCCTTTGGTTGGAATATTTCCTTCTGTTGACTACCTTGTAGATTTTTCCAGCGACCTAGATATCGGGCCCATCAACACATGGTGGTAAAAGGAGGGCCATTTTGAAATATGTCAAGGGAAAACCCTACTAAACCTCATAACCCTAGATCACTCATCATCTCTAGAAGCAATTTTCAAGCTTATGTGTCTACAACACGACCTGTAGAATAAATGATAATCATCCCTATCACTTATTCTTCACAAACAACTGCTAGCAATCCACCATAAATTCTCTTTGTCTCACCAACAATGGGAACCTTAACACTCAAACATCTGAGGAAAACTACCTAATACCTAACTGCAAAGTTTGAACAGAGAGATGAACTTAATCGAATCCCTACATATGCCTTACCCTTAGGTCATTCTCCTCATAGTTCTTTTGTGAGTGTAGTTGTTCAAAACACTATTGAACAACTAGTAGCTCCTGAGGTTTGGACAAAACAACCATCTAATCAGAAAGATAATCCCCCAAAAGATTCACCCTGTATTTTTCAGTGTTTCACCACCTACAACACCTCCTGCATCATCTTCTTCTTTAGAATAATCCTCAGACAACGAGTATTCATCAAAATCTTCAGAAAACCCACCAAAGAATACACTAGAAGATCAGGAAGCTCCAGAAGGACCTATGGCTAATGATATTAATAGACCTTGGTTGGATTTGGATGAGGTCTTTATCCTAGGGAAATTACACAAACTACCAAAGAACCCTAAGAAATGGCTTCCTAGATTCAATCCAGATGATAGGATCCCTACAGAAGAGAATATTAAGAGTTATATATAAGCTATAAGACTGAGAAACATAATTCATGAGTATGTTGTATGTAGGTTATTTCGTTACACTTTCGAGGGGTAAGCATTGAGTTGGTATTTTGCATTAGATTCTATTTCTATCAACTCTTGACAACAATTTGAGGCGTTATTCCTCAAAAATTTTGCATATGATAGCACCCCAGAGGACTTGGTCATAGAGTTGTCATATTTTAGAATAAAACCTAAAGAAGGAGTGAAAGACTACAATCAAAGGTTTTTTCTTGAAAACAAGATTCCTGCTACACTCCTCCCTACTAAGGATTTGTTGATATTATACTATATTAAGGGTTTTCCTACAACTATTACTATGTGGGTCAAACATGCTCACAAGACAGCCCTGCAAATTTATTTTGATGAGGCTTGTCTTGTAGAAAAGGACATGTATGGTATTAAGGACAATCCATACCAAGAACCAGAATGACCTTCTACTTCCAAGAAAAGGCAATAACATGTTCCTAAACCAAAAAATTTGGATAAAGACCCTTACGAAATGGATAACATGAAGAAATTGTTGCAAAGGATTTACAAATGATATGGTTGATCTCAAAAGGGATAGTGGTGATAACCAGGGAAACAGTAGAGGTCAGGCAAGGCCACCTCCCAAGAGACCTTACCATCCTCCTTTAAACCAACCACCCCCAAACCCTTAGGAAACACTCACTTCCAATGAGATTTCTTCTATTTATAAAGCCTTAACCTCCACCTTCCAAAATTTACAAAATGATGTTAGACAAGAAGTTGCAGAGACTATGCATCCCTATGATGAACATGATCCATATGTCAATACTATTAATTGTTTTTCAGAGTTACCCATGGCCGAAGAATAATTGGAGGAAGATACAGAGGTTTTTTTTATTTGCAACAATCTTACAATACAAGGAGAAAAGGATTACCACTACAAGACACTCCACCAACAACATCTAATCACACAACAGGTAAATCATTCCCCATAAAAGAAAAGGTAATCCCTAAGGTTGAATACATTCTTATAGATGATCTAAAGAATAATAAAGCTAAGATGTCTCTATTTGAACTTCTCAAGCTACCATCTATCAGAGAAAGTTTGCCTAAAAATATGGTATTCAATAGGTCAAGAGAAGCTCAAAACCAAAACTTAGTGATTTGCACAAAGCTTGAGTCTCAAAAGTTTGTTACTAAGAGAGTTCCACCTTTCTTGCTGACTTTTGAGATTTTCAATAGAAATTTCCATAACTGTATGATCAAATTAGGGGCATATTCAAATGTTATGCCTATCTCAGTGTGCAGAAAGTTAAACACCACGAGGGAGTCTTTCCCTACATAGATAGTGCATCTAAAAATATCCATAATGAAAGTATTAGGTGAATTAAAATATGTTCTTTTAACATTATCTGTTGATCCCAGAATACACCAGATGGTAGATGTTGTTGTGGTTGATGTACCGAAAACTTATGTGATGTGGTTAAGTAGAGTCTGATCTAAAAAATTGAAAGGATATTTTGCCATAGAATGGTCTCACTTATGGCTGACATATAATGGTAGGCCTAATCAAATTAATATTAACAGAGAGCCTCTTATGAAATATACAGTCACGGATCTCAATGATCCAGTCGAATCAACATTTTTTATAAATTCAATCATTGAACATTATACCTTTGATTCTTACTTTGGTGATTTACCTGCTGACACTTCCTTGAATCAGAATGTTGAAAAATTATCAGAAATCGATAACTGTATAGTTATTCCATTTGTCGGTGATATTTTACATATGCGTATAATGTTAATACACACTTTATATTATATTTATCATCATGGACGATTTTTTTTATCGATCTAGGTCCAAAGATGGTGTCGGTGTAGGTTGTGTGCTTATCGACCCTAAAGGTGCCAAATGGATGGTTTCCTATAGATTAGAGTTCGAGTGCACCAATAAATAACATTGCAGAGTATGAGGCCTTGGTGCAAGGGTTGAATAAATATATTGACTTGGGAGTTGACATTATTCAATGTTATGGATACTCGAAGATCATAGTGAAATAGGTAAGAAATAAGATCCATTGATTATCCTTTCATCTTTTGAACTATCCAAAGTACTAAGAGATATCACTATCTCTTTTCAAGATTTTAATATCATGTCTATCCCCATATCTCAAAATTTTGATGTAGACCTGCTGGTGCCACTTTTCAGAGAGCTATGGATATAGCTTTCCAAGGTTTGTTATAAATATCTATTGTTGTTTACTTATATGATATCACTATTTTTACGAAGAAATGACAGGATCATTTATTAGCCTTAAGGAAGGTTTTTGACAGATGTAGGAAATACAAAATTTCCTAAAACCCAAAGAAATTGTTTTTTGCAGTCCCTGAAGGAAAAATTTCGAGCTTCATTGTTTCTAATGACAGAATAATAATTGACCCCTAAAGGGTAGAATCAATTGAAAAAATTGGTCTCCCTGGTTCGAAGAAATATATGTAGTCTTTCCTAGGAAAGATTAACTTTGTCAGAAGATTTGTCCCTAACTTTGCATGGATTGTCAGGCCTCTTCAAGACTTGGTGAATAAAGATGATGTATTCAAGTACTATTATGTTCCATAGAATGCGTTTAAGAGAATAAAAAATTCCATAATGGAGGCTCCTGCATTGATGCCTCCCGATATTTCGAAAGATTTCGTTTTATACACTTTTTCTACTGACTTTTCTTATCCTACTATGCTTACGTAGACAAATGGAGAGGATGCTGAAATCCCAATGTATTTTATGAGCTCTACGTTAAAAGGAGATGAACTATATTATACAGACGTAGATAATAATAAAAATTAAATTGTTTACAAATCTATAAAACATTTCAGGCCCTATCTGCTGAAATCAAAGACGAAGGTGATAGTCCCGTACACTACGGTAAGAAATCTGTTAATTTAAAAAGAGCTGAGAGAAAAAAGAGCTCACTGGATGACTGTGCTCCAAGAGTATGACTTGGAGATAAAACCTGCCAAAATGGTAAAAGGTAAGGGCTTATGCTTATTGTTAGGCCGATAAAATGTTCTAGAGAAGAAATGACAATGCATTCACTAGGAAGATATGTCAATCAACACATTTGATGTCATTATTGCTCTGTCATCCGAATGGTATAACTACATTATATTTTATCTCACTCACCGGTATGTCCCTCCAACCCTTGAATTCAAAAAGTTTAGGACTATGAGGCTTAAAGAAACACCTTACCAGTTTGTTGATAATGTGTTGTTTCATAAGAATTATGATGGTGTCTTTGTCAGGTTCCTTGAAAATCCAAAAGTTGGTAAACTTTTGGTTGATTTGCATGTAGGGCGTGTAGGTGGATATTACTTTGTAGAAACCACATCTAACAAGGGATTAAGAGAATGTTATTATTGTCCTACGTTGTTTAAATATGTTTATAACCTTATTAGAAAATATGAGCCATGCCAAAGATGTGTTGGTAAATTGAAGAAGTCAGCCTTTCCTCTCCAACATGTCACTGTTGAGTACCCATTCTAGCAATAGGGAATGGGTTTTGTTGGTCCTATTTCTCCTCCTTCCTCGTTGCAACACAAGTATATTTTGACTGCAATATATTATTTCACCCATTGGGTAGAAGCAATCCCTTTAAAGGTTGCTTACACCAATTCATTAACATTTTTCTTGGAGAAAAACATTCTTACAAGGTTTGGAGTACCTAATTCTTTGTTTTTTGACAATGCCTCTTATTTTAACTCAATTGATCTCACTCAATATGCCCTTCTAAAGGGGATAAAAGTAAAATATTTTGCTAATTATTACCCACATGGTAATGGCCTAGCAAAATCTTCTAATAAGTGTTGGGCCCATAAATGACCCCTTTTCTACCACACTCCTTATAGGTATGATTCATTTGAGTCTTGATTCCTTATAGGTAAGATTACTTATTGTTTTATCTTATTAATACTTATGATTGTTATAAACAAGACTTTTCCTCTTGAATTATGCTAACAAATTGAGATTTTATGAAGATAGTTCAAGATGTGACGAATACAGGTGTATCTAGTCGAGTGTTTTCTAGAAGAGATGAACATCCATTGCCAGCTGTACCCACGGACTCCATATTTACATGTGAAATGTATTCAAATATCCTCATTTCATGCAAGCTACAATAGGAAAGGGTGCAACAGACTCAGCCTCAGCAGCACGCCGTTATTCAAGGCTAGCTACAATTGATGGAGTATCTCTTAAATGGGTTATGTTACTTCATCATCGGCTTGTGCAACAAAATTACGATATTCCCTACTTCTGTTTCACACACAGATGTAACAATGCATTGTAATAGGGCACCCTAAAGATCATATATCTTCATGGCCACCCGATATTAATGGGTGGAAGTTATGAAGATTGATGTATAAATATTAGGAACTATTCAGAGCCGAGGGTTGGAAAATAATTGATAGTATTGTATAAGTTGTGACAGAGATTGTACTTTCATTCCATCATCTAATACAAGGAGTAGGATTCTTCATATTTCTATGTTTTAACTTGTGTTAGTCTCCGACATTTCTGTTCGAAGGATGAGCCCTTCTTCCCATAGAGATTGCCAAGTTAATTAAGTATTTATCTTTTCTATTTTGTGGTGTGGATGTTACAGTAGACACATTCTTTTATAATAGTTGCAACAGTAATGATTCATTGTGTGTTTCCTTGAATGATCAGTAATTGCATTTCTTGTAAGTTGCAGTAGACTAGTGTGACAGTGTACTGTGCAGGTTAATTTCCTTTATGTGCTTGTGTGATAGCTGTAACAACCAAGTTCATCCCTAGTTTCTTTCAATTGATATATTTATTAAGTTTTTCTAATTCATTACATTTATAGTTATAATTGTTGAGTTCAATTTCTGCAATTCTGATTCTTAGATTAAGTTGAATTAAGATAGTTATAATGGATCCTCATATGGCCTAGTAAATTAGGATTTTAATTTATGCAAAAGTAAGTCTAGATGTTTATTTTCTGAATCTTTCATTTCTAGATTAAATTTGTAGGAAGGTAATTACAATTCTGCATTCTTAGGAAGGTAATTTAGATTGGTTTAATCATGGGAAGAGTTGGGCTGAACAGATAGGTAGGATAGTTTATTCAATAGCATCAACTACTTAGTGTTTAAGCATAGACAATGTAAATTATCTTTGCAATAAAAAGACTTCCCTGGGTTGACAATTTATATTGAACATCCTATATGTTGGATTTAATTAACCTTCATATAGAGTGCCCTAAAATAATAATTTGACCAATATTCTTAAGAATACTGTGGCTGATAACCACAGGGATTGGAATGTTAATCTCTTCAATGCTTTATGGGTAGACAGGATAACACCTAAATTCAGTATTGGTAATTTTCCATATTGTTTGGTATACAAAAAATTAAATTGTCTTACCACCAAACCTTCTACTCCTATCATTACACATTGCTCAATCTTGTTCACAAGACACTGACTCCTCCTTCCTGCAAGATAGAATTCATACCCTTCTTGACGTAAGTTTTACTTAGCTATACATAATGAGTGGTTTTGATTGATTAGCTTTGATTGGTTTGATTTCTTTTGTTTGATTACTTGATTGTTTCATTTCCTTTGCTTTGCGAAATTTGGTTTTCTTACAACGGTTAGTGACTATTTTTGAAGTTGCATATATCTATAATATTTTACTAAGAATTTTCATGTTGATATGCCAAAAAATATTATTTGGATTTTTCTTAGATCAGTATCCTTATTAAGAAGCAATTAAAGATCTATTATTGGCTTTTGTCTATATTGAATCCACATTTCTAATGATTATTATGTCTACTGTCCTCACAATGATGAGTGAGTTTCTAAGAGTACTTGGATTATTCTTGCCTGATGTTATAGTGAATATGGTAGTGCATATCTAATAGTTTCTTTAACCTTCATGTCTTTTCTGATTTCACCTCGGTCACCTCAGACCAAAAGAAACAAATTCCTTAATAATTGTAATATGCAAGATAGGGGGTCTTATCACAAGCCATCCTATCATGTTCATAGTTTGTGAATGACATTACCATTAGTTGGTTCCCAAGCCAGGATAGTGGCTTGTAGTTTGCATCTTAAGGAACTTTATCTGATCATGGAAGATTCATCTTTTTGTGCTCAAGGATAGGATGTCCTCTTACAAGCCGATCTGACCATGTTCATGGGTCTTTCTTGGATGAAAATTAATAACAAGTGGTTACCAGGCCATGGTAATTTATTTTGGTGAAAAAACTCAAAAGGAAATTCTCTTGACAGAGCTAGGTTTTTTAGTTTCCAGGTAAGACCTATGTATGGAATTTTTCCCCAATAGAGCAGTGGTCTTGGCACAAATTGAGTTGGTATTAAAAAAAATGAGTCATTGCAAATATCCATAATAAAACCTATAATAAAGGTATGGATGATTTATCTTTGTCCAATTATTCAACATAGAGGGTGCTAACACCCACCACTATAACTTGTAGTTTCTCTGCGCTCTGACCCTAGACCCGCGACTAGGGTTTTCAGGATGCGTTCCGCCGGGGGAGGCTCGCCTCCTCCTCTCTCGCCCTCTGATGAAGCAGCTTTCGCTCGACTGGTCTCTGCCTCTGGGAAAAAAGCTGATTCGGCCCCGCCCCCGAAGTTTGTGAAGAAACTGGATGTTATCCCAGTGATAGCTCTCCCGCCGGAAAAAACCATTCACCTGGCGGTTTCTCTGGCAGAAAGAGCGCTTATCGGGCAGTTCACAGGTCTTTGGCCCTCTCCAAAATCTACCGAAACCTGGGTTCAGAACAACCGGTGCCCTCTAATCTCCAATGGAGTCATGAGCTATGCGATTGGTAGAGGTTATTTTCTCTTTGATTTTGCTTCCAAATCTGATAGGGACTTGATTTTTAGAAGCGGGCCATATTTTATGGGCCCTCAGGGTCTGTACCTGAATCGGTGGTCTCCAGACTTTGATCCGGCCCTGGATGTCCCCAAAGTTGTGCCGGTCTGGGTTCGGTTGCCTAATCTTCCTATGCATTGCTGGAGTGAAGAATGCCTGAGATCTATAGGCAATGGTCTGGGTAAATACATCGATAAGGCTGATCCTAAGGGCGTCTATTCCTTTGCCCGTATTTGCGTAGAAGTTGATTTGGAAGCTGGTCTTCCTGAAGCAGTGAAGCTCTCAGTTAATGGGTGGGAGCACTTCCAACAGCTGGACTATGAACAGCTACCTTTTAAATGCAGGACGTGCCATGAATACGGGCATTTTCAAAGGAACTGTCCAAAAATCCAAGAAGCGGAACCAAAGAAGAGCCTGGAAGAAGGCTGGCAGCAAGTCAAAAAAAATAAACCAAACCCTAGAAGAAAGGGTGCCAAAGGCCCTCAAGCCCCTCCGCAGAAGGTTCCCCCCTCTGTAATCCCGGATCCTTTCAAGGCTAAAGAAAACCCTCATGCTGGAAATAGATTTGAAGCCCTCGAAGCACAAGATCCCCCTTCCGCCCCTCATGAAGAAGGTGAAATCCCCCAAAATTCCTCCTCCCGGGCGAAGATCGTTGATGATATTGCAGAAGGGTCCAAGATCATCGAAACTGCAGGCAAGACCGGGCAAGAAGATAAGAATCAAGAAACCGCGGGAGAAGGATGCTCTGAGGAAGAAGGCTCAGAAGGAGATTCGGAAGCTTCGATTCCTTCCAAGAAAGAGAGAAGAGGTAGGAAAACGGATAGGGAAAGGAGAGAAATTGTAACTTATCGGGATAAGGCAGCAGGAGTCCAGCCCTCTTTGGAAAAAATCATCTCATCAAGAAATACCAGACAGCAAGGTGCTTCCCCCAAGGGGGCAACCCCCATGATGAAAAGTAAGTAATGAATATTGTCTCCTGGAATTGTAGGGGGCTAGGGAGTAATTCGAAAATATTAGCAATGAAAGATCTAATCAGAATATCGAGGCCCCATGTCCTCCTCATCCAGGAGACTAAAATGGATGAGCACGCCCTCCTCCAGGCTGCTCCTTCATTCTGGTTTAAAGCGCAGGGATTAGCATTCAACTCTCACGGAGCGTCAGGAGGCATAGCAACGCTCTGGGATCCCTCTTTTGTGGAAATTGTAAGTTCTGTTTCTTCCACTCATTGGATTTTTACTGAAATTCTTTTCAAAGATTCAAACCTCCGCTTAAGCCTCTTCAATGTTTACGCCCCCATGGCTCCCTCTGAGAAACTCCTCTGCTGGAATTCCGTGAATGATCATATGGCTTCTTCCCAACTGGAAAATTTTGTCATTGCTGGGGATTTAAATATCACCTTATCAGTGGATGAAAAGAAGGGAGGGAACATCGTCAGAGATCCAGCGAGAGAATGGCTCGAGGACATTATCTCTGATTGGGATCTGTAGGATATTAAACCAACTAAAGGGAAGTACACCTGGAACAATAAAAGATTAGGTCCTGGGCATATAGCAGCAAGGTTGGACAGGTTCCTGGTCCAGAAATCGATTCATGTCCTTGGGTTTGATTTGTCCTCGGCCATTCTTTCTTTCAGTGCCTCTGACCATAAGCCGATAGCTCTCTCTTTCTCCAAAGATCAGGATTTAGGCCCCATCCCCTTCAGATTTAACCCCGCTTGGATCTCGATGGAAGGGTTTTTTGACATTGTTGCTTCTGCATGGAAATCAAATGTCAGAGGATCGGCTTTCTTCGTTTGGGAAGAAAAGCTCAAGATCGTGAAAAAATCCTTGAAAGCTTGGGCTAAGCACCATATATCCCCCATAAAGCAGAGGCTAGAAGCAGAGAAAGCCCTGGAAGATCATCTCATCTTGAATGAATGAAGATTGGACCATCTCTCTCTAAGCACTGAAATCTCTCTCCAAAATAAGCTCCATGAAGCTTGCAGGTTAGAAGAAAGCTACTGGAAAATTAAATCCAGAATCCCATGGCTCAGAGAAGGAGATAAAAATTCCAAATTTTTTCACAAACATGCAGAAGTCAGAAAGCACTTCAAGACTGTCAGGAAGATCGACTACATGGGAAGCCAGATTTCTACCTTTGAAGAGATAAAGCAGGCCGCTCATGATCACTTCCATGAAATTTATTCAGAAAATTTTCCTGGGATGGACTTTAGTCAATCGGATATTCTGGATAACATCCCCTCTCTTGTCTCAGAAAGCACTAATAGCTTGCTTCTCCGTCCAGTCTCTCTTGATGAAGTTAAATTGGCGGTGGATAGCATGTGCCCTGATAAAGCTCCTGGGCCGGATGGGTTTACTGCTAGATTCATATCCTCTTGTTGGCATATCATTCATTCAGACTTGTTCCGGATGGTCAAAAAGTCTCAATCTTGCTGTAAGTTAGGAGGAGGAACAAATTCCTCTTTCCTAGCCCTCATTCCCAAAGAAAAAGGTGCCACTTCCTTTTCAAGGTTTCGTCCTATCTCCCTATGCAATATTGGCTATAAAGTTATCACTAAAATCTTGGCTAATAGATTGAAAGAGGTCCTTCCATCGATCATCCCGGAAAATCAAGGTGGGTTCATCAAGGGTAGACAAATTTCTGACAACATTATCTTAGTGCAGGAAGCAATCCACCCTAGTGTAAAAAGGAATGAAAAGGGTATGGTTATAAAACTTGATCTTGCCAACGCCTTTGATAGGGTTCGTCATGAATTCTTGTTTCAAGTCATGTATAGAATTGGGTTTGCTCCTGGTCTGATCTCCTGGGTTAAAGCCTGTATCAGTTCCCCTTGGGTCGCACCCCTTGTGAATGGAAGAGCTGCTACCTTCTTTCAAGCCACTCGAGGACTTTGCCAAGGCTGCCCCCTCTCTCCTCTGCTCTATGCTATTCAAGCAGCTTCTCTAAGCTTTTACTTGGATCATTTTCGTGCCCAAGAAGACTTGCTGGGGATAAGTATTGTTAGGGGGATTAAAGCAGTTAACCATACCCAGTTTGCTGATGACACCCTCCTTCTTGGCAGTGCGAGTCCTTCTTCAGCAAGGAAGTTCAAAGAAGTGCTGGACAAATATCAGGATATTTCAGGTAGCCTCATTAATTATTCCAAAAGTCAAATCTTCAGTTGGAACTGTTCCCCTCTAGAGCTTCTCTCTCTCTCTCGTATTTTACAGATAGAAGGAAACCCTCATTGGACGGAGTTCAAGTATTTAGGCATTCCAATTTTCAAGGATAAGCCTAAAGTAGCCAGTTGGGATCCGATGGTGGAAAAGATCAAATCGAAAATCAAGGCTTGGGGTGCATCCTGGTTAAATTTGGCAGGGAAAACTGTCCTCATTAAATCAGTTCTTGCAAGTATGCCAGTTTTTCAGTGCTCCATGCTTCTTGCCCCGGTCACAGTTCTTCGAAAGATTGAAGTGATCTTGAGGAGATTCCTCTGGAAAGGTGGCAAACAAGGTGAGAATAAGCTCCCATTGGTCAAATGGGACAAAGTCACGGCTCCTTATAAAGAGGGGGGCCTTCATTTGCGGGATCTCAAAGCCCAAAATTTAGCTCTAGGTGGCAAGCTTCTTTGGAATGTGGTTGCAGGGAAACTCTCTTGGAGTAAACAAGTTCTTTGGAAAAAATACTTCTCAGGTCCCCGGATCAGATGCTTGGATCAAGGACCAAAAGTGGCCAAAGGCTCCCTGGTTTTTGCGCTCTGCTCCAAGGCTTTCCCCATTATCTCCAGCGAGCTATCCTGGGTTCCGGGAAATGGGAGGAAAATCAGAATCTGGGAAGATTCAATCTTAGGGAGCCCCCCTTTTGGAAACATGGAAGGACTGGAGGGTATCAGAAGATTTCTGTCAGCCCAGGGGATTTCAACTCTTATGGATATTTCCCTATGGCACCCGGAAGGAAGAAAAGAATGGATGGGTTGGGCCATCCTGGAATTCCCCCAAAATCTGGAAGAAGAAAAAGTTCGTCTCCTCCAATTACTGAATGGAAAGGCCCCTCTGGCTAAACGACTAAAATATGTCCGTGGGTGGGGATCTAAGTCAGGGCAGTATTCTGTGGCTAAAGGATATAAAAGTATCAAAGCTATACCTCATGTGCCTAGAAACCCAGTAATCTGGAATTATATCTGGGGGACTAAAACTCTCCCAAAAGTGGATCAGTTCTCCTGGATTCTGGCCCATAAAAGTGCTCTTACTGCTGAAAATCTGCGTAAAAAAGGATGGGAAGGACCCTCTCAGTTCCCTCTCTGCCTAGCTGCAGAAGAATCCTCCCCCCATATTTTTCTCTCCTGCCCATTTGCTGCTGAAGTTTGGAGCTTAGTGACTGCCCCCTGGAAAATTCCCCTGCACTTTGACGATGTCCCCTCCCTTCTAAGTCAATGGTCTCTTTCTTCCCCTGTTAAGCTTCATGCGAAGGACCCCCTCGTTGTCGCCTGGTTGACTCTTCCAAAATTTATCTGCTGGAAACTCTAGCTTGAACGCAATAACCGCATCTTCAGGGGCATTATCTCCCCTCCTAGTCGCGTGATGGCCAGAATAAAATCCCTTTTAGGAGATTTCATCCGATGTTGTCTTCCTCTTAGTCTCCATTCTCCCCTTTCTAGAGATGAATAAATCTGGTTCAATAGCCTGAATCCTGGTACTTTTGTGGACCTTCCTCAGAGCACCCCCTCTCTGCAAATTTGGGAGATCAGAAAAGATAAGGCCGAATTNAAGATAAGGCCGATTTTGATCAGTGGATTAGTGAATTAGGAAGAAGTCTTCTCTTCTTCGATGGAGCTTCTAAAGGAAATCCAGGGGCGGCAGGAGGGGGAGGGGGGCTNGGACATTTGAATCTCAGTTACGCCTGGAACTTGGGAAGCGACACTAATAATATGGCTGAAGCCCTTGCCCTTTGGCAAGGTTTAAGTCAGGCTATTCGTCTTGGCGTTCAAGAATTAACGGTGGTTGGGGACTCGAGGATGATCATCCAGCATCTCTTCAATCGGGAATTTCCCTCCTCTTTTCGCTTAAAACAAGTGATCCAAAGAATTTTTATCCTAGTTCCTCTCTTCCGCTATATAGAATTCTTCCACGTCCTAAGAGAATTCAATGATCAAGCCGATAATGCTGCGAATGAGGCTATCTCCTTAGACTATGGAGTTCTCAGCATTAATGGAATCACAAGGGTGGAACCAATCCCCTAAGTCAAGGGTGTTGTTGATAAATCTGATGAAGGGGGGTTTGTGGCATAGGGGCCCAAGCTGCCTGTCATCAGAATTGGCTGATCCGTGGCTCCCTCTCCCCTCGAATTATGGTGACACGCGCCGTGCGGACGTTCCATCCCTCATGCATTTTCTCCCCGTTAAAGATCTCGGCTGTCCAAATCCTTCACAGCATTTTCGCCCGCTGCTTCTTATGATGGCGCTTAATTATACTTGCAGGCAGAATTCTGCTCGTACCTTTGGCCATACTTCGTAGCAGGTTGGATTTAGTTGTGCAAATCATGCCAGTTCGTCGGTTGTGGGGAAGGATTTATGGAGCATTCATTGTTATTCATGGAGAATTTTGGCCCATCTCCCTCCGGATCATGTTAGAATGACGCTCTTTCCTGATAAGACCGTGAGATTAGATGGAATTCTGTATGGAAATGATATTCAGAACTGCTTCAGTCCTCAGAAGTGTGATAAAATTGATTACTCGTTATGCTGTCATCGCTCAGGTTGGAATTATTTCTCAATCCTCCGGGGGGCTTTAAATACCCTGGACGAGCATACAATGGGCAGAAAGCATGATATCTGGTTTCAATTGAGGTTCGTTGTTTATACTTGTCCAGAGGTTGGCTTGTCTGTGAAGACCTCCTTGGTGGGGAGGCGAGGTTTTCCCTTTTTGGTGGCTGTGCTCTCGGTAGTTTTCCTGTCGGCGTTGGTTGTCATGGCAGAGTCAACAGGTTCCTTCGCCTCCTCACCGGACCCTGTGGAGGAGGTGGAAGCTGATGTTAAGGTCCTCAAACGTAGAATTCGCAAGCAAGGAGACTATCTGCGCCAGATGGATGTTATGGGTGGGCGACGCTTGAGTCAATTAGAAGAAGATATTAGGCGTCTGCGCATGGAATCCCAAGAAGCCTTGAAGAACTTGGACGCAGGGGTTCAGCAAGCATTGGCGAAAATGGACCTAAGGCTTCAAACTCTGGAACAGAAATGGGCCAATCGAAAGAATGTCGGCTCTGCAGGGTCCATCAACCCAGGTGCAGAAGTTACTCGGCGTTAGTTAGTCTGTGTCAGTTTTTTCAGTCCGTCTCTATCTATAAGACCTGATTTTGCAGTTATACAGGCATATGTAATTAATTTTATGTAGTTTTTTAGTCCTGGTAGTCGAGATCTCAGGCTTACTGGCTTTGAAGTTGTACTCTCTGTTTGGCTTTGCCACCCTTTAATATATATCTTTAACCGTTTCTGTCAAAAAAAAATAAAGGTGACTGATGGTTTGAATATCATGACATAGACCCAAGGTTTCTATAGAAACTTATATATGACTACTTATAACAGGAATTTGTTTGCTGGAGTGTTTCAGTGCTTTTGTGGCTTGTTCATTTGTTGAGTATTGTTGTCAATGATTATGAATGTGTAAGATATCAATTATGTATTTTTCTCTACTAGATCGGGTTGTTTCTCATTTGAGTTTGCTATTTGAATCAAGTTTCGATATCTTTATACTGACATATTTTATTTGAAATTTCATGTGAAAATATACAGATATAACTCCTTCTCCCCAACAAGTCTCCATTTGTTAATGGCTACAACAAATCCCATTTTGACTCATCAAAATGGGAGCCCCATTAAAATTTTTGACTGGTTCATCTAGCCATATCCTCCCTATGGGGCCTATTGTAAATTTTCCTTTAATATTCAACTAGGGCTAAACACTGCATGAAAAATATCAACTGATAACCACACATGAATATCGTTTATAGTATGCATCGAAATATAAAAATGAGAAATAAATCACAACATCACATCACAATATTGACACTATTATTTTGGGTATGGAAACCCTCAGAAAAACCCAAGATGGGAAAACCAGTGCAACAGTCAAATATAGATTTTATTATGAGAAAGTATGGAACTTTTAAAATCACTGCAAATTCACCCAAACTTGGCAAATGAAGTACCCATCAGAACCACTTGGAAAATCCTAGCTAAACCTCAACACCCTCTTGTGTGAGTGTATGGCCCAACTGTACAAAGCTCGATGATCCTACTGCTCGCTCCTCCGTCTTCTTGACTAAATACTCTGTCTGAATTTCTCTCCTTGTATGTATCCTATCTCTGTTAGAATACAAGTTTGTTCTCTCCACCAATTGATCTCTCTTTTATAACTTTAGATAAAGTGAAAACCCTAATTTCACTTTCACTTTAACTAGTGGTAAAACAAAAACCCTAATTTCATTTTCACTTTAACTAATGGTTCACTAAAGTTGATTTAGATCACTTCAATTTATTTTCCAAAGTAAACTTAGGAAAAGTAAATTAAATACAACTAGTTTCCTATTTTAAGTCTTCTGCATGCAGGAAGAACTTCCTTGTTTCTACTAGTATAACACTCCCTCTCAATGAGGAAGGCATTCGGTAGCAACCCCAACTTATCCATGAACTTCAAAAAACTCTATCTACAAAGTGACTTGGCGAAAATGTCCGCCACCTACTCATCTATCTATATGTACTCCAACCGAATGGTTCCCCTCTAAACAAAAGCTCTCAAGAGGTGGTATATGATGTCTATATGTTTGCTCCGGTCATGGAACACTAGATTCTCAGATAGCCTGATGCCACTCTACTTGGCACAGTGAGCTATTGTAGCCTCTATCTCACACTCGAACAAACATGCAAGTAACTTCCTCAACCACATACCCTCACAAGCATCCATGCTTGCTTCCATGTACTCAGCCTCTGCTAAGCTTAATGTAACTGAATTCTATTTCCTGTTGAACCAAAAAACAACACCTAATCCGATGCTAAAACAATAGCCTAAAGTACTCTTCTAGTCCTCTACACATCCTGCTCAGTCAACATCTGTGAAACCTGCTAAATGTACACCACTCTGCGCTGAGAAACCAATCCATACTCCACTGTACCTATGATGTAGCGAAGTATGTGCTTCACAGCCGTCCAATGCACTCTTTGAGGATCCACCATGAATTGTTGATGTATTTGTAACTTTGGAATGTATTCACTTATATATCTTATTTATTGTACCCAGATGTTTCTATCGGGAAGTATCTGTAATGTAATTGAGTCATGTCATACCCCGATGTTCCTATCGGGAGAATAAATAATGTAAAAAATTAATGTAAAGTCATTGAGGTTAACCCTCCATTGTAATTTAGGGCAATAGTCCCCATAATTGAGTTAAGGTTAACCCTCCTTATTGATCGAAGGGAAAATTCCCCACAATTGTGGGGAACTAGGGTTATTAGACTCTCCTAGAGAAGTCGGCCTTGGTAAGTAATTGTTAAGTGAGTTCAACTTGTTCGAGTGGACATAAAGTGAACGAAAGAATATAAATAGAAGTGAGGCTCTCCTCGTATCTACATATCACACACTCACTGGGGCGCATGAGTGAGAGAGGAGAAGCTCTCTCAAGTGAGAGAGAGAGAGAACAGCTGTGGAGATCATCTTTTCTATGTTTGGGTTTTACTTCTGCCATTGGTGCTCATTCTATCTCTAAGGAACTTGTGGGGTTTTCTCCTTTATGGTTTTCCTAAGGAAAATTCTTCGTGTCTCTTGTCTCTTGCGATTTTTGTTGTGCATGTTATTCTCTCAGATAAGATCCTAGATCATATTGCTTAAATGATAAAAATATAACATGGTATCAGAGCTAAGCTAAAAATAAGACACTATGCCACTATGGAAGCTAGGGATTCTTAATTTTTGGGTCTCTCTCCACAATCCATCAGCAAAAGAAGGCTATCCTAACTCTCCATTGAAGGGCACATCGTTCTGTCGAAGCAGAATTTGATTCCAGGCATTTTTAGTTTTTGGTGTGGAAACTTAGGGATTTTTACAGAAGAGGAATTTGTGAGTGTGCCTGACAAAGGATTTCTCCCTTCATCAAAATATAAGTTTAGAGACCCAGGTCAATATTTTTTGTTGGGTGAAACTCTAGGAAATTCAAACCCTAGTTTGACCACGGGCTTGAAAAACCCTAAAATACTGAAACTGATTGTTTTGGTAGATTCATCATATCTAGATATTAGAGAAGGATCAAGTGCCAAAAAGGTTCACAGGTAGAATATAAATTTGATATGTACATCATGTCCAAGTTTCATCCTTAGTTTTCCTATATTCTAGGAGATATGATTCCTCCAAGTTAGGGTTCCAGTCTCTCCCAGGATTCCTCCCCAAAATGGACACCTGGGGAGAATTTCTATATCTCAAGCTATGAAGGTTCAAATTAAATTTATCAAGATGTTCCAGAAAGGGAACGGACTATGAATTCTATGGTAAATGTTTTAGAATCCAAAGATGAAAAATTGACATGTGGTAGTCTATGCAAATTCACTATGCTGAACAGTCCTGAAAAAGGTCACCTTGGGAAAATTCTCATAAGTCCCAACTGGTGAAACCAATTCTGATGAAACCTATTGATTTGGAACAAGGAAATACGAGTCTACCTCAGCATGTAATTTCATACACATAGAAGCAGCAATTTTGAAGATACTACAGAAACAGTATCAGGAATTTATGCAGAATAAATTGGTAAACTAGGGCTTCATGTTTCGAGAGCTTCCCTCCACTGTTTTTAGAAAAGGAGTACATTGAAAATCTCTCCTTGAAGAGGTCTATCTTTCTATCCAATAAAATCTGAAAGATTCCAAATTTTCAAAATTAGGTTTTCTCTAACAAACCCTAGATCAATGAGCTTAGGAACCAATATGGACACCTCAAATCGATAAGATCTAATCTTTTACTATTTACAGTTGAGCTTCTCATTTCAAGATGACTAATCACACCATCTTGATGACAAGATTGGTGAGGTTGACAAATTCCAAGCATGGAAGTATACGATATCACTAGTTCTTGAAGGAAATGAATTGGATACCTACATAAGTAGAGAAGTTCTAGTTCAAGAGGGAGATAAGGCTAAAAGCCTTACATAAGAAGAACTAGGTCAAGGCCAATAAGATCATTGTTGATTCAATCATGGATCACCTTATACCATAAGTGTCTTCCCTAAAGACACTAAAAGAGATGCTTAGTTCCTTGACTGAGCTATTTGAAGGGAAGAACATAAATCGAAAGATGACTTTAAGAAAACAGTTGAAGAATGTGAAGATCCAAAATGCAGAGACCATACAGTCATTCTTTACAAGGGTATCTCAAATCAAAGAACAACTTGAAGTGGTAGAAGAAGAAGTGGAGAATTTATAAGTTGTGATAACCACCTTGAATGGCCTCCTAGGATCATGGGATTTATTCATTCAAGAAATGTGCACCAAAAGGAAGTGATTACTTTCAGCAGACTTTGGGAAGAGCACACACAAGAAGAAGCTCAGCTCATAATAAGAGAAAAGAAGATGGGAGAAACTGAAGATCAATATTTCACGATTCAAAGAAGATACCTCAAGCGATGATGCTATTATGAATGAAGAGGATGATGAAGCTGAAAGAAGGAGTCTACCCACGAAACAAATAAAGATAAGTATTTAATTGTCATTTCATTATATTGTTTTGTTATGCACTTGTTTATATTCATTTGATGTGTTATGCATGATAGAATTTTTTCATTAATGACATTATGGTACTAATATGCATGTGATGGGTAAGTAACTCATGGTGCTATAAAACTCTCCATTTCTAATTATCTAGAATGAAACCTCTTTGCTGACATATTGGATTAGTGCACAATCTCAATGTTGTCCTAGTAGAGATGGAAGGCATCTAGAAATTTTTTGTGAGATATGGATGAATGTTGTATTGGCTAAAATAGTTGCATGATTATATCTTTATGCATAAGAATTTACTATTATGAATATGCATTATGAAATGTTTCTAATCATACAATTGGTGCATTTGACTTGTAGGAAAGATCACGTACAATCACTTAGAAGAAAGGAAGGATGAGACTTGTTCTGAAGAACAAGTGACGACAGTTCAATATTCACTCTAATAATCCAAATTGAAGAATGATGTCTAGGATGTAGTATTGAGACCTCAAGGGAATTTTGTAGTTCCATCATATAGTAGATGGAAACATCATGGGATATAAGGAAATATTCATAGCACGAGGCTTCTCATGGAAACAAGGCATAGACTATGAAGAGACATTTGTAGCCACCAGAAGTTAAGACACATGATCGGAAGACTCATGTGTGCACATTAAAGAAGGCCTTGTACCAACTCAAAAGACACCCATGGGATAACACATACATGAGGATCTTGAAGATCACCTAGAGTGATGAATATCTTAACCTTTTCTACAAGGTTGACAATGAAATCCTACAAAGGATGAAAAGCTCACAGATGGGTGTGAGAAGAACATTTTCAAGATAAAGGATCTTGGTTTCCAGTGACCCTAGATGGATACATAGAATATTAGTAGCAGAGGAAGCTACTTTCCACTCCAGTATATAATGTTTCAATGCATAAAGTACGAAAGGGAGAGGGAGAACGATGCTCCGCTTCAGAGGGAGTGACTGCAGAAGATCTTGAGGTTCAACATGGTATGACATGATGGATATCTTACTGATGACTCTAGAATTTACTAAGAGTAAAGAGAATTCCAACCTTTTCTTCAAGGTTTAAGGTGCAAGACCAGTGATGCTCCTATTATATGTCGATGACTTGTTCCTAACAGAAAATAGGAACTCAGTAAAGTTACAAGAAGGAGACTTGCTTCTAAATTCAAGATGAAGGACTTGGATATGATGCACTACTTTCTAATCATGGAGGTGTGGTAGAATGTGGATAGAATATCCCTGGGACAAGGGAAGTATGCAATAGAGATCCTAAAGAGGTTTAGGATGATGTACTACAAGGCCATGACCACAAATATGGCATCGAACCTGAATCTATTGAGTGTTTCTTCATCAGAGACAGTTGATGCCACGATGTATCACTAGCTGATTTGTTCCTTGATGTACCTGATGAATACAAGACAAGATATTTTCTTTGCTGTGAACACATTAATACATGTTCACCCGATGGTTGCAAAGCATGCAGTGAGGTACTTGAAGGGTACAGTTGAGTATGGGATCAAGTATGATATGAATCAGAAGATTAACCTGGAGGGTTATGTGGAATCGTATTGGGCAGGAAGTGCCATTGATAGGAAGAGAACTTTGAGGTGCTACTTCAGTATGAGATCAGGTGTAATCTCTTGGTTTAGTAGGAAGGAGTCCTATATGGCTCTGAGTAAAACCAAGGAAAAATATGTTGTCACTTACTCGACTATTTGGGAGGTAGTATGTTTCTTTTGAAAACTACTATTTGATTTGATTGATCTGACTTGTATTTTTGTCTGATGCATAGAGGAGCAGTGAAGCTCTAGTATGTGATCCAGATCAATATCTCTCAAGAGAAGGAGTTCTAGCATAGTTAGTGAGTAGGTTGTCTGAGCATAAACCCTGACAAAGCTTGTAGGTTGCTCAAATGTAAATAGACCTGTAGTTTGTCCTCAGATGTAATCAATCCTGGCAAAGCTCATAGGTTATCCTTGGACTTAATCAACCCTGATGTGATTCTATGCTAGAAATGGACAGAGTGAAGTTTCAGTACTTCAGGGAGACGCTTGGTGTTCTCCATATTGAGGTTCCCTCCAAAGAAAATTGATGTGTCCATTGGCCTCTCTGACATGGTGGAAGGTTGAGCTTCACATGGTCAGATGTAAGTGCAGAGACATTTTGATGTGATTATGGGATGTGTTCCCACATGATCAGATATAAGTGCAGATCCATTCTGATGTGATTGAGGGATGTGTTCCCACATGATCAAAAAGTGCTAATCCTTTCTGTCATGGTGGCAGGTTGGGCCTCCCATGGTCGGATATAAGTGATGGGCCTTTTTGACTAGGGTCATATATAAGTGCTGAAGGCCATTCTCTAGGAGAATGGAAGCACCTAGTCAATTACTAGGAAATTGATTTAGTCTAGGACTAAAGCTCAGCTTAGTGTTGAGAAGCCATTCTCTAGGAGAATGGAGGCACCTAGTTGGTTACCAAGAAATTGATTCAGTCTTGGACTGAAGCTCAGCTTAGTGATGAGAAGACATTATCTTGGAGAATGGAGGCACCTGGTTAGTTACCAAGAAATTGATTCAGTATGGGATTGAAGCTCAGTTTAGTGCTGAGAAGCCATTCTCTAGGAGAATGGAGGCACCTAGTCAGTTACCACAAAATTTGATTCAGTCTGGGACTGAACCTCAACTTAGTGTTGAGAAGCCATTCTCTAGAAGAATGCAGGCACCTGGTTAGTTACCAGGAAATTGATTCAATCTAGGAATGAATCTCAGCTTAGTGTTGAGAGGCCATTCTATGGAATAATGGAGGCACCTGGTTAGTTACCAGGAATTTGTTTCAGTCTGGGATTGACACTCAGCTTAGAGTTGAGAGCCATTCTTTGAGAATGAAATATGTAAGTGTTGGGCAGGCCATTCTGACATGGTTCTTGGATGTGTTCCTCTCATGGTCAGATATAAGTACTGAAGAAGATGAAGACCTACCTGGAGGCTAGTCCTACAACCAACATGAAAAAGGGTTGGCTCTATAGAACTTCTTATGACAAGAAGAATGAAGAGATAACACCATTTGATTGAGATAACAGAAGTAGTGATGATGATGATGATCTAGTGATACTCCAAATCAAGTGATGATCCAGACTTGAAGATGAAGACGAATTAATGATTATCTAAACGATATAGAGAAGAAGACTTGTGCTGATAAATTGTGTCGAGAAAATACCTTCCTAGTTAAGAGGGAGTGTTGATGTATTTGTAGCTTTGGAATGTATTCACTTGTATATCTTATATATTGTACCTCTATGTTTCTATGCAAAGTATCTATAATGTAATTGAGTCATGTCATACCCCGATGTTCCTATCGCGAGAATTAATAATGAAAAAAAAGTCATGTAAAGTAATTGAGGTTAACCCTCCATTGTAATTCAAGGCAATATTCGCCATAATTGAGTTAAGGTTAACCCTCCTTATTGATCAGAGGGAATCATATCCACAATTGTGGGGCACTAGTGTTGTTAGACTCTCCTAGAGAATTTAGCCCTAGTAAGTAATTGTTAAGTGAGGCCAACTTGTTGGAGTGGACATAAAGTGAACAAAAGAATATAAATATAAGTGAGGCTTTCCTCATTTCTACATATCACACACTCACTCACTCACTAGGGAGCATGAGTGAGAGAGGAGAAGCTCTTTGAAGTGAGAGAGAGAGAACAACTGTGGAGATCACCTTTTATTTCTTTGGGTTTTAATTCTGCCATTGGTGCTCATTCTATCTCTGAGGAAGTTGCAGGGTTTTCTCCTTTATGGTTTCCCCAAGGAAAATTATTTTTGTCTCTCATCTCTTGTGATTTTTGCTGGGCATGTTATTCTCTCAGATAAGATCCTAGATCATATTGATTTAATGATAAAAATATAACATGAACTAACTCAAAGAGTTGAATACAAAGCTGATGTCTGGTCTAGTGTTGACCAAATACATAAGCGACCTGATAAGCTAACAATATAAGATAGGATCAAATCCGGCTGATCTTAATGCATCAGTATTCCTCTTGCTGGAAACTAGAGGTATGGAAATAGGCTTGTAGTCCTCCATCCTAAATATATTCAGGATCTCTACTCCATACTTCCCCTTTTCAATGAAGAAGCACCCATCTCTTTGCCAAACCTCCAAGCCCAAAACGCAATGCATCAACCCAAGGTCTTTCATCTCAAACTCTACGGCAAGGTTGGAATTACAGTCTCTAATCAACCTCTAATCTCCTATAAAAAGAGATCATCAACATATAAGACCCATATGAGAGGCACCTCAACTGTCAAGAAGTACAAGTTGTGGTCAGCCTCACTCTGCTGAAATCCCATCTCTCATAGATAGCTTTCAATCCTCGAGTACCATGCTTGAGGTGCCTACTTGATCCTGTAAAGAGCTCGATGTAGTCTGCATACATGTTTCTCCATATTCTCCACATAAAATCCCTCTGGATTTTCAATATACACCTCCTCATATATAACTCTATCGAGGAAGGAAGTCTTGACATCCATCTGATGGACACGCCAACCCATCTCAGCTGCTAGTGAGATAATGGTATGAATGGAAGAATCCCTGGAAATAGGGGAAAATGTATCCTCATAGTCAATGCCCTCCTTTTGTGAAAACCCCTTTTCCATGAAGCATGCCTTATACTTATCCCCACTTCCAACTGCTGCATGCTTCACCTTGTAGATCCATCTGGATCCCACCACCTTTTTCCCTTGTGGCCTTGGCACAACATCCCATACTTGGTTTTTCATAATGGATTCATACTCCTCAACCATAGCTTCCTACCACACATCATGTTGTGCAACCTCTCTAAATCTGGAAGGTTCAGATTTAATCAACTATGTCATCATTGCCATATAACTAAGCCTCTTTAGTGGTGCACTCCGCCTAAAAGATGTCCGTGGAGGGTCTACCTTCCTGGAATCCTACACTATGGATATAAACCACTTAGGCCTTGGATTAGTGTCAACCTATTGTGGTTGTTGGATATTCATCTCCTGTTGTAGCTCATCCTTTAAGTCAATGATTGAAGGATCATGTCCACCTGACTCCCTCTAACCATTATAACATGTGTTAACACCATTATTTAGCAGAGAGCAAAAGGACCATGGTAAGGAGAAAACAATGGTCATTCATAATACTTTGGTTAAATTTTATGGTATGAGGGTAGCGCAAGATGCAAAAAGCGAGGAATTATCAAAAGATCCTATGGTGTGGAGCGAAAAGGAGAAGATCAACGGCCTATATTGTTTCCGCTCTTCAAAGATGCAAGGAGAATAAGCGTATGCTACGACTAATGTGATGTATGGATCAACGGTCGTTGATCCATCCGGATGAGATCCATGGTTTGTATAAGCTCCGCTTTGTAAACCTGCACGGTAGATAAAACCAAGATGCTCCACGGAATTGGATACGTGCCACCTGATCTAACGGCGGAAAAATAAAGGTAGATTACATCGACGGTTGTGGATGATTCCGGAGCAGTAACTTGCACGATGGATACGATTTGGATGCCCGGCGGAATGAGGTACATGGTGTTTGATTCGATGGTTGAAAATTAAAGGTGGAATAGATCAATGGTCATGAATGGATCCGGAGCGAGAAAGTGCGCGGTAGATAAAGGTAAAGGTTGGTTGCACAATATAAACCGCTGTCCACGTGGCCAATCGTGGTGCAATCTGGAGACGAAAGTGGTTTAGTGGAAACCGCCAAAGGAATGTTCTGGAGTGGGGTCCTATAAAAGGGAATTTGACTTGTCTCGTGGTTATTTTATTGGTGCCAGATAGGTGAAAAAGACTTGCGTATTAGTCAACATTTGACTGTCAGTTTGGAGCACACGCCGCTATAGTTAACAGGTAAGGCTTAAACACCTATAATTCGTCTATCTGAATTGCTATTGTCAACTAGATTATGGACCAGGGGAAGGAATTGCAAGGGTCTGGTCATACTGTAGATGATAGGGAAGATTATTTAGTTGATAGAGACAGAGGTGTGTGCGACCCCTTTCTGTCTATAGGAAGCGTTTCAGTCAGTAAGGAAAGGTTATGGCACTATAACTCATAAGGAAATGATGTCCTGAATGTCTGTAAATCCTTTTTATACTATTTCTCCATTGAAAAAACACTGCATTTTTTGGAATTTGTGGAATGGTGTGTTGTGAATTACTCCCTTTCTCATAGAATCATTGTAAGCCACTCTACATCTCGAATCCTCTGTAAAATCAGCGCCAAAGTTATCCGCGAAAATATCAATTTTCCTGACAGTTACCCTGACCAACGTGAACCTGTGAATGAGTTAATCCTTGCTAAATTGTTCAAGAAATGTGAAAATGAAATCCGTTGCCAATTCCTGTCCAATATTTTGAAAGAAGGTCAACCTTTAGATGGTCTTTTCTTACCTTACCCTGTGCATATTTTTAAAAATGAAGTTCAATTAGTGGTATCTCTGGTCTGTCAAATATTTGGTCTTGATGATGATTGTCGCGTGAGTGAAGTCATCCTTGGTTTTTTGTTGAAAATAAGTTCCTTAGGTTCTGAATCCCAATCGGTTCCAGTGTTTAGTCTAGATGAATACTTAGCAGAAGCAATTCATCTTCAGCTAAGTGAATTTCCGAAAGTCAGGTTCTTTAAATTTCAGACTTACCTGTTGAACATACTGCTATGTTCAAATGTCACTGAGTTACAATTTTTTAGTACTATTTTATCCTCTGATTTGCCCAAGAAAATCAGTATGTTTGAATTTGCTAATTCAATCATGTCTGAGATATATAAAATGTTGTTCGATGAAGAGTTGCCTCGTGTGTTGGAGGAGATGAAGTGTTTGATGCAGTCTTCACCCGAGGCCCGAGTTGGAGACTGGTTCCTGCACAAAGATTCCACTATTTTAAGAGTATACGGATTTATCGGGCAGCCTTATAAGTTACCCGCTTTTCTAACCCCGAGATTTTTTTCTTTGGAATTCATGAGGCAAAGGTTGCAGTCTGAGGAAGAGCATTTTGGAGCTTTTAAAAAATATTCAAATATTAAATTCCCCCTCAAGGTTGGCTCTTTCATTTTTAAAAGTAAAGGTGCCCTAGTGTTTATTGAAAAGTTATTGGTAGGCATGGAATTCAAAAAGGAGCCAAAGATAAATTATGATCCCCACCATGTAATCTCCCTGAGGAAACAGGCCAACAAGAACAAACCGTTTGATCACCAGTCTATTGAAGGTTTGGCTAAAACCGCCAATCTGTTGCAGTTTATGGAGACTCCTAGGTCTGACGAAGATACACGTAATGTAACAGTTATAGTATCCCAAATGACAGAGGGTACTAGTATTGTAATTAAAAGAAGTCTCTCTGAGGTTGAGAGGATGGAATTCGATGAAGACGGATCACATAAAAAAGCCAAGCTATCTCAAGGTGGTGGAATTTCAAATGAAGATATTTTTGATGATTTCAAGAAAGTTGCCCTGGTCCCAACAAAAGATATACAAATAAATCAGTTTTCATTTAAAAGTGTAGATGGTTCAGAGTCAAGTTCAACTTTCAAGTCAAAAGAGGAGATCAAGCCTAGTTATATGGAGAAAAGAAAACAGTCTCTGGAAGAGACAAGAAGTTTTCTTCCGCGAGTAAGAAATTTAAACAATCCAAAAACTTCTTTGATCTCTGCCAGAGATGCCGAAAGAAATACCTTCAAGTTAGCCATGGTGAATGACAAAAAGATGTCTGAGATGGAAGTCTGGTTGGATAAAATCAGTGTACCAGACAAAATACAGCTTCACAAGCAAACAAGTGACATCATTTATTCAGACCTTTTACAAGCTATGATGAGAATAAACAAATTACAAAATTTGGTAGATAAATTAGAAATTCAATTGAAGCATGAAAGAATTGAAAATAAGGCCAATTCTATTCAGATTAAGAAACTACAAGCAGATATTGTCTGTTCAGGTAATGAGAAAGATGACACCCAGGCGGTTAGAAGAATGCTAGAAGAAAAGGACAATGCGCTCCAAGTTTTAAAGAAAAAATTGAAGATCCCGGGCACCGAACATGTTCATTCCTCTGAGTTATTGGTTCTACAAGAAGAGAAAGATAAGTTGCATCAAGAGATGATGGAACATAAAGGAAAAGATGTCGAGCTGCAAGAAGAAAAATACAGATGGGAAGCCGAGAGGAGTGAACTGATATCTCAAATTTCTTTGCTGAAAAAGGACCAGAACGAGGAAAAGGAGATCATGGAGGAGTTGATGAGTCAGACACCTATTGATGAATACTTATCTATTGTGAATATTGACAAACCATTGAATGACTTCTCTGCAGATGACTTGTCAATACCTATGTCCCAGGTCAGCTTAAAAGAGGAAGAAATAAAAGAATTAAAAGCAGAGAATGAAAATATCAATTCCTAATTGGCCAAAGTAAATGAGAATAAAAACAAAATACTGTAAGACAAGAATCAGCTGCAGAAGAAATTCAATGAAATTAAAGAGAAAAACATCAGGAAAGGTCCTCTCCAAGGGGCAAAGCACATCATTTGGGACACCTTGTCTATAGAGATTACCAAATTCCAGCACCATCTGAACTATATCGATGATCTATGCATTTTGATCAACTTGGCCCACCAAGGACTAAAGTTAATGAATGAACATATGGAAAAAAGGCCCCTTACCACAGCCCAAAACACATTGAATTTTTTAAATTCATTGACATATCAGAAATTACATGACATGGAATAAAGGATAGGATATCAATAGTACTATGGGCTAAGAAATTTATCCACAAGCATCATTTAATGAAAATGGTCCAAGACAGAGCTGATGAAATGGTTTTACATGTTGATAACTTCAAGCAGGTTTTCAAGGAGATATTTGAGGATAGCCTGCCTTCCTTTTGGGATGAGGAGGGACGGATGTTTTCTCAGGAGCACTATCACAGCTTGTTAGTTCAGAGCCGCATGGACCACTCCAAATTCGATGATCTAGAAAAGGGCCTAACAGGGAAAACTATTGTGGATAAATTGACAGAGGATTTCAAAATTTTACAAAAGTTCCTACTTGTCAGAAAAGGATTGCACAAGGTGTGATATGAAGCGTACATGGAGCTGGAAGTGGCCATTCGAGAAATGATGGAATGTGATACCCTAAGCTCGGAGCAATGGAAGGTCGTGGAAAGGTTCGGGAAGAAAAAATACATCCTTCATTCATAGAGACAGGTGTTACGCGCCAAGGAGCTGACTAGACGAAGACATGTTATCAAGTTGATTTTAGCTTAATGATTTGTTAGGATTGAAGCTGTAGTTTATTCCTAAGAGTTAGGAATTCAGTTACAATACTTTAATTAAGCCGATCATTCAGTTATGAATCTTCTTGGAAGATTAAATTATTTTATGTATATATTTACATCTATTTTATGATATGGGGGTTGGAACCCGTCCTGTTGTTGAGAGTTTTGGAAAACATATATTTTTTGAAGAACGAAGTTGAATGTGAATGAATTATCAGATATTCATGTGTCATTTATATTACAGTCTATGCTTCTCTTTCTCTGTGATCGTTTTTTCCAGTTTTACACTCCATTATGTTTCCTTCATATTTGAAATATAACGTTGAATGATTAAAACTCATGCTGGCCGTGCTTTGATAATTGTTTCAAATATTTTATAAATCCTTTTGCTAAAGTCGATATAGAATTCATCATATGATGCTCTGTATTGATGGACTGTTCTCTTTTCTTCTATTCCAAATGAATCAATGAATGACTCTGATTAAATGGTTACCTTTCCTTTCATAAATTCATGAACATGCGATTTTGTGATATTTTTATCTATATGTGACTCCATGCCCAATGGTTCTATGTATTGTTTCAACAATCTTTATAATCTTTGAGTGTTGACATATATATTTCTGGCCTTGTTAAATCTATATCTGAGAGATCCCTCTCTGGAAAGAAAAGCCAATTTCTTTCTAAAAGTGGTTTTGCTGTTACCTTGGGATTTACCTTTCACAACCTTGGGTACATTCTGAGTGCTAACAAACTGGCGCCGTTGCCAGGGAACGAAAGTGCATATCTTCCCTAGGAGAACGACAATGTTTGAAGAAAGATTTATGTGGGCAAACAGGAATTTTATCAGCAGAAGAGGTTGTATATTTGCCCCGGTGACTCCATTGTGAAGCTTGTTCAAAACTTAAGGAGTCATTTTGGCTTCGAGAAGACACATGCGAGGTAACTCTGATACCGAAGTCTTGAAAAGTTTTGAAGACCCAGAAAAGATATTTAAAAGAGAAAATAAATAAAAGCTAGATTTTCCTTTGTTTGGTGCATCATCATCTCAAGATTCTCATATTGGTCCAAAATGGGAAGTTAACGTTGGAAAAAATATGTTGAAAACCAAATCTGAGTCTGACCTTAAGAATACTGAGTTTAATCCCCGTAGGTTAGAATATTACTTGTTGGATTCCCTTTGGAGAGATTTGCAACAAACCACAAAGGCTGAAACATTTACCTCTCAGAATACTCAAACCTCTTCAATCCCTGCGAATCCACCTAGACCAATGGTAGCCAGATTTGCTCCCCTGCGTTTTCCTGCTGTATTGCATGATCTTCCTCTGAATTATTCCCAAAGAATTTCCTTATTTGATGGAAAAGGTGACATAACCGCAAAACAACATGTTGCTAAGTTTGAAGATTTCATTGACTTGGAAGAAGTTGATTTCCCAGATGTCAAAATGCGGTTATTTGCCCATAGTTTGTCAGGTGAAGCAAAGAAGTGGTTTAAAGATCTTCCAAATGGGTCTATAGTGAATTTTCAGGCCTTTCAGAATTCATTTTTAGATAGATGGGATGATAAACAGAACCCTTTGCAGCTTTTATCTCAGTATAACAGTCTCAAAAAAGGAGGTTTCGAATCTATTCGTGAATTCTCTAGCAGATTTATGAGGGTTTACAATTCCATCCCGGAGGATATAAAACCTTCTGCAGCCACAGCAAAATTGCACTATGCAGGAGATTTTGATAATGACTTTGCATTTTCATTAAGGGAGAGAAAATCAGCAACTCTTGCTACCATGGTTACATATGCTCTGGAAGTAGAAGCAAACATGATGGCAAGTGGAAAGATGAAACATAGGGATATTGATAGAAGAAAGAAGGAAGAAAATTTTCCTTCTACTTCTTCTTCTACTGATCTCAAATTTGAAATGATGTTGAAAACCATGGAAAATTTCATGGACAGATTAACTATGGACAATAGGGGATTCAATAGAGAACAAGCCGAGCCTCAAATTATGAATCCTAATTTCAGAAGACCGAATTCTCCTGCCCCCCCCGCCCCAAAAACCGACAGAGAGATATGAGGAATCCAAGAAATCAGGAGGAACAGCCAATTCGTCCACCTTTTCCTAAAAATTATGTTGCTGATGAAGAAGATCCAGCTGCAAATGAGATTCACCTTTTTGGAGAGCAGGATTCAGAGATCTATCTTACTGAAGAGGAGCATAACTTGTTCGAGCAAGAGGGTGGAAATGAAGAATTTGAAAGGGAGAACGAGTTGTATCAAAGGGGTTATTTACATGCTATGGATGATGTGCAGAGGAAAATCAGGTTGAGGAACAAGGATGTCCTCATAAATAAAGGGAAGGCGAACCCAAATCAGCCTTCTACTAATTCTTTGAATGTAGAAAAGGGAAAAGAACTACAAAAAGACTCTTTTGTAAATAAAGAGGTTGAAAATGGTGTACAAAGGGAGAAAATAACAAAACATGCGACTCCGGTTGATGTGGAAAGAATTAGTTCTGGTTTTAATTTACAAAATGAACTTTCAAAGCTAAAGATCTCTGTTCCGTTTAATGAGTTATTGAGAAACACTGAATACAGAGATACTATCACAAAAATGGTCAAAAATCAAGGGGAATGGCAGTCTGGCATTTTAGAACTGAATGATGATAATCCTTCTATTTCATTTGGATCAAAAGTTGAAAATTTAGAAGGGGAAGAAGTTCCTCCTTTCTATTTAAGTCTAAATGTGCACGATAAAGTGGTCCATAATGCTATGCTGGACTCAGGGGCATCGCATAATCTAATGCCTAAGGGAGTGGTAGAAAGTCTGGGATTGGAGGTAACAAGACATTATAAAGATCTGTATTCTTTTGATTATAAAAGAGTAAAATGCCTTGGATTAATTAAAGACATGGTGGTAACCCTAAACAAATTGCCTTCTAAAACTATAGTTATGGATGTGGTAGTGGCAGATATCCCACCAAAGTTTGGGGTATTGTTGTCAAGATCCTGGGCTTCCAAATTGAAAGGCAGTTTGCAAATGGATATGGTGTATGCCACGATTCATGTTCGAGATGGGAACAAAAGATTATATAGTGAAAAGAGAACTCCATATGTAGTAAGTAGTCAGGATAAACCTGAAATTCATCACATTTATGTTGTCGATACTGATTTGGGGTTCTCCATTTTCTTCAATGATGCTGTTCCACATGATGTAGAAGAGGCTTTGCAGAAGAATTCTGAGGATAATAAGGAAAAGGAAGTAATAGAATAGGATGCTTTGGAAGCGAAGAAAAAAAGAGAAGGCCAGTGGATTATGTACTTTGATGGGTCTGCTGCGAAAGTAGGTGCTAGAGCCGGTGTGTACATAATTTTGCCTATTCGGGATTTCAAAGCCTTGTCATACAAACTGACATTTGAATGTACAAATAATGTGGCAGAATATGAAGCTCTATTATTGGGATTACATTCTTTGAAAGAATTAGGAGCTCAAAAAATAAGGATCTTAGGAGATTCTGAGTTGGTGATAAACCAAATAAATGAAAGCTATCAAACCAGGAATCCTCGAATGAGGGCTTATAGAAATGAAGTATGGGATATGCTTGGTAACTTCTTTACAGAGCATACAATTCAGGTGATTCCTAGACATGATAATTTGGTAGCTGATTCCTTAGCTGTGGCCGCTAGGAAATTTGAAACCCCTGTTGTTGGTCAAAGGGAATACCAGGTGGAAATTGTGAATAGACCGTCTATTCCTGATAAATCTAAATATTGGCGGGTGTTCGAAGATGATATGCAGATCAGGAGATTCCTGGAACTTTTAGAAGAATTTGTGAATACTCCTATTGACATCGAGAATGATAATGAAGAGAGTATTCAAGATGATGAAGAATTGGAGGAGGAAGGGAATAGCACCGAAAAATTGAAAGGGACCTTAGGAGGTAAGGATATCATCCAGTTGAAAAACAATTTCATACCAAGAGGACTAATCCCTTTAGAAAATCTTTTTGATCAGAATGATGTGGCTAAAAATCCAAAAGTGAATCCTGTTGATAATGCTATCGAAGACAAGAATATTGGTACCAAAGAAAATCCTAAGATTGTAAAGTTGTCCAAGAAATTACCTGAAAAAGAAAAAGAAGAGTATGTGAAATTAATGAAAAAATATAGAGATGTCTTTTCTTGGAGTTATGAGGATCTCAAAGAGTATGATACCTCTATCATACAACATACCATTCCTATAAATCCTGGTGAGATACCTTTTAAACAGAAGCTCAGAAGAATAAACCCCAAGCTGCTGCCTATTATTGAGAAAGAAATCAAGAAACTATTTGATGCCAAGATCATTGTAACATTGAGGTTTTCAAAATGGGTTGCAAATTTGATTCCTGTCAGGAAAAAGAACGAAGAAATAAGATTGTGCGTAGATTTCCGTAATTTGAATAAAGTTTCCATGAAATATAACTATCCTCTACCCAAGATGGATCATATACTGCAGCAAGTGGTGGGAGCCAAAAGAATTTCAATGCTGGATGGTTTTTTCGGGTATAATCAGATCAAGGTGTTACCTGAAGATCAAGAGAAAATTGCCTTTACTACACCTTGGGGCACTTTTATGTATGCAAAGATGCCTTTCGGTTTGATGAATGCAGGGGCCACTTTCCAACGAGCTATGGACATCGCTTTTGTAGGGGAAATTGGGAATTTTGTAGTGATCTATATGGATGATATCACGGTCTACTCAAAGTCTGACAGAGAGCATCTACGTCATCTGGAGAAAGTGTTCATGAAATGTAGGAAGTTCGGTATATCGTTGAACCCAAATAAGTCCAATTTTTCATTGGAAGAAGGAAAGTTGTTGGGCCATATAATATCAAAAGATGGAATAAAAATTGATCCTTAAAGGGTGAGTGCAATTTTGAAAGTGGGTGAACCCAGGAGCAAAAAAGAGATACAGTCATTCTTGGGGCAGGTAAATTTCTTGAGAAGGTTTGTGCCAAGTTTTGCTGAGATCTTAATGAATATCACAAATATGTTGAAGAAAGGTCACGAGATAAAATGGGATGTTGAAGCTAGAAAGTCCTTTTGGGAAATAAAAAAAAGCAATATCAGAGGCCCCTGTGTTGGTGAGTCCATATTTTACAAAAGTCTTCTTAGTATTTTCATATGCTTCAGAATATACTATAGTTGTAGTTCTGTTACAGAAAAATGATGAGAATTTGGAACAACCCATAGCGTTTTTTAGCAAAATGTTAAGGGATGGAGAATTGAAATATGACATTATGGAAAAACAAGCTTATGCCTTAGTCAAAGAACTGCAGGATTTCAGAGTATATATTCTACATTCACATATAATTAAAGGACAAGGATTAGCTAAAATGATGGCTAATTCAAATTGTGAAGCTTTGCAAATTAATTTCTTATCTCATCAAGTGAATCAGTTAGATACAGAAGTGGAAGTAATGGCTGATTTTGTGGCTTCTCCATGGTATTCCGATATTGTATATGTCCTTCAAAATTTGCAAGCACCGGAGGGGTTGAGTAAGTCAAGAGCCCGGTCCATAAAATTAAAAGCTGCTAAATTTTGTATTCTAAATCAATATCTCTATTGGAAATACCCTGGAGGAGTGTTGCTGAATTGTCTTTTGGAAAATGAATCTCAGCGTACAGTCAAAGAATTTCATAAGGGAGATTGTGGGGGACATCACTCTTGGAAAGTGACGGCAAAAAAAATTCTAAGAGACGGCTATTATTGGCCTACATTATTTTCAGATGTGTATAAAGAAACTAGCGAGTGTCATCAATGCAATATTTTTTACGGAAAGACAAAGGTACTTCCTCTCCCTTTGAATCCAATTACAATAGAAGCTCATTTCCAGCAGTGGGGTTTGGATTTTATTGGTGAAATAAACCCCAACTCCTCAGGACAACACAAGTGGATTTTGACGGCTACAGATTATTTTACAAAATGGATTGAAGCTATCCCCACTAGAAGAGCCACGGAGAATGTAATTATGGATTTACTTGAGGAAAATATATTGGCTCGATGTTGGGCAATAGGGCAGAACCGAGTTAACTTTTATACATC